>JAHREE010000280.1:5209629-5232635 GCA_033628505.1 Tringa tobata
TGGGACACGGGGGCTGCGTTACAGGTAGTTCGGCGGCGGGTTTGGCGGGGCGGCTGCGGCGGGCGCTCGGCGGAGTTCATCCTAAACTCGGGCAGTTTTCCCAAGGGTTGGCACAACTTGGTGCCTGGTTTCCTCTGGCCTCGTGTAAAGCCGTGTCAGGGGTGATGCGCAGCTTGCAAACAGTTTGCCATACAGGTGTGTGTGTGTGTATGAAGTTGTTATGCTTGAGCTTTTCTTTAGATGTATATATTTCTGTCTATTTATTTATTTATTTATTGTCTGTCAGACTTGTTGGCCAGCGTATGTTAACATTGTATCGTTATGCTGGAACGGAACTGAAACAATTGTGTGTTTACACTTAGGTGTAGAGGAGACATGTGGCAGCACTTTGTAAGCTCAGCTGCCAGCGAAACTAAACTGAGTTTAAAAAGTAGGCACTGAGATACCATAACAAAGAGACTGCCTAAAAATAGATCTGCTTAGCGAGAAGGCTAGACTGGGCAATTTTATTGTGGCACCTTAAAAGTGACTGGGTTTAAAGTTAAGAAACTAAAGATATGTCCCTTCCTGTAATATATACATGGATTGTTTTATTGTTATCAAATTGGAAATACGGTGTATAGAATTCCTGTGGATTTGGATGCAGTTACACACAGCTAAAGACCCATCAATGGAATATGTCCCATTTCCTATTTTCATTAGACTAGTGTTCATGTGCTGGCAGAACAGGTGCTGGAAGCACCTTTGTTAAGCAGTTAATCTTACAGCAGGAAGGAAATAATTCATATTACTCTATCCCTCTACCTCTTACTGAATAGTTTTGCTGAGAAAGTGTTAGTCGGTATCAATAGCAACCAGCTTTGTCGCCAATTTCTCTCCTGCAGACAGGTACTAGGAGAACTACGGAACAAAAAAAAACCCAGTAGATTTCAGGGAGCAAAATCCATAAAACAATACTTAGAAAAAGGAAGATGTGTTAGCAGATCAGAATTTCAAAATGCCTGTGGTCTTTCAGTCAGTTGTAACCAACGCGTAATCCTTTTGTATTCTGGAAAATATTTTACTTGTGTATGCTGTTTTCCACATAAGTTATCTGATTCTTTGTAGCTGAATGTATTTTATCAGATGTGATTTATTCATGCACGCTGTCTAAAAAAAGAATCTTGAGTACAAGTAGTGAATCTTGAGTGGAATGGTAGGAATGTAACCTTTTCTACCGATTTGGAAACATAAAATTAATCACTGAAGTTCTTCAGACCCATTTAAGCATCAGAAGCATACTTTTTTATTTTTGCTGTAAAGGGGACAAAAATGGTTTAAATCATGCCTTTTGTGGATAAAAGGTTGATGCTTTTGTTTTTTTTAAATGCATTCAACAAATAGGAGGTTATCATGACTATGGAATGTGCTTAAATTATTTTTGTTTTGAAAGTCTGTGAAAGAAAACATATTTTCTATCTCATGGTGACAAAAATACATACAAAACTCATAGTAAAACCATCAACAGAAGGGCCTGTAGGAATGTATCAGCAGGTGGATGAGCAGGTAAGCAGGTGTAGAATTTTAGCATTACTGTGAGCTACTTAAAAGTTGTAAACTACAGTGTCAAATATATTTATTTGAAAATTGTATATATATATTGTGTGTTTGTATATTGTACAATATACAAATATTGTATTCTGGAGTAGCTGAAGTGAACTTTTAACATATTTTCATAAACTGAAAGCAAACTTGGAAATTTTTACTGATCAAGACAAGGACAGGCTGGCAGCAACACAAACCTGTGAATCACACTTAGCCTATGTAATGACATTTAGATAGGTTCAAATAATTGTTTACGTGAGAAAAAGTAGTTGGGAATGGAAAAAATGATCTCTTTGCACTTTATTAAAATCACTTGTCATATTCCTTTATGTGCCACATACCGTCAGACAGGAACAGGTCATGAGTTTTCAGTCAAGGAGACAACTCACCTAAGTAGGCCTATGGGTGATTGATCAGTTGTCACTACGTTTTAGGTAAAGGCTATTTAAAGGAGCAAATGATGTCAAGATTCATCCTTGAATTAGCAGCCATGTGGATGCAGATGTAAATGAATAACAAAGGATGAAGAAGTTATCTGGCATGGGGAGGTGGGCATGGGAAGCATTTCTACAGTGATGACTATACTTTAAAAAAAATGCATAAAACTTTTAACGTGAAGACCTTTTATCACTGATACCTGGGTTTCAGTTTTAAAATGGCCATGTTTGAAGGAGAAAATATACTTTCGTTTGAGGAAAAAAGTTTGTGAAAAAAAGGGTCTCTTCCATTTTTTTAACAAAAATATTTTCTTCCGTCTCTGCAGAGCTAGGGTGTGGTGATCTAATTGGTCTTTGCAGGCACTGTACAATAAATAATATTGAGGAATACTGCAGTTCAATAGAAAAGTTGTTGCGTGTTGTACATATATAGATGATGTAAGTGTCTGCAATTAGGCAAAAAAAGGGGATTGTTTTGACTACTGGTGCAGGAGTAGAGCTACATCAACTTGAGAGAACCTGCACAAGCAGAATTATTTTCATAAACACATTTTAAATGCTTAGGGATAAGGCAACATACTGTACCATCAGATTATTAGAAAGCTCAAGGAATGTTTCTGATCTCAAGGGCATACTGATCATCGCTCCCTTGCTTATTAACATACATATACCTTCCTGTTTGTGCTCTCATTTGTACTATGGAAAACAACCTTTGACAGCTCATTTTCCTCTGCATTTGTAGCCAATGAGAAGAATTAACAGCAAGTAAGAGCTAATTTTGCTGATGTTAGGAACAAGGCATTGCCTTCTGTATACAAAGCTAATTATCTCTAAATACTTTTTCATTTTTCTCACATAGTAATTTTGGTCTTTCTTGCCCTTTGTCCTGAAGAGTACCCCGGGCATTTGGGGCTCTGATGTTTTCTGTTGAATGTCAACTGCATTGAAAAAATTCTCTGCTATTGCATTTTGTCCTTTAAACCTCTTTATTTTTGGGTGTCTCCTTTTCTATTAATAGGTTACATCAGTAACACTAATATCTTGTTGCTTAGACTTTTTAATAGCAAGAGCAGCAAAGGTGAAACTGCCAATATTATTGTTGGTTCAGTGCTTTCTGGAAGGCTTCAGAAGCCCCATGGAAACCACTTTGAAACTTTTTACATGTCCTCTATTGCTGCTTGGGAAAACTCAGAGCAATGGCAAAACAGTAAAAAGTACTGCATGTTTTCAACTTAGCATCTCTCTTCCCAAGTGTGGTGATGAGAAAGGACAACATTTCATAAGGAAGCTTGAAGTCTCCAGAAATCATTGCCTTATTGTTTCTATCCATCAGGCAAAGATCACTATAGTCCCAAGGCTAGTTAGATGACAGATAATGCAGCCTTTGTACTACCTTCTCTCAGTTTCCATCTGAATTTATTTATATCATTCTTTTTGTGCATTTTGCCTGTTCTCTTTTTTTTTCTTTTTAAGTAAATTGTAGTACAGTTCAGATATTCTAGCTAAGTATTAAAAACTATATAAAATTTGTAAACAAGCTGCATATGTATTGTATATATATTAAGGCTCAGCTAGTGATTCTGATGTATTCAGTCTGATGCGCTAAAGAAGCATGTACTATAATGGGTACAGGCTCTCCAATTTCTGAATGTCGGTGTCTTTCACAGGCATTAAGTACGATGTTTGCAGTCTCTCCTTTTCCTCACTGTCACCTCACTGTTTGGGGCACAAGCACCAAAACTTGGTTGTATCTCTCTGTGACCTCTTCCAGTTACAGTTCTGGCTGAAGCCACTGTCCAAGTGTGTGGATGTGGCCAAGCAGAACGACAAAGGCACCTCAACTTGGTTGCTTTTGCTAACGTAGGCCCAATCTTTATCTTTCCTTTGAGCTAATGGAAAAAATGATCAAAATGCTAACATCTTGTATGGAAACGTCCTTGTTTTGTGTTTTTCCCACAAACGAATGATGTGAATTAAGAGAAAATTCAAATAACTTATTTAAAAAATGGTATCAATTCAGGTAATTTATGTACTTACCTGTGATACCAATGTCCATAAACACATATTGAGTTACCTTGTTGCACACGAAGGCGTAGATTTGATCTGTGGAAAATAAAGTGGTGGAACCACTCAAACCCAGGAAATGAATTATGTACAAACTGGGAAGTAGGATCTACCATATGTCTTCTGTGACTTCTTCTCATATCTATATTGCACATGTGATATAAGACTGAAGAGCGTCCTGTTCTCCTCTAAGTCTCGCATGTGTTATAAAGCAATGGTACATGTAACAAAGCTTGGTTGTTAAAGAAAAAGCTCTGCCTTAGTAATCAGTCCTGTAAAGTTTTGGGTTGCATTTTTTAAGTATGAACAGCAAACATTCTTACACTTGTTTAAATGCTTCAGATGTGGTCATTATGGCAAGTTCCAGTCTACATCACAAATCTACCTACAAAGCTTAGCACAGTTTAATGCCATGAATATACTTGTCTGGGGAAAATCTCATGTTTTAACAGTTTGAAGTCTGAATGGTCTCTGAACCTTCAGGGAGTGGGATTTGATGGATTAGAGCTGTGGTCCCTCAGAGCAAAGGAAAGGCGTTCACACTAGATACTCCCTAGGACTAGCTACTCTGCAGTTCTATGTACTAAAGAACACCTTTTTGTTAATATAGGCTCTTATACCATGAAAGTACCATCAGGGTATTTTCCAATAGCATACCAAACCACATAACCAGTGTATGTAACAGGTTGGTTTTTTTCATTTTTGCTGTAGGGAAGTAATAGTGAAATTTTTTGGGTTTTTTAATTGCTGGGTCTTGGGGGTGGTTGTTTTGGTTTTTGGTGTTTGGTTGTTTTTTTTTTTTTTGCATGTGTGTTTTAATTGTGTTTCATTGTTGCTGTTGCCAGTGGTTTTCAACAGCAGCTTTAGGAGAAAGTGACTGCAATGGAAATTTCTGATGACATCTACATGTTCCTACATTTTCTGCTAGGAAAAGGGGAATTAAAAAAGTGGGCTTTCCATGTGGAATGAAAAGTGATGTTGTTAATGTTCTCAGCCTGTGAATCTCTCAGTTTATCAATCTAGGAAGAGAGTAGAAAGAATTGGTTTCTGCGTTTTGGGCACTGCTTATATTTAAGTACTGCCTTTGAAATTGTGACTATGTCAACAGCTTGTATCTGTACCTTCCTTAAAGTTCTGCGTCTTGCTTTGTTTCAAATTTGATAGGAAAGAAAGTGGAAGTCTTTGTTTCATTGTATTCAAACCCCATTGTGATCCTACTAGAAATGCAAAGGAAACGGTCCTGTGAATAGCAGACTTTCAGCAGATGTATGAAAACTGTTGTATAATACTAAGGAATAGATTTTGAGGTGTTGCTGGGAATATATAAAACAAGGGCTTGATCATGAATTCAGAGAACTAACATCTTTTGTTGCTATGAAAGAAATATGTAGCAACCTTTTTAGGTTTAAGTGAGACCTTGGTAGAAAAGTAAACATTCTTTTTCTATTCTGTTTTTGAGATAAAATGCTGAGGATTTTTTTTTTCTGATAACTTCAGGTCAAAAATAGTGATGCATACAAAAAATGGATGGCAGAGGTAATGGGCCATTCTGTCATTTAATTTTAGTGGCTTGACATTCACTATGAATGGTACAGTATTATTTTTCATAGAAGTGTGAATGAATAATAATAGTGAATAACCAATCATGCACCTCAAGAAATACAGAGTATGTTGTTTTAAGTTACAGGGGTAAAAGATTTCAGACCACCTGAATAGCAAGTTTAATTCACTGCTTTTTGAAGCTGAACCTCTTTAGAGTTCAGTGAGCAGACCCAACATTCAGATACTGTGATGGAGGTAGGAGAGAAAGTTTTAAATAGATTGAGAGGCGTTGAATAAGCTGCCTGAATATAGGGACCTAGAATATCCCTAGAATATCTAGTGAAGTTACTCTTCTTGTATAGCCATGAGGCAAATCTTTGACAGTAGGAATTAATTTCATATTGACAGAGATTTGAGCTAGCACCTTGAATGATGAGCAGCGGGGTGTTTTTTTTTTCTTTTTCTGTTTCTTTATAAAGAGCACTAAGTAAGCATTTTTAAAGGACACTAAAAACTCTGTAGTCAGTCTGTAGTCAGTGGAGAGAAATCTCTCATTCTGTAGTCAACACAAAGGAAAAGGCTCTACTGCAGAATGGTTCAAAGCAGAAACATAATGCTTTAAGTTGGTAGTGTTTTTACTGTCCCAGGCTGAGCGGTGGGAACGTATACAATGCAAGCATGATTTTGTGAACAAGTACTTGGTAACTTGTTCTGAGAGAATCTAAATCCATTTGAGGTCCTCTCGATGTCCTGGTCTAATCACATGGGTCTCAACATCTAGTTTCAATTAGCATGAGGTTTTGAGAAACTTCCCTGGTGAGATTCAGCCAGGGTCTGCTCTGGAAGTTGCTGTCAGTGCCCAGTGAAATATGTAGGGATCCCCATACACTCCAAACTGTGTCCATACTGGTTCCACTGAGCTCAAGAGAACAGCCTGGGTATACAATGCCAAAAGAGACAGCTATGTCCAATGAGAAAAGATTTGTCAGAAATCTTGAATTTCTACAAGATTTACTTATGGTTCTGAATTTAAGAGACATTTAGAGAATAACAGTAGTGAGTATTTCTGTATTTGGGTGGAGGCATGGGTATTTATGGTCTGACTAAATCACAATAATCTCTGTAGGCTCCTCTGTGGCCAGAAGAGGGACTCCTTCAGGGGGCCTAAGGTTGTTTCTTGCCCTAAACTGCCCTTTAGAATTGTGTCTTAAGTAAAGCAGTCCTTCAGCTTAAGTGGGCTTTTTGGGAGGGGCAGAAAGAGAAGAAATCACAGACCCATTGTATGTTGTTTTGCTGTCCACAGTACTTATTATTTATGTTTTCTTCCCTCTTGCATTTTCACTAGTCATTTTACTGAGGACTTCTTGATTTTAAGGATGTCTGTGATCTGCAGATTGAGAAATACTGTTTTGGAAAGGTATTTGTCTCTTCGTTAACTGCAGAAGGAAACTAACGAGCCTTGTTTCACTAGAGCAATATCAGCTTTTGTCCATATGCCCCTTAAGGTCCCCTAAAAAAATTTGCCAAAATCAAATGGATAAAACCAATTTCTGCTTACTTTGGTTTTTAGGTAATTTTCTGTAGCTTCCAACAGGAGTGAGGATGACAGGGACCACTGTAAATAACGTGTAATCATCAAGAGTATGGTGAAAACACAGTAATTTTAAAGCATCAAGTAGTTTATTGTCATCCAGATTAATCCTCATTTATTTTTTTATTATGGTGAGTGAAAGAGAGGGGCTGTTGAGTGCTACCTGACTTGTAAAGTTGAATGGACACAATAGGTGAAATGGCATTTTCTTTCCCCTGTGGCAAATAAACATTTGACAGTTTGTTATTTTATCCCTGAGCCCCAGATGTATGTGTACCAGCTGGATGGCATCTGAGAATCGTTCCAGCATTTTATCATTCTATAACCCTCTGATAGAAATGACATTTAGAAGAAAAATTACTGATTTCTGTGTTCACTAAAAAGTAAACATGCATAGCTAATAGTTCTATTCACCACAGATCATACTTATGCATTTTTAATAAAAACTTGATTTTAATTCATACATAACTTATGAGAAATGTTTATAAGTTTAGGGCTCTGCTGATTCCTACTTAAATGTTTACATAATTCTGGATACCTTGAAATGTCTTTCATTTGAGGCTCAGATTTACCTTTTATACACAAACTTGCTTTTCTGCTGCCTACATAATGATATAATGTATATGAGAAATGCTCATTATTGTACTGATTGCTAAAATCAGTAAAAGTACTACTTATATGACATAAATGAATATCAGATTTTCCTATGCTGTTTGAAGTAGTAGCTTTCTAACATCAGGGCTTGGGGGTTTCTTTCCAATTTTTTTCTCAATTGGGACATTAAGCTGCATCTCTAGTGGCAAGTCACTAGCTATATGTGGTAAGTAACTAGTTACATGAACAGGAATAGGAAAAGTCTGTCATATCCTATATTCATACCATAACAGATTGAAGATTGGTTTCCTCACCCTTCTTACGAAGGAATTCTCATTAGTAGAGTTTTGTACAGAAGGCAGTGTATGAGGTTAATTCTATTATTTCTGAAAGGCATGTTGAAATGATGATGCCTGTCATGTTTATACATCATGTTACCTTTCAGAAGGCAAACATGCAAGACCATTTGGAGATGATGGGAGAGATATTTATGCTACCTGATTTAAGCACGTAATGAGTAGGCCCAGAACCACCTTCTGGAGGTGGCTGCCTCTTTCCATTGACTGTACAGGGATCTTTGAGTTGCCACTTGGAAACAAAACTCCAGCCTCTCTTCTGCGTGCACCTTTATTTACTTAATTATATAGTTTAGCCTGCTGATATTTGATGGTATCTTTGTACTAAAGAAGAGAGGATAGACTGTGAAATTCTTATTTTGTAGAATTTAGGCAGACTAAACATGAGTGATATATAATATTTCTCCTGAATGAATAGAAGTTGTGCTAGAGGCCTAGAAAAAGGGTCAGAGGGCTGCCCCTTTTCACCTTGAATAGGATTTACTGTCTCTGAGTGATCCCACAGTAGGGAATGAAATTGGTCTACATGAACAAGATAATATGAAAAGATAGAGGGTCTTGAATCTAAGGTACTGACTAGTATTTGTGTAAGAAAGCTCAACTGACTTAGAAAATGATGTAATTCCTCTTCAGGTGACTCACACCATGGGTCAATTTACTAATTAAAAATTCCTTTAGACTCCTTCGTAGATGGACTACTAATTGGCCCTCAACAAGTATATTATTCTTATTTGAAGATAAAAAGCTTTTGTGAGGAAAGGAAGATAGATGCTACGATGTCACTTTAGAACAATGCATGGATCTTTGAAAAGCCATTCTTCGATAATTAAACAAAATGTGAAGTTTGCAAATTTTTGCCATGACCAACAATGGGCCAGCATTTTTCATTATTCTCTGGTCACAGTCTCTGTGGCAGGCTATTCTATTACAGAGCACAGAAACAAAAGGAGAAAAAGGCCCGTTGTGTGTCATTGCTGCCTTTACAAAGCCACAAATACATTAAAATGGAGATACTGTTCATTGTGCACTTGAGCCACCAGTGACAAAGGTGCTGTGAGTACCACTGAATATCAGGCAGTCATATGTCATTACATTACATCAGTGTTCAAATTGGGAGAGCAAATGACAGTAGAACAAATTAAAACCTTAGCAGCTAAAGGAATGCTAAAGGAGTAAGAGTCATGTCTGAAAAAAAAGAATGTAAAATATGGTTGTTATTTTTGCCGTTAGCTATAAAGTTGATTTTCCCTTTTTATTTCTTTTTTTATTATTATTGTTAATTTGTTTTTAAGTTCTTGGCCATGCCCATTTCATGCCCTTGAGGCCAGTTAGCTTTTAGTTTCTTTGACACTAGTAGCAGTCACAAGCAGCAGCTGGTATCAAGCCAGATGATGGCACTGGTAGTGTTAACATGAGACATGGGCTTCAGTGTATCCTGAAAACAGAGTTTATTGTCTTGGATTTTATCAGACTAGCTTTCCTGAGTGTGAAGCTGGCAGTAAATTTGGTACTTGCAGAGGGAAAACCGTAACAAGCTGGATGCAGCATTCAGCAATATACCTAGTAATGCCTGTTTCTGGTGCTGGCAACCTCTCAGAATATTTAGAGGAGCTGCTGTCTGGTACAATCTCTTTTTTTTTTTTTTTTTCTTCTTTTTTTTAAAATGAAAGACATCACCCAGGGGTAGGGTCGTAATGGTAGGTACAGAAGAAAGCTTTTGGTCTCAGCCGCTGGAAGAGATGATGTCCGTTCTAAGTCGTGCTAAACTGTGCTTTTTCAGATGCATAATAAAAGTTATTTATGGACACTGATAAAGTGGTATCTGTTGTATAATATCACAGATAGGCATAAGGACAATAACAAAAGGCAGCTGGTTTACTAAGCTCTATTTACTGCAGAAATGTGCTGTTCTTTGCGAATTGAAATAAAAAAAAGGTGGGGGGAAAACTGTTGTGGGTTTTTTCTGTTTCCTGACATTTGCAATCATTCTTGCTTTGCAGTGTGGTTATAAAGACAATTATGCGTGTCCCATGTTGGTATTGTATTTGTCATGACTGGCGCCTTGTTAGAGCACAGCTGCTCCTTTCTGCCCGGCACATGGATGTAACTACCAGTGACGGTAGTAGAAGTTAAGACTGTAACCCTCCTCTGCGTTACACGGGTGGGGAATGCCAGAGCTCTCAGGGTTTCGGTTCACTAATGCAGGTGTAAAACCAGGAATGAAGCAGTGATGAAGCTGGGACTATTCACGTGCTTGTTTAGAGTGCAGTCCCTGTAAGGAGGCTTTGAGTTACCTTCCAGCAGTTATTACTTGGCCCTTGCAACAGGTGAGCAAGAAAGGCGCTGTGTGAATGCACATCATCTGAGTCTCTCAGATCATGCTGAATGCCCTCACTGGAAGGCCAGATATTCAGGTCCCCATCAACCTAGAGCAGCCACAAGGAAGACTGGTGCACAGGGAATATTTCCAAATTGTAAGTGTTTTATTATAACTTCTCAGTGTCTCTCTAATTCCATCAGAATTAAAAAAAGGTGTGACCAGCAGATTTCTCCAGATCTCCTCAGGTGTAGTAGTGGTGCTTTGGCTGCAGTCAATTCTGCTGAGAACCGGACCAATTTGGAACAAAGAAGAGTATAGACTTGGCACAGTGCCATCGTAATGCTCTTAAGAGCTAATGTAAACTCAGCCAGAGAAAACCATTTGCAATGAACAACAAGGTTTGTTGGCCATGCCAAACCCAGGAACATATTCTCAAGAACTAGCTCTTGGCATTTTAGCTATTGTAATGAGTTGTGTGTGCATCCTTAAGCGCTTGCTTCTCCCACCTCACAGCTGCATAGTGGGCAGCTCAGGGGAATGCAAACCTGTGCCTCTGTGTTCATGTAATTTTCTCTTTTGTTGCTGTTTTTTGTTTGCTTTTCAAAATTTGAGTATTTGAGGTGACTGACTGGATTTCTGGATGAGCACAAGCCCTGACTTTTTTTGGAAGGTGATGACTATTAGTCTTAAAACTGCAGCATCTATTCCAGACAGTTTCCTTGCTAATTTAAGACTAGACAGTTATACAAAGCTACAGTGATGAATGGATTGAACAGTTAATATTTGACATTTTATTTTACAATTATACAATTTAAAAATAGCTGGCTTTTGACACACTGCTAGTATGTTTTTTATATTAATTAGAAAACCTAGATTAATTAGAAACCTAGTAAGTTCCCTGCTACCTTTCAGTTTGAGATCTCTGGAGAATGACTGCACTGAAGGTCCTCGCTGCTCTAATGTTCAGAGTGGGTATGGGCACATTCAGTAAAAATGGCTCGAGGAGGCGGGGGCATCCATTTGCCTTCGCAGCTGGACTGGCCAGGTGATAGAGAAATGCAGAATTGTTTACCCCAGTTAGTGGTAAGTTGAAAACAAAAAAGTTTTTAATTCTCTGAGATATTTTAAATCTCTGTAAAAGCAAAAATTGGTGATACCAAAAAGTGCCAGAAGAATATATTAGAACAGCC
Source organism: Tringa tobata (assembly GCA_033628505.1). Lineage (NCBI taxonomy): Eukaryota > Metazoa > Chordata > Aves > Charadriiformes > Scolopacidae > Tringa > Tringa tobata. Next base: position 5,221,308 of record JAHREE010000280.1, read on the forward strand.
CTCTCTGAGGCAGCTTGGAAGGTATGTCTGTCATAACTGGAATATAAGGGAGATACAAACCTTGTATTTTAACCTCTCCAGGTTTCAGGGGAGCTTGATTCTAATCTCTGCACCCCAGACCCACCTACATGATTTAGGACAAGATTTTGTCTGCTCTCATAGATGTCTCCCTGTGTTGGTAGTGCCCAGCTGTGGCTGGGATCTGGGGAAGACTGACAAGTGCATACTCAATATCTTCCATGTAAGCTGTGAATGGTGGCACCATTCTTATCCCAATGTGGTGATGGCCACCGAATCTCAGTATTAAATGATTTCACAGTGAATTCCATCTGTTTCTCACTCACATGATCCTGCAGAAAGGTGGAGGAGAAGGCTTGTGTTCATGCAGAGACCTGAGACTGGCACCAGGTTGTCTCTGATCTTCTTTAGTGGAGCCTTGTAGCTTAGAGCTTTGCACCATTTATTTTGAAGATGTGAAATTTGTTGAGAGGAGAGTGCTGAGGCATGCTAGCTGAGGGAAAGAATGGGTAATCTTCCAGGAGTATTGCATGTAATTGTCAACTTATGTTTGTGAGGCACCCATCTTGATGAATGATGTGGTCCCGGCTATTTCAGTCTTCTTAATTGTGCAGATTTTTCCTAGAGCAATGCGGGTTTGTGCTGCCTCTTACATAAGGTTGAACCTAGACCCAAATCTTTGGTGTGCGATGGTGGGTAACTGTGCAGTTCTACTAAAAGTCTTGTGCTCTACATAGCCATCCTAGAATATGTATAAGGTCAGTATGCTAACGCAGCCACCTGAATCCCTTTAGAACATCAAATTTGATAGAGATAAAATGTGCTTAGTGAATATTTTTAAAAGGTCAAAAAGTAAAGATGATTTATTTACTTCAATTGAAATTCAGCAGGTCTTAGGTTAAGGTGAGGGACAAAGAAAATAAATCTCTAGAATTATGTTATACTTGACAGAATATTGATCAATAATTGCCTCAGCAGGAGCTGGCGGTGAGCTGAAAAGTAATTTTACAAACTTACAGTGATATTTCTGATTGGCGCTTCTTTTTGTTACATTTCTGTGCCTAGATTTTCATTCCATGCTTTGCCTCCACATTAATGTTTCAGGAATGTTAGGCTGTCCTCATTTTTGATTAACAATAAGTTAGAAAATCCCATATTTCAGTTAATGTTTCTACAGTATAAGAAGATAAATATTTGCTTTGACATTATTAGCTTACCAATTTCATGCTGAAGAATGTTTTACACCGCAGTGCTTTTACTCATACCCGCCACCATGAGTAGTGCTACTATAAGAAAGTTGGCCTTGGAAAGGGAAAGCGCATTCCATAGGCATTTAATGCTCTACATAGGGAAGATATGTGTCTATGAAGTTCTTCTAACAAGAGTGCTTATATTTGCAAAAGATCATATAGTTGTTTTCTTTTATAATCTCTTTCTTGTTGTGTCTACTTTACAGTCTCCCAAGACTGCAGAAGTACTACAAGCTCTTTCACTAGCCAGCTAACATAATCTTAAATTAGGTATTTCTAGAGCATTTTGTTGGAAATCTGTGTCATTTTCTGTGCTTCTTTCTGTATTTGCTGCCATACTTCCCCATTCATGCAAGCACCTGGGAGGAATTCCCCCCAGGTACCTCAGTGCCTAGGCTGCCTATTAAGATGATAGGGAAAATTCACTGCTTTTTGTTAGCATTTAGCAAACTTCACTGAGGTGCTCTAAATCATGCTCTGGAAGAACCGGTATCTCTACCAACTTGATACAGAACATCAGGTCCTAAATTAGGTGCCTAGAGTACGCAGAATACCTATGTTTTTTCTGCCTCCAAGCACATCTGGTGTATACTTCTTTATGCTAAGTGTAGAGTAGGTTAAAATATGGACAAAACTTTTTTCTTTTTAAAATTTTGTTCACCTTTCTTTTCCACCCCTCTTTATTTGTTTTCAGTGCCTTCATCTGTTGTGCAACAACATGGGCAAGCTCTCCTCATTAGGCAGCCTGTGGTTTGCCAGGACCAGCTGTAGGGCCCTAGTCTCTTTTGGTGGCATGCTGACAGTGGATCTGGAGGATAAAAGACACCTTTGCAGGGGCTGTTATTACTTATGATGGATTTGATGCTTCTGAAGCAGGCCAGGTCTAAACCAGAGTTGAAAGGTAGATGCTCATACCGTTCTCCCCTGCCCCCTCCACACACAGATGCACGTGCACACACATACACACATACTCTGCTATAACCGGATTTGTTAAATTATAGTGTTTACTTACAATCTGCACAATACATCAAAAAAAACCCAAACAAAAAAGGGCTATTTCTTCAGGCTTGCTTATGTGATAAGATGGATATAATTGTAAACAGGAAAGCTGTAAAATAAAGTTAATAAAATTCTTCCTTATAAGGACTATTTACCCTCATAATATGACTGAGCCTCTGCTTTTCAAGAGCTGACAGGCGCTAATGGAGTATGTGAGAGCAGTTTTCTTTCATACCCTCTTTTTGTCACTGTTCATATCTTTTCCCTATACCGATCCTTCTCGTATTACTTCCTTGAAATGTATTGGAGGTAAGAAAAGATAGATAGAGCCACTGCTTAGTTGATATTTGTTGTATTAACATGCCTTCTGCTGCTGCTATGAGGAATATTGCTTATATAGCTATTAATTAAGCTATATAAGCACCAAGAATTGCCTACTAAGCAACTACTAATTGTTGTGGTTTAGGCTGGACTGGCCTTTGAGATGAACAACATGATATATTCCTGGATGCAGTTACTCTTTCTGGTTCTTTCATATGTCATTGAGGCTTCATGAATCTTCTTGATTGCAGTTAGTCAGTGATCTGTTTGGTGACTAGGCGATGTCTAGCCAAACAAAACCACCTACATTTCCTTGGACTATCATCTTTATTGCCATAGGTCACTGTGGTTAAAAATATTCTGTTGGAGAAAAACAAGGCAAAAAGAGGCTTAGTGGTTTCCCAAAAATACTCCACATCTTGGGGAAATGCATCTTTAGTGAAAGAAAATCCATTGACACTAAGTGAATGGGACGACACTAAGGCTTATTGAGTTCAATAAGTGCAGTTCGGAGAATAAGAACTGTTCTCTGAGGTAGGAACAGAACCACCACAAGATGTGGGGGTGAAGGAATAAGTAGAAGAGATGGTGGGAAGAGAAAGGAAAAGAAATACTTCACAGAGGGGAGTGATTTGAATTTTGGGAATTTAATTTAACAGGGATATGTTCCCCTAGACCAACCTCTTCTTATATTGCTCTGAAATCTAAAAGGATGAAATGACTAACAGTTTTTCAGGGATTCATGGTTCAGATGAGATAAAGTTGAAGAAAGCATGCCAGTTTGAAATATTTATTCAATATATGTATCCTTATACAGGAAATGTATGTGTGTTTAACAGGAAAAAAAAATAAGTATGCCTCAGTGATGTGTAAAGATGTCATATTTAACATCAAATTCATATTTAAAGCAGTTATGTGTCAGGTACTGCAGGTGTACTGCAGTGCATACATGATAACACTCAATATATCAGAGTTGGAGACTTCAGAAAAAAAAACCTCAGGTACCTCTACAGTTTGAGCTGGGAAACTGGGCTTCTTGGGGAAAAGATTAGGGGATGTAGCTTACGCACAGGCAGAGTGTTAAGCAGTATATTGAATAAAAGTTGCCTGTAAGCAGTGGATTACATGTCCATATTCAGCTCAGTATTGCAACAAAGGAGACAGCAGCTTTAGCAAATATGCTTGAATGGAGTCACAGCTCTGAATGTGTGTGCTGTGAGTTTTTAAAATAGAATTCTGTTGAATCGAATAGAGTCATCTTCTCCTACGCTGCATGGGTGGTACTCAAGACTTTAGCAGAATGGATGATAAATCTAATACTAATGGAAGTATATGAGAGAGATATGAATTTATCTTGATACATATGTCACAGGTGAATTTGTCTTTAGCAGACCTTCGAGCTAAGTAAATGATAAATGTTTCATATTTATGTCATTGAATTAAATGGGAAAGGTCATTCATTCTGCCACTTTCAACTATTATTATCAATGCTAGACTGCTAATTTGGGAGAAAAAGGAAGGAGAGATGAAGAAAAGAAAAAATAACCTGGGTAATGAGTGGAGGTGGCAAGACCCAGGACCCTGCTGGGAACACAGAAGTATGGAACTCCTCTTCAGAGCTAGTATAAACTGCAGGAACAAATACAGATGGAGAGCATCTGCTGCTGGATCTTGCTGACCAGGGATCTCGTTGGTTCTGGCCATTCCTTAGAGGCAACAAGACAGTACCCTAGAGGTCCCTAGAGACAACAGGGGTGTACAAACTGCCATGTGCACACAGGGATGTCTTTGTTATGCCAGTAACCAGTATTGCTGACCATCAGAACCGATGTTTCCTTTGGTGGAGAGATACCCTGCATTTCTATTCATTCCACTCACCCACGGCTTGCCCACCTAAGAGAGAAATTAGTCTAAGAGCTGAGCCATTTGAGTGGTGTGGGTGGAAAAAAACCCCAACTTTTAGCTTATATGCTGTAGCAGCAAGCACACACGCTTAAAGTTCATTTTGTAAAAAACCATAAAAATATGCTTAGCCCAGTAATATAAAACTTATAACATAGTCTGTAGTTTAATTTATTTAGAAAGTCTACTAAAATTCAAGCTTCAACAAGATTTTACAATAAAAAAGTCAACATAAATTGTGGACTCTGCATGATGTCAGTAAGACAACCTTTTATTCATAAATTGTATAAATGTTGATTTTTAAAGCAAAACTAAGCCCACACTGACAGGAGATATCATAAAGGAAAGAATACATTACAATTGGGCAACAGTAGTATTTTTAAGACTACCCACAGGGAGAGAACTTTTGGCTTGGACAAGGCGGTAGTTTGCAGGTTTCTCCTACTTCTAAAACCTGTTCTTTTTTGCTTTTTCACTCACTTAGCTTACAAAAACATCAAATAATTTTCCTTTTCCATTTTTCTTTTCATTTTTCTGTCAAGCTGTACATGCTTTGTCATTGCTGAATGTATAAAAATTTGTGTTATTTTGATTTTGTGGTGGGTTAATTCTTGCTGATGTGAGCTTTTACGTTTGCTTTTTTCTAACTTGATTGTAGTACTCCTTTAAAAATACCTATGTTTTTTTCCTAGAGTTTATCAATCACCACAAAAAAAATCTGTTCAAAATTTAATTCCACTGAAGCTTTATTGGTATGATATTGATAAGTCTAGGCTAAATCATTTTCCCGTAATTTGCTCTTCTGTACTTACTCATCCAGCTTACCTTAGCTGCTAGTCAGCAGCTACATACTTTTGCTGCTGGTAGCTATTTAGTAAGTGAAGAAATAGTCAATATAGTGAAAGCTGTTTAAATTAATTCCATGGACTTGCCTTAGATTCTACCGTAGGCTAGTTGTTTGGTTTCTCTGCAGTGAACAGAGTGGGCAGGGCAGGCAGAAATACTCTTGGGGCCACACTGAGGGAGGGAAAAGTATCTCATCCTTCTTCCTGGCTGGGTTTAGTTGTCCAGCCACTGCCCATGGTAGATGCCCGTCTGGGGTCAGGATCCAAACTTGCAACCTGTGCTGGAGTCAGACAGTGAGGTCACTCTTTTGGTACTGAGGGGAGGTTTGGTCCTTTTGGTCACGATGTGATGTGTCTGGAGGAGTGATGGTAGCTGTAGTGCTTCCCGTTTTTCACATAGTAAGTGACGTGTTGGTTTGTGCATACAAGGGAAAAATATCCATTCATTGACCTCTCGAGCAGATTGGAGCTGAAGCCTTCATTTCTCGGCCATCTTGAGAGAGAACTGCCCAGGGACAATGGAAACATCTATCCATCTCTTATTCAGTCTGGGCCAAGAATAGAACAGAGAAAGGAAGAAGAGGTCTGAGCTCCATATATGTGAAATAGAAGAGTTCCCTAAAGAAATCCACCTGGACTCAGTTCCTTGGACCACTCTGCTCATTTTCTGTGATAGAGTTGTAAAATACATACACATTGAGACCAGATGTATATTGGGAATTTATTTAGTGTGGTATTGAGCTGAGTAGAAATAATCTCAGTCACATGCCAGAGTCATCAATCAGCAGGAACTGGATCTGAAACCTAAACCCTTGATGCTTTCCCTTTCAGGAGTGATTTTTTTCTTATTTAATTTCTTCTTTAGTAAAGTGGTTCAAAGATTAGTTACACTAGTCATTGCTGTCAACAAAAAACTAGATTCACGCCTCAGGACAAATGTCTCTATATAAAACAAAAGGTCTTATTAAAAACATTTACTAAATTAATAAGAAGATTCCTTATAAAAGCTACATTTATTACAACACCAAGTTGCTTTGTCAGGAAAAGCAGGATTAAGGTAGAAGGATCAAACATAACTTTTATTTCTTTTTTTTTTTTCTTGCACTCTAAGATATGGTTGTTTCTATCATCATCAGTAATTACCTAAAAAAGCTTTGCAAAGGGAAATTTCTTAAGCTTGCTTTCTTCTGCTAAGTTACTCGTCATGGTCTGATTTTATTCAGTGAGACTTTAAAGCCGGTTTCAACAACAACAAAACTTGGAGTTCTCTGGGCCTGGGAGAAATACTGAAATCTGGGCAGCCTGATAATTGTCATAACGTTGCTCTTCCTGTTCTCTCAGCCCATCGCCCTCTCCGGGAGTGGTGCTGTGTGTGTGCAGCCTGCTCCAGGCTGGGTTTGAGATCCTCTTCAGGCACGGGATGCCACACAGGGGTGGAGGGCAGCGCACAGGGCACTGGCACACCTCACCAGACTGTGGGGTTTTTGCCTTTGAAAGAGCTGTCTATGGCTCTTTCTTTTCTCTGAATTAATTGCTCCCTACAGCAATTTCCAGAACAGCTGAATATACTTTAACGTTTGAATTGAGATATTTTTTTTTTTTTTTTCAGTCATCTGTCCTGGGTGCTCTTTTCAGTGTGCCCAGACCACGTTTTGCACAGAATGGAGTTTTTGCTGACTGTTGTCCTGTGATTTACGTCCCTGGTATCCTACAGGCAGAATTGAGCTGTTCTCTTACTAATTGGTCTTTCTCTTTGGCTGTGCTGTCCTTTGAATCTGGGGGGAAAAAAAAAAGAGTATGTTGGGGTTTATTTGTTGCATATCCATCCGATTACTGCCATCTGCCAGGCAAGTAAACTCCACCACCAGTAACATCCCCCCCTGCCCCTTACAGTTAAAATGTATTTCTTTATGACCTACAGTCATACAATTCTGGTACTGTCGGATGCATGGGGTGCTTTATGGGTTTATCAAAGGTCAGTGATGTTTCTTCTTGTTTCCGGTGTCTTTCGGTTCAAGCGAGTGTGCTTTCAACAGACCAATTCTGAGTTTCTACAACCAAGACTGAAGTTTTTGAAAGTTGCCCCTGTTTTCAGTCACACAAATCTGTTAAAATTTAAACATAAAATGGACATCCAAATGTCTTTCTGGCAGCTTTGAAAATCTTAGCTTATGGGAGCGCTGTTGCAACTGCCAGAGAAACAGTCCATGAAAACTGTATATCAGCCAAGTGATTCAAGGAAATTATTGGTAGCCACCATTATGGTTTTGTTTTCATTGGCAAAAGCATTAATGTAGTAGCTTTGCTATCTTGCCTCAGTTTTTCATCCAGACTGCCAGTAATAAAAAGTATGAATACTTCATTGGAAATGTGCTGCTTGCTGTAATTCCTGGAATCTTCTCTGTTGTATTTTCTTTTCTCTGTCTTATTTTTATTTCTCTTTGTTATATGCATAAAAATAATCAGATGATGACGTTTGGCATTTGTAAACCTTAGACTGCTCCTCGTATTTGGCAATACAAAACTCAATCAGGGATCTTTCCCAGTTTTGATTACTTTTGAACATAATGCCTTCTAGCTTTTACCTCCCTGTTACTCACCTATATTTTCAATTGTAAATATTGTCAAAAAAGAAGAAATATAGTAGAAATCAGTGTCCTGACTACTTATTTCTCCTTTTTTTTTTCTTCTGTACCATACCATCTCCCAATGAAGTTTTAAAGCATATGTATCTAACTGATTTCCTTTCCCATAGGAAGTAATTAAATGTTATGTTAAATGTAATTTCTAGAAACAGATGGGCAATTATATGCATAATATGAGATGCTATCTTGGTATCTTTAAAATATGTCCTTTTATGAATGTTTACTCATATACAAGGTATCCTCTCTTTAAGGAACATTGATAAGTAATACTATGTGGTGGGTTGACTCTGGCTGGACACCAGGTGCCCACCAAAGCCGTTCTCTCACTCCCCTCTTCAGCAGGACAGCATGGGGTCCTTCATGGGCTGCAGGTGGTTATCTGCTCCATTGTGGACCTCCATGGGCTGCAGGGGGACAGCCTGCCTCACCATGGTGTTCACTATGGGCTGCAGGGGAATCTCTGCTCCAGCATCTGGAGCACCTCCTCACCCTTTTTCACTGACCTTGGTGGCTGCAGAGTTGTTTCTCTCACATAATGTCACTCATCTATCCAGCTTCTGTTGCATAGGTCACTGATGAGCTTGGCCTTGGCCAGCAGTGGATCCATCTTGGAGCCGGCTGGCATTGGCTCCCTCAGACATACGGGAAGCTTCTATCAGCTTCTCACAGAAGCCACCCCAGGCTATCAAAACCCAGCCACTCAAGCCCAATACATACTAGTAGCTAGAATTTGTATGTGAGGAAAGATTAATTTAAGAAAATCTTAGAGCCTAATTTTTATTATATTGAAATCATATTTTCCTTCTGTTTATCTAGCACAGGCATAAGACCAGTTAAACTGAGTTTGTGAATAACTGCATTTAATGTTATGACAAAAATGTAGATAGTCATTATCACTGGGTCTGAAAAAAACACAAAATAGTTATGGTGAAAAAAGACATGGAATACCTTAGTATTTGGTGACATCTGTCCTTTTAATTTGTGTGGCAGTAACTGAAGTTAGACTACAGCTGCATTCTAATCGCCATATAAAAATATTAGATAACAAAGCTGTCAGAGTGGTTATTATAGTATGCAAATTTGGGTAAACTATCAAAGGTTACAAACGAGCATTCCTAGTCACCCAGGGCAATATAAATGTAGGCTGGAAATGGTTATCACTGGTGTTGTCTCCTTAAGTGGCCATGGAGAAACTCCTCCTTAATTCTGAAAGTTCTTCCAAGAACTGGTTGGAAAGCAAAAGGATCCTGTTGTTTGGCCATTTATGTTGCCTCATCTTTTGCAGCCTAGAATATGAAAGATTTATGGCAAACAATAAAGTATTAAAGACCTGCTTTTATATATTTGAAATTTTTCTTAAGGAGCATAATTTTCTGTCAGCGATAATGCCTGCTGAGATGGGAGCTCAGATGCTAGAGGCGTTGGAAACAGAGTTGAGGAGGTGACTTGGCTTTAAAGTGGTGATCTTTTAAGTAAAGGTCCTGTGAACAAGTCATTGTGTCTGTTCATTTTAGATGTCTGTTGAAGAGTTCCAGCTTGTTATCGCTAAACTGTATATTAGTATAAAATGGCTTTGTTTTACTACCATCTACAAAATGTTTCTACTGACTTGTAGAGTTTAACCTCTTGGGGCCAATCCAGAAAAGTATAGATTTCTGCTGTTCACAAACACTCTGGCTCATGTTATATATGTATACTCTTACAGTGCATTGGATTTTCAGACTGTTTTATAATGCTTAGCTAACTCATAGCAATATTTTGAGGACGTTAGTCTCTCTGCATTTTGCGGGAACAGAAAAGCTGAGGTTGCACCATTGTCATTGATTAAGCAGTAACATTGTACTGAAGTATGGCGTCAGTTTCATATTCAGCTCAACTGATTTCAAAACACAAAACTTTCCGCTGAAAAGTTTTTCCTTCAATGCTAATATAATTTTATTCTCCAGGCAGCTTCAGAAATAAATATTGTTAGAATGATCAAAATGATTCACTCATGTTTTCCAATTTGGACAAATATTTGGGAATGCGCATCATTAAGCTATGTGTGCATTTGGTCTACTGCATTAACTTTTGAAAAACATTTTATACAGGCATGTTTAATCAAGAGCAACAGTGATTAAACCAGTTGCTATACTGGTAGTGAAACTCAGTCTGCGTTAACAGTTTTGTTTTGGGCTGTATTCAGTCCATCTTTTCCAAGGAATCTCTTTGTGGATAGTGTTCAGGTTTTAATTAAATGTAAAAATTATGATTGGTAGAATGAAATTTATCATTTTGTTTATTTTGCTTCACCTAATGCCATGTATGTTTTGGTTCAAATATTTTGACTGTTTCATTTATTCCTTGATTTTGTCCTAGAAAATGTAGCATATACTGTAGAAGTTATAATTGAGTAATATTGTGTTCTTTTCAATTACCGCTATACTTTAAATACAGGTTAGATATCCTTACCAAATGATTATATACTTGTTCTTAAAACATTGTTCTCAAAACATTGACTTTTTTCAATGGTTGAAGTCCTATTTAGGGAAAAAAATACATATAAATTACATCTCTGGCTTGAAAAATGGCAGTACACATAGGACAACAATAACAACAACGGCCCCCAGAGGGCCGTGCTGCCATCCAGCGGGATCTGGACAGGCTGGAGAGCTGGGCAAGGAAGAACCTCATGAGGTTCAACAGGGAAAAGTGTAGGGTCCTGCACCTGGGAAAGAAGAATGTTAGGCATCAATACAGGTTAGGCATGGACCTGCTGGGGACAAGCTCCGAAGAAAAGGATCTGGGGGTCCTGGTGGACAATAAAATGACAATGAGCAAACAGTGTGCTCTTGTAGCCAGGAGGGCCAATGGAATCCTGGGCTGCATAGGGAAGAGTGTGGCCAGCAGGTCGAGGGAGGTCATTCTCCCCCTCTACTCTGCGCTGGTGAGGCCACAACTGGAATACTGTGTCCAGTTCTGGGCTCCCCAGTTCAAGAGGGATAGGGAACTACTGGAAAGAGTCCAGCGTAGGGCTACAAAGATGATTCGAGGACTGGAGCATCTCCCTTATGAGGAGAGGCTGAGAGAGCTGGGACTCTTTAGTCTGGAGAAGAGAAGGGTGAGGGGAGACCTTATTAATGCCTATAAGTATCTCAAGGGCGGACTGAAGGAGGAGGGAGCCAGACTCTTTTCAGTAGTTGCCAGTGAGAGGACAAGGGGTAATGAGCACAAGTTGGAACATAAGGGGTTCCACTTGAATATGAGGAAAAACTTTTTCACAGTGAGGGTGACGGAGCCCTGGAACAGGCTGCCCAGGGAGGTCGTGGAGTCCCCTTCTTTGGAGATTTTCAAGACCCGCCTGGATGC
>JAHREE010000280.1:5232731-5255480 GCA_033628505.1 Tringa tobata
TTGCCAGTGAGAGGACAAGGGGTAATGGGCACAAGTTGGAACATAAGGGGTTCCACTTGAATATGAGGAGGAACTTTTTCACAGTGAGGGTGACGGAGCCCTGGAACAGGCTGCCCAGGGAGGTTTTGGAGTCCCCTTCTTTGGAGATTTTCAAGACCCGCCTGGATGCCGTCCTGAGTAGCATGATCTGACATGCTCTGGGTGGTCCTGCTTTGGCAGGAGAGTTGGACTAGATGATCTCTATGGTCCCTTCCAACTCTAAAAATTCAGTGAAATTCAGTGAAAAAAGTGATTCCCCAGGTTTGCTCTTCTATCAAAGGTGGCTTTGAAATTTGTCATTGGCAAGTGCTCAACTCTGCAAAAAAATTTAGACTTTGGAACTGAAAAGTGGATGTTTATTCTACAAACTGACTTATTTTTTGAAAATAGAATCACTGTAGAATTTCATAAACATGGAAACTGCTGACTTTTTTTTTTTTTTTTGACAATCGCTTTGGATAGATTCTGATTATTTATATGGTGTGAAGTCATCCTGCCTATGCTGTACAGAATCGTAGTTCTTTATCACTAGAAAGGAGAAGTAGGATTTCAGGTCCGGTTCCTACACAGATTTACACCCCTGGACAAGTGTCTAGTTTAGCTCTCCTTCCTTCTTTTGTGACTCCTTATGCCGTGCAGGTCCCTGCACTTCACTGCTGTGTGAGTGTCACTCAAGTGCCATGTGTTTGTTGTAAAGGCTAGTGCGGAGTCCCACTGTCTCAGTTTAATTCCTCTAAAGATGCAATTTTTTCATTTTTTTTCATTTTTTTTTTTCCCCCTGCAAGATTCTGACTTGACAAAGTAGCCAGAGCTTTTGGTGCTCAAGGATACAATAACAGAATTCTGAAGCAACAATCCAGAATTCTGTTTGATTATTTCCTCTCTTAGATTTTTTTAAAATGTAATTTTTTCCCCCTACCTTTAGTCTTCATCACTTTTGGAACATGTGCTGAAAGTTATATGATCATATGATTAAAGACAATATCCTAATGCATTTCTTAATAGTGTATCATAAGGTTAGAAGATTAAATCTGCAAAGGCTGTCTCTTGTCATTTTTAAAAAATTGGCATATGCCTTTTCTCCAAACTTTTTTATCCAAATTTTTGCAATTTTTCTTATGAAGAAGCACATATGCACGCAAAGAAAAGAGACTAAATGTCTCCATTTCAAGCCCTAATAGCTGCTGATTGAGTATGCAGAGTCACTGGTAACAGTTGTAGGCTGGTTGTCCTCCCTTATGTCAGTCATTTAGTGGTGTCTAGTGTCTGCAGAATGCTCAGTGGATGGGTTTCACAGCTGTGTGATGACAGCAGAGGAGCACTGAGACATGAAAGATGTATGGTTCCTTTGACTGGGTCATGCAGGGGTGTCCATCCAAAGCCAAAGGATGCTTCCTGCCGAACTTGGAACTTGACTCTACAGTTGTAAGTCTTTACCATTATCTGCTCTCAGCAAGCAGTTAAGAAGCCTTTTGCCAAAATATCTCATCTCCAGAAATAGTTGCTCAAAATAGCAAGATCTTTTCATCGATTACATGCCAATATTCATTCTTCTGGATGTCATATGATCTGCTGTTGGTGACCTTGTAACCTCACTTATGAACCTAAGGGTGGAGGGAAAACTTGGGATGGGAAAGAAAGCTTTCATATGCTGGATAGGCTGTCTTACTCTTTATGATTCCAGTTTCCTGAGCCTTCAGCATCTTCAGGGTCTGGAGTGATGCTCAGTGTATTGCCAACACTCTGGACGACAACTGAACTTCAACACCAGCATCTCCTGTGACATCATGAAACCTACAGCATCCAGACTATGGATCCTGTGTCATACTGCACCAAATGTCTCCCTCCTTCATCTCTCTGTGCTGCACAGGGCATCATTTTTTCCTTCCTACTTCTGTACTAGGTTTGTCCACATCCCATCTGTTGTATCCTTGCAACCCACCTACTCTTTACTCACTTGCTTTCCTAATTTGTCCCTCTTAAAATAAAAAAGGCAAAGAGCTCTGCTCCAGTAAATGGTTCAGTATTAGAAGTGATAAACTATGGTGTCTCTCCCAGCATCAGATTAGTGTACCTGAATCACTTCATCTGAGGCCTGTTTAATGCCTCTATATACCTGTTTTGCTTTTCCTACTTTTCCCAGGCCCCCTTCTTTATTTCAGTCTTCCCTCATTTTCCATCTTGCAGCCTGTTTCCTTCCCTGCTCCTTGGTCTGCTTTGTGGGAGTCAGGCTGCCTTTTCCTTCATTTGGTATCATCTGGCATGACTGAAAGCAAGTGAAAACAACATTTTATTGCATTGACGCAGAAAAAAAACCCCAAGTGGATTGAAGTCAGGTGGTGCTCTTATCTGTCAACCTCTTCTGGGTGTTTTTCTTCCACCCCAGAGACATGTTTGAAGCAGTTTGTGAACTTCAGAGTATGTAGACAGATCAGGTGGGCTGCATGCTATAAAGATCCTGGTACTGTTTCAAGGGAGGTCTGACATCCTCGCTAGGTCACCACATAATGGATGGAAGACAGACATGGCTAGTGTAGCAGAAACCATGTCAGGAGTACACCTTTTCATCATAAATCAACACTCTTAGAATGGAAAATGCATAATTTCTAACCTGTTAATGTTATAGCACATGAAGAAGGTTTGATTGGTGTAAGAAATGGTGATTTGGAAGCAAGAGGAGTGATTCTGATGTGTACTTGTAGTCTCTAGCATGCAGTTTTCTTCAGTATATGACAGGTGTTTCTTTAAAATATGAAACAAGTGTGTGAACTTAAGATTTGAAACTTTGAATTGCATGATTAACGTGTGGAAAAAATGTAATTGCTGGCATGTGTTTTCATCTTACTTTAAAAACTGTTAGGCAGCCTTCCAGTCCCACATTTTGAAATTGAGATTCCTTTGACACTTTCCAAATAAGTCAAATGTAAAATTGGAAAAAGGTTGTAATGTATTCTGGTAGTTCCTCTGCTGATTATCCTGACAGTGTGATTAATAAAATCACTGTGTGATTTTACATCATACAGTCTTGGATAACAACTTTCGAAAGAATGCTTCATTCCTTCTCAAATTGAAAATACCTATGTGTGACTTATTGTACACCTTATCAGAGAACTTCACACGGTTTCTTCTATCCATTCTTGACTGCGAAAACCACTGGTTGCACAAAAGAAATGGGAAGAACACTGGATTTTGTAAAATACTGACAGTCAGGCCAGTAAGCTCTTTTAATGGACTGGAGTGACAGACATGGCAAGTATTTGTTATTCCCCTGAGTGGTTTCTGAGTCAGAGGGGGGAAGTGATTTAATGTTGCTAAGGCCAAGGGAAGTCATGGTGAATATGCCCATGGTGGTGGTGAGGCATGTGCTGGAGGGTCCTCATCTATCTGTTTCTTCACTGATGCAGATGGGATTAAGGGTGGGTGATGAAGCAGTTACCTGGTCCGTGGGGGTGCTGTTTTTGGAAGAGCCCTGTCATTGCATGTGGTACCCACCCGGCAGCATAGTAGCCACACCAAGGTAGTTGAGTCCACTGTTGAAGGCAGACTCTGGGTAAAGCAGATCCTGAGTCCAGAATTTCATCAACAGGCACAAGGTCTCCGGTCACAGTCCCCTCCATGTGTCGTGCAGAGGTTTAAGCAGTGATGGAATTACAGAGCAGTGGCCACAGGCAATACTGCAGCTGTCACACTATCTGAATATCATGAATTCATTAATCACAAAGTTTGTCGTAATGTGATTGTCCCTGATCTGAGGATGTGTGGTTGCCAGCAAGATTATCAGGATTGCACTTTGACTCCCCATGGAAATAGTCTTTATTTACTGTATAATTAATTGGTAAGTCAAACGGCTGAATAAAACAAGGCCTGGCATTAAGTTTGATGCTGGTTTTCTGGCAGCCCCTCAGGGCAGCGCTCTCCCTCTCAGTGTTTCCAGCATAATTAAATATCATTCATCCTTGGAAGGGCTTCCCAGGTAGGAAGGAAAGAAAAGAGAACAGTGGGAGCAAGGAGGATGGAGGGGAAATAGAGAGAACAGAGGGAGAGACCTTAGCCTGGGGAAAAGGGGGAGGCAGGGACATGATAGGGACCAGGATTGTGTCCAGTGGAGATGGTTAACGCAAGTCCTTCACTTGTAGCTGAGAGCAGCTGAGGATCTCAAGTGGTTCAGAAACACAACCAAGGTATGGTATGAGATGATGTGCTGTAACATACTCTGCTTATTTAAAAACACTTATCCCTTCAGCTTTCCAGTACTGTTTTTTTTTGGTAGAAATACTTATAAGCACTCGGAAGATGTTTTAGAGGGACGGTAGACCATGTTTTCACAAGTGTCCACTGCTTTCAGATAGCTCAATTTTAAATATATAACCTGAAATACACCAGGACATAAGTTCACAGGGGTTTGTAGCCACAGCTGCTGTTCACTGTACGTTTTATATTGGATACCTTTGTGGAACTTAAACCACAAGTTTACTTTGGGTGAGATCCATGAAATTGTTGTTCCCCTGCAAAAATACTGGCCCAAAGTGATTTTCTTCTCCCTATATGATGGCATTAGGAAAAAACTACTAGATTTTGGATGCAATTTGCCATTTTATACAACTCTGACAGGCAGAAATACTGTGCTGCAAGAAGACATATGATGCTAATTTGCAACATCAGAAGTTGTTCCAGTGTTTACAAGTTCTCATTATGGGACTGTAGTTTATAGAAGTTAAAAAGCATTTTGTAGCTTATGAAGTAAGTTAAGAACTACAGCTTTGCAGTTTTAATCAGGAATCATTGATGATAAAGAGGGTAGAAATTTATTCTTAACTGAAGGCCTGTGACTAATTCAGGCTTTTTTCTCTCTCAGCAGGTATAAAAAGGAAGGCAATGGGTGGCACAGGATGTATTGAATTAAAAAGTTAAAAATACACAAGTGAGTGTAGAATAGGCCTTAGGGTAACAATCAGAAAGCATTCAAAGAACAAGTCTGCTGATGAGTTTCTATCTAAAAGGTAGGTACTTTGTAGACATAGATTAGATAAGGGATCAAATTGTGGAGGTCAGGGATTTAAACTAGCTGAGTTTCTAGCCCAGGGGGATTGCCATTCCTTTGGGGGTCTGTTTTGCTGCTGTTCTCCAAATACTACCTCTCATCAATTACACTAAATATTAATGGCAGCATGTGGCAATCCTGGCAAGGATTTGTAAATAATTTTATTGTAACATGCATTTTCTGCAGCTTTGCTGTTGTCAGCCTTCATATATCTCTTTAAAGTACCCGATTTTTGCTGCGAGCCTAAGTGCTGGGACCTAAATTGGGGCTGACTGCTGCCGCTGCTCAGGGCAGGAGGGCCACAGAGCAAAACATTGCTGCTTTTGACCTGGAAACTTGCGGAGTGCAGCCTCCGCAGGGCGCCCAGCCGTGCCACAGCTCTGGCGTATCCGTCCCGTGCCTCGCTGCGCCGGGTCCGGAGCTGGGGGCACAGGGGGCCCTGTGCTGGCTCTTGCTTTTCTTATTTAGTTGCCTTTGTTTCAGTGCTGCGACCGAGCATCAGCTAAATGTTGCATGATTTATTTACGGTGCTGTATGTATTCATTAGATGTGCGGGATAAAGTAGATATACAGTGAGTCCATGGGAAAAAAAAAAAAAAGAAGAAAAAGATCAAAATCAGTGAACAGGTAGCTGGAGAAACACTTATTAGGTTGTTGGCTGTTCTCAGCAGAGACTTTTGGATCCATGGTACAGCAAACTTCAGCCCAGTGACCCAGAAAGGCGTATGCTTTATCTATTGCCTGCTTCTCGGGCAATAAAGCGTGGCAACTTAATGGTCAGTGGCTCTGTGGTGACCTCTGATGGGCCTGCCCTGTTGCAAACAGGTTTCTGCTCTTGCCCCACCTCTGCTAATAAAAAACAAAACCTCTTAGAGTGCACACGCACGGGGAAGGAATTATTTTACTGGGACAACTTTGATTTAAGTTGGCTTCTTTCATATCTTTCCATAAAGTTATGGAAAGCTGTTGCTGGTTTACCAGCAGGTATGTGGAAGCTGCAATCTGCTGTGCTGACCAGGGTTATAGCTCTCTCATTCACTGAGGTGTCTTGACTGTCTGTACCCTTCTGCTATCTTCCATACATGCCATATGCTCTTTGGCTCATTTACTATCGTATTCTGTGTTTGCGTTATGCCAAGTCCTGAAATCTGACTTGGATTTTACACACTTCAGGAATACAACTATTACTGGACTCTTCCTTCTACAAGAGCTATTGTAATCATCTCTGTTTAAGGCTTCATTTTCAAAACAAGGCTGTAATATTTAATGCTTTGAAATTAGGCTAATTGGAATGTGGATACCACCAGCTCCTACCTCATGCGATCACTAATCTTGAAGCACTGCCAGTGAAAAAAGTGGGGAGGAAAATATTTCAGGTATCTTTGGTTGGATATGGATTCTCCTACCTTATCACTTCTGTTTGTTTCTAAGCACAACAGCAATTCTTAGATCCTTCAGTAATTCAGACGTATATTCGGATATTACCAGTCAAAATGCCTGATGATATAGGAACTGGGGCCTGCTTTGCCCCTTGCCTGCCATCTGGTGCTTCCAGAATCTCAGTGGGACCCACAGCCTTCTGTAGGCACATGTTTTTTCCAAAAAAAAAGATTACATTCAAAGACAGACAAGTGTTCTGTCATGCTATTTTCTACTGACCTGCTTTGAGTAGTAGGCATATAGTGGTATATCTTGAGCGCTCCAGAGGCCCCCTGGAAGGATTTTGATGCAATTAATTAACTAGAAGGAATATCATGATGGCTAAAGAACAAGATGTTGAATTTTCTTTACACCTGCATCTCCTAGCTTCGTAATATGTGCAATATGAGTATTCATTTAATGTAAATATTCTGTGAATCTCATTTTCCAGATTTCTTCACCTGCCTCCAGAAAGTTCATAATTAAGATACATAATGAGGCCCACGTGTTCATCAGTACTATTGAAAGCACTCATAATTAATAGCAGAAGCTACTGTAAGTGAAGGTGCCTACTAGTGGTAGATGGGGCATATATATTACCAGCAGGTTTTTGGAGATATAGTATCAATGGTACAGAGAAAAGCAGAATTATTTCTGATGGTTTTGCTACATGGTAGCATTTGTAGCTAACAGCACCAGCCGGTAAAACCCTGCTCTGTGAATAAAGAATGTAATCAATAGTGTAATACATGCGTACCAACATTTAGATGTATATAAACACATACATGCCTGTGGGCGCATATGGAGCTGGAAGTTCCGATATTACAGACAAACCAAAAGGCACACAATAAACTTTGACATGAATCCTTAGCATAGTTCTTTCTATGGTTAAACAGAATTTGGCTCATGATTTCTGATCTGACTGGTTACTGACACGTCAGTGCCGGGTTGCCTACGTCAGGCCTTCAGCCCAAGATCTTTGATCAGCTTCTGATGATATTTTCCCCCTCTCCACCCACCCTTACCCTTCTGGATATCAGCGAGGCTGTAATATTTTTCTTTCAAATTTGACATTTGAGTATTTCACAGTGACAGTTCCTTTTTGTGCTACAAGAATGAATGTTTGTGCCCCCTTTTTGGCTTTTTGGATTTTTAATTACCTCCCCTGACTAGCCTACCCAGCTTGTTCCTAGCAGATTGGTTCCTTATCTGCCAAGAAAGAAGCAATCAAAATTATGCAAAACTTCTCTGTACAAACTGGATTAACATTACACCAAGATCAAGCTTTTTGTTTTATAAAAGATTTGCTTCCACAGCCTTTTGCTTCCTTCCCTCCTCCCGCATACCCCCCCTTCCCAATCATTGTTTGTGGCACAGACAGGCTTGCTGGAAAAAAAGAATATAATCCTGTCCTTCATTGCCCTTTTAAGTTAATTCTCTGTTGCCTGTGAATGACTGAGGCAAATAGTACTTATATTAAAATCTGTAGCCCTGTGGGTTCTGATGGTTTCAGAAATCTGCTCAATGCACAATCCTGGGAAACCATCATATTTTCCTCCTGGGCATCAACCTTTTGCAGATTTGTTTACTGTTTTTCTTAGAATGGAAACTCAAACAAGGATCAGATGGCTTCCTTAGAAAGTTGATGATCTCTTTATTAAAACACTTATAGCCTTTGTGCTGGCCCATACAGTTCCATAAAAATATCTGTTCTGGTCAGGTGTTCACAATTTCAGGGACATTTTGTGAAATTTCTAAACTGGGAAGCTAAAGCAATCTGAGCAGTACTTGCTGATCTGTTCATTTTTTGTTTGGTTGTATTTTTGTTTAGTTGTGTTGTGTGGTTTTTTTTCCTTGGAAGCTTTTAGCTGTGTAGAATGTCACCTGGTTTATTTGCTTCTGGTAAATTAACTGCAAAGGTTTCTGATTTTCAGCCTCTCTTAATCTTTAATATGTTTTTCTTTTCTTTCCTGATTCTTGTGTGCTAATGTTTGATTTTCATGCATTTTTCAGGCCCATATCTTCTGTGCATGTCCTTTCAAATTATTTTAAAACTATTCTTCCAAATTGTCTTTTCTGGATAGTTACTTAAACATACTTCTCCAGTAGAAGTTCGTCTTTTCTTACCTGAAGCCAGATAGCATGGTCTGGTTTTGTTTTTTTTTTTCCTCTGAGGCAATTCCAATTGTTGGCTCTTGTGCTCTTACCAGTGTTCATGGTGATATTCCTAGCACTCTACTAAAATAAAGACTAGAATCAAGGCTTACAATGGAAGCATTTTTGTTGTTCTCTTTCCTCACATATTACAGATGAGAGCAGATTTGCTCGTTTTAGCAGTAACATGCAAAGAGACACTGGAACAAAGGATTATGTTCAGGGTAATATCAATTTCCTGGTTGTTCTGTAACAAGATTAAGGAAAGGGTGAGGGGAGGCCAGTCTACCTACTCCTGCTAATGACAGTGTCATACCCACCGTTACTGGGAAAGAACATAAGATGGAGACAGGTGCCTGAGCAGAACAACAAACTGTGGTGACCAGTATAGTTAGGAAACTGTTCGCTTTTTGGAGAGCTTCCCCATAAAGACCAAGTTACCAAAGACCAAGGAATTTTCTTCTAATGTGAATCTTGTGGTTTAGAAAGTTGCTCTGCAACTCAGTGTTTCACTGATTGTTTCACTTTTATCTTGATTGTACTTCAATGCAATAGCACTCTAGAGCGCGACTCCTGTGACTTGTGATCTGCAGAGGCCTGTGAGCTGCTGAAATGCTGTTCCCTGGTCCAGGCTCCTCTGTGGGACCTGGTCACCTGAAAGCATAGCTGCACAAAGAACCTGGCATGCTCCAAAGTGCCTCACAAAGGAGCAGAGATGTGGCAGGTACTATAAGGGTTATCCCCATCTTATAAACTATTTCCTTTGGCTCTGTGAGGTGTAAGGTCTGAGTCTTCTGTCTCGCCTGGATTACTATTTTGGTATGTCTTGAAGGCAGGTGGCTTGGTTGCCCCTTCTCAACTATGTATCATAGGTAGTGGCATGCAATCCTATCACATTCTCATGACTTCATCTACTCAAAAGGCATGTTTTTTCCATCCGACCGACCAATTGCCAGAAGTGAACCAGCTTAGCACCTTAGTTACCTATCCATAATTAAAATAAAATCCCTGGACCTTGAGTGATTTAGAGCATTAAGAGAAAATGAGCCAGAAAAGTTAATTACCAAGCAGGGCATGCTTAAAGTAAGATGGAGGACTGATTGTCTGTGTGTGTGTGTGTGTTGGTTTTGTGCTGGTTTCTTTTTTTTTCTTTTTTATCCCTAATGGAGGTGATAAAGAGGTTAAGATGAAGTTTAGGGGCAGGTGGGATGAGAGATGAGAAGGGGCAAGTGTGGATCTAGGAGAAAGGTAACTCTGCTTATGAAATGGTAGCTTCTCGATATAGCGTGGTTGATATACACAATTATATGCTTTGACCCATAATAAAGTTGGAATAAGTCTGGGTTTTTCTCAGTGTTAGATTTTCCACTTGAGGCATTGTGTTTTAGGAAGTAACTATAAAGCGTAATTATAACGTCAAGTATATTCTTATGCTAGTTTCCATACTCAACTTACTTGTACATTCCAAAGTAAATGGCTATCATGGGGAATTCTGTATCAAACTCTTATGCTTTAAGTTTAGTGAGGCTTCTGTTATGTTTTGCTTTCAACTTTTAATTGTGGCCATTTATAATTCATCCTTTGTATGATAATGTGTGGGGATAATCCACTAAGGAGAATATTATTCTTCAATTAAATGTGGATGGATGGATGGTGTTTTCTTGCTTCCCTGTAGGATCACCTATACAGTATGAATGAAAAGCAAATGAGTTTATCTAAAATACGGCTAAACGTAATTTAAGTAATGTAGTTACTAGCTGCTCCTAACATCTGTGAAATTAATTTCACTCTAGGCTATTTTTATGTCAGCTTGCTTTTGGGGGCTAATTGTGAGCACACAATAATCATCATATATATTATGTAGAATAAGAAAGCAAGGACAAGGTATACAAGGTAGGTTGGCTTGATTACTTGAAATTACTTACTTTTTTGTTTTGCTTTGTCACTTTCTCTATTCATGTATTTACAGTTTATATAAATAGTCTGTGTCTGTGTTTCCTTCGGCTTGGTGTTCCAAAGAGAAAAAGGAAACATAAAATCCTTACGTGAGAGGAATAATTTTCTTTTAAAGAGGAAAGCAACTCTGCTAAGGTGGATAACAGTGAAAAGCCAATTTTCTGAAAAGACCATAGGCTCTTGCAAGCAGCCCACAGGAATTCTAGTTCAATTTAGTATGAAGAGCATAAACACTTGAAACCAAACCAGAGCAATGGTCTGTTTGTGGGTGTGTGCACACTTGTCACAGGTTATGTTTGAGTCTTCACTGGACTTTGGATCAAAGACATGATGATGCAAACAGGCTGTGTTGGGCATCTACAAGCATGATTCTCCAGCTAATGGCTGTGTAAATGTGTTCATTTCATGTAAAACATCTAGACATACAGTGTAACTGATGGTGAAAGAGGGACCATGGAACTCATTGTTTAATAACATGAATTGATCAAGAGCGCCACCTTATTGACAGTCAAACCACCTTCTGAAATAACTGTAATAAATCAAAGTATAAAGCCTCTTCTGTGTGTTACTTCTAGCCTTCCTGCGCTGGAAGTGTTGATTTTTTTGTGGTTCTGATTTGAAAAGCAATTCTCTGAAAATTACGTAATAAGGCTCTGTTTTATATCATCTTTTTGCCCCTTATAAGTGCAATAGAAATAATTAGAAATAATTCAGCATTCTTTTATTTTTTTTAACCAGCTCCCAGCATGGCTGGGACTGAGGACTGAGAGTCTCGCCATGGACTGTTAATAGTGCTAAAAGTTCTTAAAGATGAATCATGTGTTCAGTACCTTCATATTTGCGTGTTTATACCAGATCAGAATAAGTAAGGAGTTCTGTTGACTCAGGAATGAAAAGTTTGTGCTGTCTGCATTAGCTCAGGAGGTTTCACAGGACTAAAGTGCAGTTTTCCTTTTCATCTTGGTTGATTACGTATTGCTCTAGTGCGTGTGAAATGTAATACAAAGCTGCACCCTCGTTCTGCAGAGATACCTCTTCACATTTCCCCGTGGAACGCTGTGGCCTGCCTTGTGGCCAGTCAGCTGCTGGATCTGGGATGGGCTGGTTACAGCTGATTCCTACCTGCAAAAGGGACCGAGTGGCATGAAGCTACTGGTACAATGAGTGTGCTGGAGGAGTATAGTGAAGAGGCTGTAGAAAATGGTAGGATGATGCAAAAGGCAGGGTAAAGACAGATGTCCCTCTAGGATTCGTGGGGCTGAACGGAGTTTAGCGGAGCAGAGTGCCATTTGTTGCTAGAGAGAGCAGTCGTGGCGCTGAATACTTAAACAGAATGGACCTGTTGAACAAGAACTTTCCCACAGGCAATCAGTTTTTAAAGATATTTAGGTGCCAACCTAATACTGATTTCCCGAAGAGTTAAATGCTTAAATAACGCATCTGACACACATTGACGTCTTTGCTGTCTTGTGTGCTACTATTATCTGCATAGGCATCTAAATGGTAGGAAGTGCTGTGCAAATAAAGGTACACTGAAAGAGAATATCCTCGTTCATTATAAAAATGACCTTTGGAAAATACATGATGTATTAAAAAAATTGCTGTCAAGGTAATATGACCTAATACACCCATGCTAGATACCAATTTATACAAAAATCCTGGTTAAATTGCATTTTAATACCAATGTCATTTTATTCCTCCTTCTCCTCTATATTTATCAAGCAGTGATGTACAACTGACAGTACTACTCAATGGCAGATAATTTTGGTGTTAAGCATCAGTGTTCTGGCTAGAATTCCACATTTTCCATCAATCTTTGTTGTCAGGTTATTACAGATTATCCGTGGTTGTTACAATGTTTCTGTTACTTAATGGCATGTGGTAGATATGACATAATATCTGATCTGACGGTAGACACATGCATTTGTGTTGTGCATTAAACATCACTACTGTCTGACAGTTAAGCTCTCTCAGCATCTGGCATGCAAATGTTACTGATCAATGTCTTAAGTTAATGGGAAGATATCCTAAGTAGGTGTTCATTTGAATGTCATTGCATTAATTGGTCTGCACAGACTTATGGCAAAATTATTAAGGCCATTGTAATGTTGCAGAGGAGCAGCAGGTTGAACACACTGCTTGTAACCTGTGACTGTAAATGAATTCCTAAGCAATTAGAAAAGACGTGTAGTTCTGGGAGTTTAAATAGACGTGTACTGTGATCCCTCAAAGTATCTGAATTATTGTAAAGCCAAATGACCCTTAATTTGACAGTTAGTTGTTGGGAGGAAAAAAGGGAGGAAATCTTCTATTTTATTCACATGAAGATTAAGCTGAATCTTCAATAAAATGCATTCTCCTCACTCTCTGTGGTGGTACTTGCAAGTTAAAAGGAAATCCTTGATCCCAAACCACAGTTGTTCTTCTAGTAGCGTTTCCCTGATGTTTTCTTAAGGATTTTTGTGAGTTTCTAGAAAAGTGTTCACTTCAGCGAGTAAACAGGCTTTTGTTGTTATTTTAAGAATATGAACAGTTATATGGTTTAATTAGAATACAAAATATGAAGAATGGAACTGAAACACTATTATAAATTATTCCTAACTGAATATTCTGCCACTTTTACAGCATGCAGTGTACAAGCATGTAGAAGATGCATTTTGTCCAATGCAAATTTGTTGCAAATGGTTCCCTGAAGGCACATGAGTGATGGCAATCAAATCCAAAATGATGATCTGTCCTATATGGCTTTCACATATGAAAAATTCATGGTTGGTCCCATCCTTAATGCGTGCTGTTCTTTTTTTACTGCATGTTTTATCTATGGACCACTATGTCAAATTAATACAAATTCAGTTTCAGGGAACATTCCATCTACACAATATAGTCTCTTAAAAGTTCAGATTTAAACTTCAGCATAAGGTAGGGATTAAACAGATGATTTTTGCAGCCGAAGTTTGTGATTGTTTTGTGACCAGAGTGGAGCAGCTGTAGCTCTGGGCACAGGGGACTGTACTTCACAGATAGCGGGGTCTAAGGCACAGATCTCTAAAGATACAACCATTGGGGTTCCCTGTTGATTTACCTGAAAGCGTCAAGCTATTTAGTTCTTTACTAAACTTGCGCCTAAAGCCTAAGTATTTGACACACACCTGAATTCTGGAATGGTAGATGCAGGTATTCATCTTACCTTTCTTGATCGCTTAGGGCAGACAAATTCAGAATGACCTTTATCTATTTTTTTTTAATTTAAATGTATTTAATTTAAAGTATTAGGCTTAAATATCTAAAATATTCAGCTGACATCTTATTTTGTCATCACTGTGTATAAATACAGCCTGTAACTGTGAGCTTTTCAGCCTATGTATTCTGTAGCTCATAGTCCTTAGTGGCTATAAAGGAGCTGTAATCATGTAAAAAAAGTAATTAAGGAATTTTTTTTAGAAAAATACATGTATACTTTTTTTTAGATCACCCATAATGGCTCCAGTGTGTAAACATGTAATTATGGAGTTTTCTTAAATGCTTACTATTTACTCAATAGGCCGTGAGGGCTACAGAAGGAGCTCTTTATTGCTTTGCAGATCATTGAACTTATAGACTGCATAACAGCTCCTTTGAAACCAACATGCACTATTTTAATGTGGGTGCTGTGTGGAGTCCACATGCCCACATCCCATTTTAAAGACAGAATAGTAAACTGATCTTCTCCTAATAGAAAAAAAGCAGTTGTTCCACGCTATGGGAGATTTCAAATGTTGTTTTGAAGAACAGAAACTGTTACTGATTTAGGGAGAGAGGGTATAGGTTTTTGTTAGGTATCTTATGACTTTTATTTTTAGGCTGTATGACCCAGATCGACATTTTTGTAGCTAAATAGTGGCTAACTGAATATAGAGCTTCATAAAATAAAATGTTGACATGATTTAACATTTGGGACATGGACAAACCAATATTTATTGTTAAGAATCTGATGCTGTTAGGCTGTCAAGTGCTGGTAAGGGAAAGCTGCCAAGCTGGCAATCAGGAAGGGCTGGAATGTTATTGAGAGTATATCTCTTTTGCCTGTTGTTACTGGTATTAGTCAACAGTGTTTTCCTCCTGTTCAGCTTCCCAATTTCAGTCCTGGAACTGGTCACTGAGGTGGGTGCCTGACATGGAGACTACTGAGCTTTTGGGGCCATGCCCATAATAAACCTAAATAAGTCTTTTTTCAGCCAGAGGTGAAAAGGGAGAAGGCAGGAACAATTTTCTGCATAAATGGGGGAGATACACAGGAGAAGCAGGGCATCAGGGAGAAGGACCATGTTTGAAGCACTTGCCAAACTGCAGGGTGAATCTAGCTGGCAGTCTGTGGCAGAAAGAAAAGCATCCCGCAGGTGGTATGAAGACAGGGGTGGGAGGAATGAAACACCTTGTTAGTTCCTCAGAAATCATAGTGTGATTGTTTCTGTGTTCTAAGAGCTGGCAGCAAATATTTGTTAGTTTAAGGAAGCTATTCCTGCAGTAAAAAGGGGAGAAAATGCACAGCGTTGTGAAGACCTCAGTAGTGTTCCTGAGCAATGTGGGAACAGAAGATCAAAGCTTCCATTTTCATAATTTCATTCAACTTCTCTAATATGTAATTAGCTACATCCAGATGCCCAAGAAATTGTCTGAAGAGTAAAAGTGATACGAATTCTGAGTCTGACAAGACTAATGAGCTAAAAAGCACCGCGTATTCTGATGACTGAGAAGAGGATATCGTTCTGTTGTTCTTTCATAAGAGCTTGTATCTACCAGGTGCCTCAAAGCAAAATGAAACTCCATCTCAAAACAAATCTTTTTTTCAAGGGAAAAGAAATGGGTCATTTCAATAACTGCATTGTAAATACCTTAATTTCATAAAGCTGCTCACAAATGAGGGGTAGATGAGTTTGAAGAATAACTGTTCCTAAATATGAATGCTATCATTCAAGTTAGAGAATTTAATTAAGATGAGTTCTTAAACTGCAGCAATCTGTTAAGATATTTGAGAAGAGTGTATTGTGCATGAAGAGTTTGCTGTAATGTCAACATGCATGTCAAAGTTAGACACAGCACCATAAATTAGGAATAGCAACACTGTCAAATTTTATGTATGTCTTTCATTTTGTTTTTATGATGTAGTGTAATGATGTTTAGTTAGCTGGCTAATTTGTTGATGTTCTACTGTATACAAAAGGGCCATTAGATGCACCAACATAAAAGCATTTCCTATCAGTCATTCATAGAAGAGTTTATTAAAAGGCAACATTGTGAATATCTGATTGGTTCCAAATCCAGTTTGTAGTTTGTTACTAGTGGCACTGATTGGCATTAACTTGGTAAAGATGAATAACGTTTTCTTTCTTCTCAGCCCTTGAATTGGCTTTTCCAGAAACATCAAATCAGCATACAGCTTGCCCTGCTTTTTACCTTGTATTGAAACTGTTGCACTGATAAGACAGGCCCTTGCAGTCTAGAGCTTTTCAGAATTGCACTCTTTTCAAATATGTATCACAATCATATATGCAAGTAAAAGATAAAGAAAAGAGATAAAAGAAGGCAGCTCCTCCTTTACTCAGGTTATTTTTCTCCCCTTGAACTGAAAATTGCTAGGATTGAAAGTGAAAGAGGTAAAAACAATGACATTTAAATCATCAGACTTCTAAGTCTGTATCTGATCGGAACAGGTGGGTAGACAATTTCATGTCCTTCAAGATGTCTGCATTCTGCGGAGCCCTATTACAAAGATTTTCTGAAGAGAGGACTGAGAAAAAAGAAAATCTCCCTTTCGTTAGGAAGTGGCATTAGGAAATGGGGCTATGTATTTAAAGATGACCCATCAAAACAAAACTACTTACAGCTGCAGTGGAGGAGGAAAAAGCGAGTTGTCCTCTGGAAGTGTCTGTCTAGTTCAGACATCTGTGTTAGGTTGAGATGAATTGTCCACAGGATAAACCTATTTGTTTGCACTCACCACAGGCAGCATAGAATTTCTAGTTTAGATACAACTAAATTGTTTATGGATGTTTGAAGACAGGTGATACACATTTCACCATGAATGTGTTACCTGTGACAGCCCTTGTGTGTCACTTTCAGTGCATTGTTTATTGAATGTGTTGCTCAGAAATATCCATAATCTTGTGTACAACAACTTTTGGAAATGAATACTGTTACCATTTCTAAGGCAAACAAAGAAAATCATTGTGCATTTGGTATAAAGCCTACCATGTCAATGTAAGCAACATTTCAAAACGCCTCTCAGTAGAACACACATCACTAGAAAGTGCATGGAAAGCCTTTCATCCTAGCGAATAGCATTTTGCTAATCTGTTGTTTATTCCCACACTGACTCTTCCTTCAACTGCATGGATAAAATCATACTTTGTTCCCCATCTCCCAACTCTGTTAATCCCCTTTTGTTTTGTAAGCAGCTCCAATAAAAGAGATAGAGTTGTATTTCCAATATCACTTAAATCAATCAGTGTTGAGAACTGCTGTTTGGGAATTCCCTATGAAAAAATACAGCAAAAAATAACATGCACAGAAAGATCACATTCAAAGTCCTCAGCCTGCGCCTGGTTTCAAAATATTTTTGTTTGTAGCATATATAAACACCAAAACCATCTCTGAATTCTTCAGCTCTGAAGTTTTGTGCTTGTACCAGGTACAAGCACAAAAAGGTATTCTGAGGAGCAGCTGAGGGCACTGAGGTTGTTCAGCCTGGAGAAAAGGAGGCTGAGGGGAGACCTTATCACTCTCTACAACTGTTTGAAAGGAGGCTGGAGCCAGGTGGGGCCCAAGTAACAAATGATAAAACAAGAGGAAATGGCATCAAGTTGCACCAGGAGACCTGGTGCAATATCCAATTTCCTAATATCCAATTTAAATTGGATATTAGGAAAAATTTCTTCACCAAAAAGGTTGTCAAACATTGGAACAGGCTGCCCAGGGAAGTGGTAGAGTCACCATCCCTGGAAGTATTTAAAGACGTGTAGACATGGTGCTTAGGAACATGGTTTAGTGGTGGTTTTGTCAGTGTTAGGTTAATGGTTGGACTCAATGATCTAAAGGTCTTTTCCAACCTAAATGATTCTATGATTCTATGATTTTACTAAGAAGTGTTTTTCACAGATGGAGAAAACTTCTCTTAAATGTAAAATTTTTAGTATCTCAACCTCCAGGTGTAGACAGGTGAAGCATCCTCTGTAATGCACTTCATAATAAAATAGTGTCACGGGGCAAGTACAGCCATCGGGAAATGCTGGTGGCCTGGAAAATTCCAGGACATCAGGCAGCACCTGAAGGAGAGCTGGGGCTGGATCTGTAGGGGTGGTCATCCCAGGCCACAGGGGACCAAAGGAAAATGCTGAAGGTGTGTCGGTAGAGCTGCACTTATTGAGAGCGATTCAGTCGGACAGACTGATGTGGTGGGGAGAAAGGGTGACATTAAGCATGCCAAGTGGTTGTGGTCGTGTATGCTGGGCGCATGTGTTGAGATTACTTCCTGTTCTTACTCCCTCCTGCCCCCACCTTGTTTTCCTTCATTCCTTCCCCTCCTACTAGAGACAAGTGGAGAATGGTTTGGAGGAAGTAGTTGGGGAGGGTCAGTCAGTTTACAGTGAGTTGAGATTCAGCGTCTCAATGCAGTCAGTACGTTCTATTCAGCTGAAGTCTGGAGAGCTTTTCTTCCCTGGGCTATGCACGGAGATTCACTGCGGCCATTCTGTTGCCCAAAATTGCGGACATCCTTATACAAAGTTATTTGTGTTTAATCTTATTTTATGTTAAGCATTACTGAGCACTACTTTATCCTTTCTCTGAACCCTCCTTGCCTTTCCAGGCCTCCTGATTTTGAAAATGGCAGCATGGGACTGAGCTCCCACCGTACACCAGATATGTTTTTCTCTGTACACGACTTAGAAGCCTGTGACTTGCCCACAGTTGCCAAGAAGCTAATTATATCAAGTCATCATTTCCTTCTGGGGTATAATTCTCATCAGCACATACTGGCATTTTTATGAACTTACTAAAAACCCAAAACAAAGAAATCTGAATCTGTTCACAAAATAGTGGCATTAAACCTAGTCCCCAGTAAATAAAAAAAAAAAATGTTAATCAGCCTCTTAAGGCACCATAAGAATCTTGAGGAAAAGGACATACAGTATGAATTGGTCAAAAAAGAGAAAGAATTGGGCTTCCAGTTGCGTTTGGAAGGCATTTTGGAACCATTAATAGTATTAATGGGTCTCATGATCAGCTGCAAAACTAACAATGCAGTTTGCTGCACTGGGGAAAAAAAATAGTAATGAAGACATTGTAGAGTTATTCCCTTCTCTGAGTATTAGGCTAGGAATGAAAAATAGAGATATGCAAAATGTTTTGGGTTTTGTTTTTGTTTTTTTTTTTAAACCAGCCTATCTGAATGAACATCATCCAGACTGGCAGTTATGTGTCTCAGTTTATTTAAAGGTAGATTGATTGGCACTGGGTTCTTACAGCGCTTTTGTCACTCTGAGTTTCATTTAGTGTCCAGATCCTCTGGGATGTTTTAGCTCTGATGACAGAAAGATCTAGGATACAGTATCATCCAAGCCAGTTGTGAATTTTCTGCAATGTTCCCAGCAGCACTGACTAGGCAATAAGTTGTGGTTTGGGAGTACCAGCAATAAATCAGCACACACATTTTCTGTCAGAATGGTTTTTCAGAAAGGACAGTGCTTTAGCAGAATTCCAATTTTGGTGAAATTTGGAAAGCGAACCGTATATACACACCCACACTGTCTTACCCAAATACATCTTTGTGGGATAGCTGATGTTGAAACACCTTCATAGGAGATAAAACTCAGGTTAGTATCTCTGCTGTGCTTAATTTAAAACTTGATCTCCCATGTCTCAAGAAAGTGTTCAGATCTGAAGACTATTTGCTGTTCAGTATTGTTGCCTTAGATTGTTTTGTGATTTTGTTTTAGTTCCAGTGCTGAATGTTGAAAGATTTTGAAACCTTGGTATTTTTGTGGGAGTACAGCTCTGCTTCTCTCCCTAGTCTGTATTTGCCAGCTGGTGTACAGCAGAGTGGTCCCAAAGCTGTGCATTAAACTTGCCAGTTGAAGGGCCAGTAGAGATTTCAGCAGTCCTTCCTTTCTCCTGTGCCACCTGGAACCTGAGGACAGCACAGGATCTCTGCCAACACTGTTGTTACACTCTTGAACAGTCAGACATTGGTTAACCATGTTTTGAGATTGCATGAGGCTGGAAGGAGTTGTGAATGCTACTGAGGGAAAGAAAATGATTAAAATAAGAAGAAAAAGTGATGGTATCATCATTCAGTTTGACAGGGGAACAGCAATTTGGTTTTGAGCAACATACCTAGAATGGTTGTCACATCCCAGCTCAGGAAGGTGTCAGTTTAGTTCTACATAGGAAGTATTGGGGCATAGGAACATATGACAAGGTTGCTTTATTTATTGGTGTATTCTCACAAGCTTTTAAGGGAGCTCCCAAGCTTGGAGTGGGAAGGGGTTGCGGAAGAGTGAACTTTAGATATGAAAACCTCTGCAGTGTTGCTGAGCAGCACACAAAAACCTATCTTCAGGTTTTAGCACATTCTGATGCAGCATCAGCAGTGATTGTTTTTTCAATCTATTTTTTTAAAGTGATTTGTGAAATCAGGAGAGACCAGCTCCAGAGCTGGATGCAGTATTCCAGGTGGGGTCTCACGGGAGTGGAGTAGAGGGGCAGAATCACCTCCCTCAGCCTGCTGGCCACACTACTTTTGATGCAGCCCAGGTTACTGTTGGCTTTCTGGGTTGCAAGTGCACATTGCTGATTCATGTTGAGCTTCTCATCAACCAACACCCCCAAGTCCTTCTGCTCAGGGCTGCTCTCAATCCATTCTCTGCCCAGCCTGTATTTGTGCTTGGGATTGCCCCAACCCATGTGCAGGACCTTGCACTTGGCCTTGTTGAATTTCATGAGGTTTGCACTGGGCCACCTCTCAAGCCTGTCCAGATCCCTCTGGATGGCATCCCTTCCCTCCAGTGTGTTGACTGTGCCACACAGCTTAATGTCTTTGGTAAACTTGCTGAGGGTGCACTCAATCCCAACAGTCATGTTGCCTACAAAGATGTTAAATAGTAACGATCCCAGTATCAACCCCTGAGGAATGCTTCTCGTCACTGGTCTCCACTTGGACATTGAGTCGTTGACTGCAACTCTTGAGTGTGGCCAGCCAGCCAGTTCCCTATCCGCCAAGTGATCCATCTCTGCAATTTAGAGACAAGGATGTCATGCAGGAAGGAACAGTAGAAATCTCATGTTTTTAAGGTCTCTTATCTTGTTTAAACACAGCACTGAAGTCAGAGATAACAGAGATAAAGTTAAGATGTGTTAAACATGGAACAGTTGAAAGGGTATTGTGTGCATGTGCCAAAGAGCACATACTGTTCACAGTTTCTGATGTATATATTTTAAGACACGTTGTTGAACTAGCGGGAGAAGTTCCAACACACCTTCACCAAATTGCAAACTTTACTATGTGGACTTTTCACTTGGTATTTTTTTGCATTAAAAAAAATTTTAGTTTACTGTCAATATTTCAGTAGGAGCTGACTAAATGGGCGTACCATATTAAGCATAAAACCAAATTGTTAAAGGGCTTCCGTGTAGTCAATAACTGTGCCTGCTAACTTCCTGACAGGAAAAAGTGGTGCAGAAATGCACATTTTTTTTTCCCAGTTTGGGAGTAAACCTTGCTTTAAAGTAGCTTAGGTTTTTTGTTCAATTATTCTGTCAATGATATTAACACAGGGTCTCAATAATGGTTCTTGGTTAATTACTGCTTCAAAATAGGCAAGTGATGAGAGTTAAACAGTTAAACATCTTTGTGCTTAATCCGGAGAGATGTTTTGCAATAAATATAATTTTTCAGTGACAGAGCAATAGGTATCTTTTAAAAGCTATTGTGAAAAATGCTCCTTATGGTCTTTCCGTAAATGTCCCTTCTTTTAATCTTTGGCAATATTTTTCGGCAGTGATTTAAACAGAACTTTAGCTACCAAGCAGAGCTGGTTAAATTGAAACCTCCCAGCGCTGTCTATGAGTTCATGTTTTCTCTGCAAAATACTGTGCTTGAATCCCTACTGATTCTTTAGCTTTCATCCTACTGAAGTGAAGCAAATAGGAACCGTATATTCTGGCTTCCAGGACAAATCAGCAGAATATCTCTGTAGTTCCATGCAGACACCTGAGATCTTCTCACAGGTTTCTAATACTTACAACAGGGTATAACGAATTTTTTGGTCAGCATTACACTAAAAGTAGATAAATGCAGATTTAGAAATGGAAGCCACTCCACAGCAGTACACCATTATAAATGTGTAACAAAGCTGCATTTTTGCTATGCTCTGTTTGACTGTTTTTGTAGCTGTCAGTACTTCTTCCTTTTCTTCCCCATATATAAGTGCAGTAACTTCACTTAGATTCATGCACAGAAATCAATCTACTGTTACTGTTCTTTCCACATCTTTCCACATCTAATGTTCTTTCCACCTGTTTCTGGATATGTGAATTTGAGAGTTTGACTTTCGTAAAATTTTGCTCGTAATATGCATTAGCAATCCATTAGCCTTAATCATTTGTTTAGCCAAAAATGGGTTTCCATTAGCACCCTTGTGGAAACTAAAATGGAAAAATGATTTGCTTATGAAAGGCAGAAAAGGAGAAACTCAGAGAGATGAGTGCTTTCCTGATCTGTATATCTTTCTGATCAGCCAGGTGGAAAATAGGACTAAAATAAGCGTGGTCATTGAAAAAAATCAGGATCATCAACTACTCATGCTGTTTTCCCACAGGACTCTGTAAAGGTTTCATCCTTTGATTCCAAAATGATTTCTTATAGAATCATAGATATTCATGAAAGATGTTATTCCGTAACAAGTCAGCCACTCTAGTGAGCTCTCTAGCAGCAGTTATTCTGTCCCAGTCAATTGCCAAGTGAATTATGATGGTTGCAGGTGAATCAAGAATTTAATCTGATGCAAGGTTTTACCAATCTTTCAAAGGGTTTGGAATTTTTTTCCTTTTCATTCTCAGGCATTGCTTCACTTTTTTTTTTCCTCCCTCCCTCCCTCCCCCCCCCC
>JAHREE010000280.1:5255880-5345810 GCA_033628505.1 Tringa tobata
TAAAATGCTCCAGTATCAAGGAGTTCATAGACAATGGATAGAAAACATCTACCTTTGGGTATACCATAGCCTAATGATTTTCCCTTCTAAAGTCTATTATATCCTGATATCTAGCCTTTTCCTGTGCCTATTTTCATGTTCTTATTCCTTATTAAGCATCCTTTTTCAGAACTAGTTAGTGTACTTAGCCTGCGTATCCATTTTTTTCTACAAGGTATATTGAATGCATTTGTAATAGTGTTTGAGTTTGCATCAGGAGTGTGCTTTTGAAATGAGTCTCCTGTTCATTCCCAGCTCTAGGGCTATGGTTCATAATGAGGATTTCAACTGGATCCCATTTGGACCAATCTAAACCAGGGCTGCCAGGAGCAAACCTCTGTGCTTTTGTTATGAAAGCGAACTCAGGCCTTGGGACATGATTAGGGCTAGTTGAAAGTAAAACGCTCTCAAATGTGTGGGCATCAGGTCCTCAGTGCTAACTTTTGCTCAGCAAATCTGCTCCTATTAGTCTTCACCACATGCTAGTGTAGAGGATGGCATTTTGTCCTGGTTCCAGTCACCTAATGAAGTCTTACATAGAAAGATTTGTTCTTAGAGATTACACCTCTGATAGTTGTGTCTGGGTTTCTGAATATCCCAATTGGATGTATATAAAATGTTCTTTTAGATTATTTGTCAACCTCATAAGGATTTTCAGTTTCTTCTCTGTATTCTTACTACTTTTTTCTGTGCATGTTGTAGCTCTCCATCCTAATTATAGATGCATTATTGGGGGTTGGACTAGATGATCTCCAGAGGGCCCTTCCAACCCCATATGATTCTATGATTCTATAATTATTTGTAAGGAGAAAGATTGCAGGGCCCTGCCACAATATTGTTAAGGAACTACAGGTACTGTCGCTATCCTCTCCTTTAAGACATTATAAACTTTTTTTGTCATTTATCTTTCATTATATATTATTATAATGTCTTTCATTAATATTCTTAACATCTCTACTGTAGGCTAGAACTGACTAAAGAAACATGCATTCTAGGTCATCCTCATGGATGCCCTCGGCCATGTCATTTACTGCCCTGTATGGCTGTTTCTCATTCCCTGAGAGAAAGAAATAATTTTTGCCCAAATTTCTTAAAGTTTGAGATGTATAAATCAAAGTGCAGGCAAAACCTTGGTGTCCTAATTATTAGTGACTTTCAGCCACCTTGTTGAATACGTTCTTCTCTTAAAATGTAGGAAGATGATGTTTTCTAGTAATATGAGAAAATACATAATATTTTAAAAAATCAGGAAATGTAGGCAACTTACTACATTGTTGCGTTTATCTTACTCCTTTAATTTTTATTTTTTTCCTCTGCTGTGAGGATGGATTATAAATATTATGTAGCCAGAGAGCAGTTTTGATAAGGCTTCAAAGAACAATATCAGACATTAGTATTATACAATAAAATCGTCTGGAAGAGGATTGCTATTTTGCTGAAAGAAATAGAAGTGGATGCTCCTTGGTCAGTAGGCTTTCCTTTTCTCTATTACCTCCAAGGGAGAGAGAGAAGTATGTAGGTAGAAATGGTAGAAACATGGTAGAAACATTGTCATCTATGTGAGTATTTCCTGTGGGTTGAGGATTATTTGTTTGTTTGTTTGTCTGTTTTTAATGCATACTATCTGTAGTTAATGGCATAATTTACCATAAATCTTTGCCTTTATCTCTGTGGCGAAGGTGGAGCTGAATGAAAATGTTACGTAATTTAGGCAATGCTAAAATAAAACATCTGACACTGGCAGAAACAAAAGCAGTCTTTTTTTCCAGGTGAAATTACTGATACTGAAATAACATTTCAACAATAAAACATAAAAGTGATACACAGTGGGAGATCATTAAAAAGTATCCTGTCACTTGAATCAGACCATGTATTGTAATGCAGATTATATTGATTTGCTGCAAGTTTCAGATTGAAACTAGGGTTTCCCCCAGGTGAGCACAGATACTAAATCTCTTTGAATTATGGTGGCAAGCAGCAGGGTAGTTGGTACAACGTCTCTCTTACCAAAAACTTGAGATCAGAAGGTTATTAGCAGGAGGTTTTCAGATTTCTTTCTGAAAGCTCAATAAATTATTAACCAACTGTATTCATATTATTTGCAGTACTGCTGATGGATATTTTTTCAAAAAGAGCAGTGCTGTGCTGTGCCTTTATTTTCATTGTAAAGTAGAATATTATTCATGTTGTTCTTTTCAAAGATTAAGAGACATTATCTCAGGTAGAGGCAGGATGCCCTTTCCCAAGATCTAAATTCAAATCTTCCATGTTATAGTTCCCTGCAATTACCAGGCCTGTAAGAATATTCCTTCTTGCTTTTTGAAAATGTCCTAACTTTATCGGTTTTACCTTTGGTAGATACTGTGTCCTGCATCCTCAAAGGATGTGAGCAGAAATAGGGAAAGCCATAACAGAAAGGCATGTCAAGACTATAGATGAGGCTGCTAGAATTATCATCTCAAATGATCCACTGTGACATTTTAAAGTATCAAATGGGATAGTTAACTTCTCACAGTTAATCTGATCAGTCTGCATCATGCAAGATAGAAGTTTCTTCCCATTTAGGTGCTGTGATCTCTCATTCATGTCCTGCCAGCTGAAGGCTATGGCAGTACAGCCGGTCCCAGTTTCCATGACAATTCACAAAACGTTCTGTGGGAACATGTACAGTGGCTAATGTGCGGCTTTGGGGAGCTGGGGTACAAATGACTCAGTAAATCTACTTTTGCTGAAGCCCCGTTGCAAGAAGCCTGATTCAGTTATGTTAAGGCCTCTTTAGGTTGACCTACCAGTATGAAGCAACCTGAAAGTCACAGAAACAACCCCTGTGTGCAAGGGGTAGCCTACAGCCAGAGCAAGGAGCATGGTACTGTGTGAGTCTGCTTGCAGCCCCTAAAGGGTGAGATCCATCAAAGACTGAACTTAGAGAAGGGGAGGCAATTAAAGAGAGAATAAAGCTAGGGCTGTGCTGGGCACCACTTTTGCAGCCTCTGTCAAGGAGAGATTGGTTGTTGAGGAGGACCACAGGAAGCACAGCTTCAGGCAGAGCAGCCTGAACTCCCTTTGACTTTTGCTGCTGAGGACATGGTCTCAGTCTGTGTCAGAGTGGTGAAGTACAAAGTGTTGGTGATTCAATGTCCATCTTGTCTGAGCTCTTTCCTCTGTTGCAAAAATTGCATATCTGAGAGCTGAGGCTAGGGAGTGCCATGAAATCAGAATTGCTAATGATGATACCTTTGAGGATCACACCACCAGTACTAAAAACTACTGTAAATTTTCATCACTTTTCAAAGAAACTGCATTCAATTTCTACTTTGCCTTGGTGTATCATATCAGATCTGTCAGATTCTGTTTCACATTAGATCTGGCTTTGAAAATATTATTTTACCGTTTCTTTCCCTGAAAGACTTTCCAACTAAATTGAAGGAGTGTGTTGTGATGTTATGTCTTAGCTTGATTTAGTACTCTGGAGCAGGCTCTCTCTGTATTCTTATATTCTTCCTGTGACTGAATTTAGCCCTCGTAGAATAGCCTTTCAGGTGTGTGTACATATTGCAGAAGAGATACAACTTGAGCATCTACTTTCCTTCCCTAGCATTACTCTGTCAGCAAGCTCACCTTCTGTCTCAAGTCCTCCTTAATCATGAAGAACAGTTCTTTCTCAGAGATCTGTTTCATCTTGGGCATTTTTGCTGTGCCTGTTGTGATGGTACAAAGTTGTAGAGGTGGGATTTTTCTTGTGGCATTTTCTTAATTGGGTTTTGGACTGAGTCTGGTATCTTGTGTCAAATAAACTAATGAATATGGAACATGGTGCAGGTAGTTCAAATCATCTTGCAACCTTAAGTACCAGTTTCTGTCAGTTCCTGTCAAAATTATACCTTTTAATAATTTTGGAAGGATTTCTTATACTAAAAACGTAGCTGAGCTGTACCCCTATATTGTGCCAGAACTACAGCCGAAAGTACATTGCTTTGTACTAATAAGGTGATTTTGCATAATTTGTGGATTTCTAGTGGGAAGGAGGGGAGACATCTGACCAGGTGCAAGTCTGAAAGCCTTTGAACGTTGTTAAATGACTAGTATTTCAGTACAGGTTACTGAACATTGATCGAAAGGAAGTTCAAAAGGATTACAAGAACAAAATCTAAATTGTGGACCTTAAAGTAATAGATTTGTTCTTAACAGGTGTAGATTTTTGTGGCTGTAATCGCATCCATGACGTTACACCTTTATAAAGCTTTTTGTCTGAAAAACTTTTCCTCTTAGATTTTGCAGTTTCCTGCAAACAAAAAGAAGAGCGAATTAATAATATTGGAAAATGAGCATTCATGATTTTGACTTGTCTTCTTATATGTGATATACAGTGTCCCTGTTTGTTTCACATTGTTTTTATTTTCTCTGATGTTCAAAATCTGCTGGAGAAATACTCTAGCTCTTGCCTGTTTTTCAGTAGATCGGTGTCTTTACCAAATGTTAGATTTTCAGCATGCCATGTCATCGTGCCAAAAGTAATCATTGCCTTTTTCAGTGTTTGGATCCCAGATTTCAATTAATTGCTGTTATTTTATTTATTACTGTCTTTTAGAAGACTTAGTAATACATTTGTACCATGCCATAGCATTTTTGGAGTAGAGCTAAATTAATGGCAAATTCATGAAAGAGAGCTAACTGGCAAGAGAGCTAACTGGCAAGAGAAACCACTGAATTACAGCTTAGGAAGGATTGTTCAATGTGGAGCTCATGCATAGCAGACTTAGAGATGCCAGTAGAACAAATGGCATTAGGGATTTTTGTTCAGTAGTTCTTTGATGTTTAAAAAGGTCAAGTTGATCTGCACAGTTACAAGATATAAATTCATTTCTGTAATCAACGTATTTTTTGTTTCAAGCTCTCACCCCTAATAGCGTGGAACTGCATTGAGAAAGAAGCTTGTATTTTAGGTTCCGGTTTTTCTGGAACACGCTCCTTTCAGCTGGTGTCACATTTGCCTCCTTTTCAGACATCTAAACTGATATTCTTTTCACCCAGTAAATGCTAAAACATAGTCACTCACCCTATGTGCTTCACTCACTCCTTTTACCCAATGGAGAGAAACAGCTACATCAAGTGAAGGCAAATATCTCTCATCCTTACAACAAAGTGAGGCACACTTCAGAGGTGTCTATTTCTCTCCATTGATTATTGAAGATTCCAGTCTAGGGCATAGCTAGCCTTAGCTAACCAGTCAATGCCTAATTTAGGCAGAATGATTGTATTCTTGATCCTTACCTCCGAGTTCAGAATTTGTCACTGAAGCTTCTCAGAAGAGCTGAACCATGGAACCAAGTTACAGGAATGTTTGTTAAAAAATACAAAAAATCATTCAACCAGGAACTGAAAAGCACTTTTTTAGCTGGAGGGTAGGCATGTCCCCCATTTGAACTCTTCCTTAAAAATGGATGATTAAGCTCTCGGCTTTGGAAGTGGTCTTTAACAAATGGTGTTCTTAACTCGTAAGAGCTGCACATATTACTGTAAGAACATTTTACTGAAGTGAGAGAACCAAAAGGAAGGGGTAAAGGGAGATCTGGAAACTTAATGTGAGTTAGCTGTTGGATCAGTTGGTTAGATTCAAAAGAGATGTAGGGAGCCTTCATAGGCTGGAAACCCACACAATAAAAAGGAAAGACAAAAACAGTCAGTGCAGTCACAATGGAATATCTCGCTTATTACTGACATTTTAATAAACGATTCTGGAAGAGACTTTGTCTGCAGTTCTTCTATTCTTTCAGTTTAGAGTGTTAACTGGCAAAGCTTTATGAAATGGTTCGTCACTCAAGAGAAGTTTTGCCCATGTGATGACCTCCAGTTTTAAAAGGAATATTTGTAATTAATAAAGAGAGGATACAATTTATCATCTAAGTGTAGAGGTACTAAAGCTGCTTTCTAAACGTGAAGTGTATATTGAGGAAGAAATTAAGGAGCTTGATGTACACTTGTAGATATTTTTGAAAAGGTTAGAGGCATGAGAAATATGAAAGCCACAGTACCTTTCCTTTCCTAATGTATTCCAACAGTTAAAATTGCTAGACCCTAAGAAATCCACGCTTGTTGATCTGTTCACTCACTAAGCTTAAGATGTTAGAATGATGGAATGATAGAATCATAGAATGGTTTGTGTTGGAAGGGACCTTTAAAGGCCGTTTAATCCAACCTCCCCTGCAATGAGCAGGGACATCTTCAACTTGATCAGGTTACTCAGAGCCCCGTCCAGCCTGACCTTGAATGTTTCCAGGTAGATGGGGCATCTACCAATTCTCTGGGCAACCTGTTCCAGTGTTTCGCCGTCCTCATTGTAAAAAATTTCTTCCTTCTATTTAGTCTAAAACTTCTCTCTTTTGGTTTAAAACCCTTGTCTTATCACAACAGTCCCTGCTAAAATGTTCTTTGGACTCATAAAACAATCTGCATATTGATAAATGAGTTGTGCATTTTCACAGCTGCTTTCTATAAATAAATAAGCAAAGAAGCATTAAAATATGGTAATAGCAGCACCAAAGTTTTACAATGACGAATTTTTCCTCATTCCATATCTCTTTTCTTGCAGTAATTCTACACCATATTGGTTAGTTATATAGACAATGAAACTTTTGTTTCTTTATGTTTTGAAAAGTCGTCATTGTGTTTGCTATTCCACCTCTACTGGAAGATTGCCCTTCTAGCATTAACCAAAGGAAGTTTTTCCACTTCTTTTGTACTAGAGTTAGTTCTTTGCCTTTTCCCACGCAGAATACTGCATGAAAACAACTGGAAGAATGCCCGCACCTGCAATTCCAAAAAAGTAAGAACCTTACTAGTACCTGCCACCCCCCAACAAAAAAGAAAAAAAACCCAAACAACAAACCACCAAAAAAACCCAATACAGTAATTCAACAGAAAAACTGGGAAACAGAAACCTAAAAATTTCTGCATAGCAGAGCAATCCAGCATAAGCGGATTCACAAACTCAGCATGACACGAGTTGGAATGAAGGTTCATGCAATGCTGAAGTATTTCTTGTGTGGTCAGTGGAAGCAGTATCGGTGCTGCTGTTTCATTGTCTCAGTTACTAAAAGAGTTTTGAAGTGCAACCCTAATCATAAAAGCAAGGTTAAAACTTTGTGACAAATTTGAAGTTGATTAAAGATTTATTTACTTTACAGGACACACAAAGAAGCTGTGTATCATTTATCCCAAACAGCTCAAAAGGTACAGTAGTTGCAGGAAAACAAGACAAAGGAGAATGTTAGAGGAA
This sequence comes from Tringa tobata, assembly GCA_033628505.1. NCBI lineage: Eukaryota > Metazoa > Chordata > Aves > Charadriiformes > Scolopacidae > Tringa > Tringa tobata. The sequence continues at coordinate 5,263,196 of JAHREE010000280.1, forward strand.
AAAGGCTGAAGACAATGTCAGCCTTCCTCCAGTATTTCCTATTCCTCCTTACAGTTCTCTATTGCTTTCTTTTTTTAACCTCTTTTCAGCTTTACAGTGATATCTCCGTACTCATACCTATGAAATTTCTACCAATATTTACTCATTCCTTTGCTTTAGCCCTAGATCTTTGCTTTTAATGTGCCTTGTTGCAGTACAAACAATCCAGATTGCTCAGTTTTGGCAGAGGACTTCAGGCATGACAACAGGCCGAATTTGAACTCTCTCTTTGCCTTTTTTTTATGAAATGCATCACCTATAAAAGAGCTAAAGAATACAGCAATTGGTTTATTCAGAGGGGATATAACTGGCTCATAGGCACTCTTCTGTGCCATTCAGAAAGCAGCTGTCAGACTAAATAAAAATACATGATAAAACAAACTCATCTTTTTAATTGATTTTAATCTAGCTGCATCCAGCCATAAAATGCTCCCCATTGATGATATAGCAAATAGCGTGAATGCAATTAGTTAGCAATTCAATGTGCCTTCCAGAAAACAGTCTCCAAACCTTCCTGGAAATAAGTTTCTTCTGTCATAATGAATAAAATTTTTTTGAGACATATGAAACCACCAAGTTTTAGAATCTCTTCACATCTGTATTCTGAAAATTTATATGGTCTTCCTGAACTTAATACAAAAGCTTTGGTGGGGGAGGCAATAGATGCTTTTTTTAAAGGGAAGTAAATAGCTGTGGCACATCCTAGCAGATAGACACTCTTCTGAAAACATTTATACACAATGTTTGTATCTTTTGCCAATCAGAGTGCTCTGCAGAACTGCAATAACTTCTTTCACGTTGTCTTACTTGTGCAGTTACCATGATTTGGAGATAGACTTCTGTTTGCATTTCTAACTTTGTAGTATTTTGTGATCAAAAGGAACAATATATTACAATTTCTCACTAAAAAACCAAAACCACAAGTGGTAATCAGTCTATTAGTGTACCACATACCATATCTAAGTGATTCTGGAGCATCCTCTGGTAAAAGGGAAAGCCTTAACTGAACTTCTCTGAACTGAACTGATACTGCCAATTATCTAAAATTGATTACACAGATTATTCTTTCTGCATTGGATTATGGGCTGATTTTAAGCATCCTCAGCCATGTCTGTGCCCTCAGTCTTTGTGCATCCCTGCAGTAGTTGTTTCCTCTGGATCATCCAGAGATGATTTGCTGCATGTGTTGCTACATTCAAGAGGGAAAAGAGGCACTTTCTAACATGTAGCAACAGAACTAAGGTTGAAAGACCAAAAGCTACAACTGAGTGTTGAGCTAAGTCAAGAGTGACTGCCTCTGATTAGCTTCCTTCTGTTTACCCAGCAAACCACCGGCTTCCTTTTTGTGGTGCAAATAGCCTTGTCATTGCTGATGACATGATAAGCAACACCTTTTAATTTCCAAGCTGGTGCATCTGGATTTAGATTGTTGGATGACTATTATTACCCTTGTTCCTTTTTTTTTTCCACCCGAGTCACTTTGGCTAATGGGAGTTATGTCGAAGCAGGGAGGCAAAACTGTCATTCACCTGTTCTCAGCAGGAGATAGGCTCCTCCCAAGCTCTTACTGAAGGGTTGAAGGAAATTGTTTCCTTTGGAGTTTTTCTTTTACTGTGATTGAGTTGCTAGTGGCTAATGAGATGGCTCCACAAAATGACCAGTGCATGAAAAGATTATGTTCCGTTTTACAGCTGGTTCCCTGCTTCCCATCAGTTTCCAACAGACCAGCACCAGGCTGCAGCTGATTGCCCTGGTAGGTAAGAGCCTGATACATTTTGGGCTGATACAGGGGGTTACCTGTATGACTTCTGGTTACCTCACGACTTTTGTGGTGGATTGAGGTGCCCTCTTTGTTGTTCAGCATGCTTCAGGGGCAGCCCAGCCCTAGAAGCAACCCCTCTGCATATATTGTGCTGCGCTGCTCTTTGGTGTATTTGAAGGTCTGCTCAGGTACTGAGCCTACCTTAGCTGCAGACCATTTCTTCTCTGCTCACATCAAGGGGAAATACCCCTTGGTGGTTGCTTAATCTCAGTTGAGTTGCACTGCGGCATTTGACTCTACTGCAACAAGGTTTGAAAATTTTACTGGAAAATTCTTGAGACTTTTCATCAATGAGCTTTCCTACCAGAGTGAATCTATTTCACTTTCTCAGCACCTGCTAAGATTTCTTGAGCTCCTGATTTCTGGTACTTTTAAAATCATGTAATGTTTTTCTCTTGAATAAACTAAAACAGTTTAGTCAATGTATTTCTCCACAGTTGTCATTAATTCCAGTTGTGGTTATACATGTAAGGGAAGGTAAGACTTCCCTTGCTTCCCTAAATTTATCTTTATGGAGAAGTGAATGACCTTTATTAATGTGGTAATATTCCACATTTTTCCTTTTCAAGAAGTTTCTTTGAAAGTAGAGTTACAGGCTTAATATATTACTGTGACTAAGCATAATGAAATATCACTTCAAGAAAAAAATTATTTTTAGTTGTCACCTAATGATCCCTACCTTTAGTTTAAGTACTCTCTATGGAATAACATGACATTATTTTTGCCTGAAGGCTATTTCTATTAAATATATGAAAAATACCTGTAATTTATATAAGCTACCTTCTCTCTTTATTAATGATTTTTGCCTATAGGACTTTCAGCACTTTTACATACTTCTTAAATGTATTGATTCATTTGACATCCTCTGGAAGTCAGATATAATTAAAAAAAATTGAAAGTGTTTGTTTACTGGAATAAATTTTTGAACTGCAGAAAGAACACAGTGCTCATGCTAGAAAAAATTCTGATTATGAATCTAATGAGGATTATGTTGCTAAGTGCTTCTATCTCCTAAAAGGCAAGAAATGGATAGCCACAATATGACATCTTAACACGAATGGATGAGTGTATCCGACAGCTTCGTTTCTCTGAGTTTTGAATGGTTGTTGAAAGCATTAAGACACTTTGCATGTTCTGTGTAATGCAGCATCCTTGGGTGGAAAAATGAAAATATGGAAATGAAAGATATTTGAGTCTAAAAGCATAAATTTCCACTAGGTCAGCAAATCTGCAGAGCAACATGGACCATAGTGAGTACATATAGAGTGCATTTATGGGCTTAAAAGAACCAATTCTTACTGCATTTTTTTGCCTTTTAGATGGAAATAAAATCCCTTCACTAATTCATTTGGGCATTTCATGTTTGGTTTTTTGTTTGTTTTGGGCTTTTTGGGTTGTTTTGGGCTTTTTGGGTTTGTTTTGAGTGGGAGTCTTCGGGGTTGTCCTGTAGCAATAAGTAATAGGTGAAAAATAGTACTAATTATTTTGTGAAGTAGAGCTCCTTCCCTGTCTTGTATGACACTTAGTGCCCATTCGATGATGTATTTTGTGTTACCTCTGTGGACTAAGAATGTGAAGAGAGAAGATACCATTTAAGATACAATTTACATAAGAACTGTTCCTATTCTGATAATTTTGTAAGTTTACACAAATCACTTTCTGAGGACAAGTGAGAGGACTGGAATGTTGATTTTATGGGTGTAACTGCTCTAGCTGAAGACAAATGTATTTGATTTTTAGTAGATCCTAGCAATGTGTATTTATTTTAGATTTATTTGACACATTAAAAAGCACCCATCCAGGGTTGGAAATGTGTTTGACATTTATCGAAAATACAGCCGTACTCTAAGCAATTGTTGATTCTTTCCATAATTATACAGCCTAGGACTCAGCAAAGCATGTATATAACTTTAAGTACACACTTAAATGCTCTGATGGATAGGACAGCTTGGCTACTACATGGCAGTGAGGAAGAATGAAATGGAAAGGTCACGGTCTCTTCTCTGTTTGAGTCAATCTGCCAGGGCAAAGAAATCGGAAATTGGACAAATTTTATGATGTGGATGTGGATGAGCCAGATTTTATTTCACTCTATCAGAACAGTGCCAGAGAAATGTGAAGAGCCACGTGGCAGGAACTTGTCAGCCTCCAACGCATCCCGTGGCTGTTACAATATCTCGTGAAAGTGAGATCAGACAGAGAAAGGAGAAGTAAAGACCTACCATGGTCTTTGACAGCTTAGGAGGTGATCCCGATCAGGGGGTTGCAAAGAATATCCTTAGCCTTGCTTCAAGCATAGCTCAAACAAATGCGATGTTACAATATTCAAAGTTAAGACAATGTGGATCACTCAAGGATATTTTTTTTCTTTTTGATTCATTAGGAAGAGACTGTGCACTCCAGTTAAATTGATGGATTCTTGAGACCAGTTTTATTGCTTCCACAGACTCTGCTCAAGTAGTCTTACTTAGATGAATGCCCTCTTTAAAAAAAAAGAAAAAGGGGTGTGTGTGTGCATATGGAAATTCACGATATGATTCTCTGTAGATCTTGCATATTCTCAGTGACCTACATACTTTTTTCCACCACTTTATGCCTTTATTATGTACATATATAAACAGCGGACTCTGGGCTTCTTTCTGAAAACACTGCAAACAAAAGAGTAAATGTACTGCTTCTGCTATAGGAGTCATGTTGCAGCTGTCTGAGGGGATAAAGTGAACTGTAGGATCTCTTTAATTATAATTTTTAAGGAGAAAACCATTGGTAGCACTGTAGTCACAGCTTATAACAGTGACTCTGAAGTGTAGAAAACCGACAGCCCCATATTCACTTAATGCTTTAGAATACATGCCTGAATTCTCATTAGTTTCCTAGTGATCACTAAATAAGAAAACTTATTTAGTGGGGAGAGAAACTGAGTAAGTAGTAAGTTGTATTAAAAGCTCTTTGGTTGGGAACGTAACTGTCCTTCTGCTGTGCATTGAAGACAAAAAGATTGGTGTCACCAGGGCTACCTACAGGGGCTTGTAATCTGAAAAGTACATAGGTGAATCTCACTTCTAAGGTAATGGAGCTTTCCAGCGTGTGCTGTCCAAACGGGTATTGGATCCTAAGCTCTGACTTCTTTTAGTCTAGAACAAGTCAAGGCTGAAGCTTATGGGTTCTGCTGAATAGCCGAGCTAAGCATGTGATGTGTTGCAATGACCCTAAGAGTACAAATAAATATGCATCCATGTGGGAGGCTGACGTTTGGTTCGGTGGCTCTAACCAGTCTGTATAGAATAATAAATAGCCTTACAATTAAAGAAAGGAAAAGAAGCCAGACTCTAAGATCATGCTCTCATTTTATTGAGAAAGTTTAGATCACAGCATCCTACAGAGTAGCCCTGGTCATTGATGGAAAGGACCCCCTTTCATTTTGGTACCTTTTTTGAAAGTGTGTTTTTGCTACAAAGTTGTACAAGAATATCTTCAGCTTTAGCCTTTTCAAGGAGGAGGAAATAGTGCAGGCTATCCTCAGTTTATAACCTCTTGCAAGTAAGCCGTGACCAAAAGAAAGAAGTCTGTCAGAGATCCTTACTTTTTTTTTTTTTTCTGTGAGGATTTCGTGACTGCAGCATTACAGTTGGTCGGTTCCTATTGTATAATTCTACCTACCCTACATGCGTGCACAAACACAAAAGCATATTGAAATTCCAGTGTGATGCCTAGAAGTTCATTGAAATGGCAGTAACTGATACCCTTAAAATGATAGTGCTAGTAGTTCATGTTGGACTGTCATGTTGCCGGGAATGTTTTCTTAGGACTGAACACAAGGACAAGACCTCAAACAATATGTAACTTGTCCAATATTACTCTGCCACATTCATACTAAGCTTTTTGAAAGCCATTGCTGACATATCTACCTACTGTCCTGCTCTTGAACCACATTCAGACCTTGTATCTAAACCAACTTTCTTTCTAGGATTATTTTGAGATTTTTCTGTAAACCTTCTTGAGGTTGATGTTGATATTCTTTTGCTTTTTTTTTTTTTTAAATCTTTTTCTTTTCTTTTTCCCAGCATGTGTATTCCACTGTGGGCTGAGGTAGATATATAGGACATGTAGTCATGATAGGAAAGAAAGATATATTACTAAGTATTGAAAACAACAAAGCATGAAACTGAAGGACAATATCTTGCCTTTACTGTCTTCTGAGAACAAAGGAGTTTGATAAGGTGCAGCTGTAGGCAATTCTGAGGGTTGGTCATGATCCGTCCTCCAAAGATGTAGTATGAAAAAGGATTCAAGAAATGGTGCAGGGAGGCCCTCAAGGATTCTATAGTTACAGAAAGATCTGAGTAAAAAACAATTATTTGGTTTTCTATAAAACAAAAGTACATTAAAAAGAATGGTGTCCCAAATTGGGATAAAAAGTCAAATGTTTTACTCTTTCAATAAAATAAGCTGGGTTTTGTTTTAAATAAAATTAAATAATTCCATAATATAATTTCAGTTTTGTGTAATTTTGTACTTCTATAGATATATTAATTCCGCCACCCTCCTCCAAATGTTATTTTAAATCAAAGACTGAATTTTTCATTCTAAGAAATCTGAAGCAAAATTCTAGCTTTTGTTCTGGAGTTTCAAATGTCAAAAGCTGGTTTTAAAAAATGTCCTTTTCTTTATAAAGATACTATGTAGCACCCTAGCAATATTTGCTAACCTCAGTGCTCTGGAATGAATATCCCCTATGTTCATCTTAAATGACACATTAGACTGACTTTATCAGAAAACTCTGCCTCGGGTATTGGTACAATATTTTCATTTGTTAGAAAGATTAAGAGAAGACGTAACAACTCAAGTAGAGAATCTGAGATGCGGAGAAGTAAATACTGTATACCAAGAAACAAGTCCAGAAAACGAATTAGAGAGATAAGATGCCTTGTACTAGAAATTTTTTATCTCCGGGCTTAATAAATATAGATAGATATAGCTTCAATAGTATTGATATTAATAAATGGAGAAAATTGTATTCTAGTATGTCGAAAGCCTGAAAGTCATTCCCCTCCCCAAGTAAGATATTGACAAGAAAGGGGAAAAAAATGTAGTTTTTGAAATACTTTAATACGTTGAGGAGACTCCAGGCACTGGACTTCCATTATGAAATAAGTTATTGTCTGCACAACCATCAAAAGACAAAATAGAAACCATAGCTTAATTGTTACACAGGGTAAGGACTAAATAGCATATTAGAAGCTAAAACAAAATGAGAAGTTGACTTAGAAGTTTCATGCTAGTGTCAATGCTTATTAGCACATGGGGTAGATTAATACAACACTATTTCTTAGCAGTGATTCTGCTTGCTTTATTTTCTCCTTTTCCTTCATCAGTTTGTTTTTTACCTTGCAGTGGTGTGAAGTACTCTTGTAAAGCTGTATCACTTTCCTCTTGACATTATCTGCTGTCACTGGAAGTTCTTCTGAGTGGGAAGTACACATGTTTTCATGGAGTCTCACTGTGTAGTGTTTACATGTAGAAGATGTATGCTAATGCCCCTTCTGCAAGCTTAGATCTTTAGATCCTTAAAATAGTCTCTATAAAATAGGCAAATGCAAATACTCCAGAAAGGTGACTCTGTGGAAAGAGGAGAGTAGAATTATGCCACCCCATTGTATAGATTTGGCTATATAGCTCTTACCAAATTTTCCACAACAAATATGTTCTGAAAGTTGCAAAATGGGAAAGTAGCTGAGCTCAAGAAGAGGAAGAAGTTCATAATGAACACTATGAAAGCGATATAGACATTTCCATGGTCTGGCAACTTAGTCTCAATTGATTCTGATACACGTACTGCGAGAGAGCAGAGGTGGCCAGAGCTTTCATGGAGATGTGCCCACATCTATTCCTTCAAATGAGCAACCTAAAGCCACTAAAGGTGAGCAGCTCTTGAAATGCAGAAAACTCAAGATTTATTGGTTGAGATGGCTTAAAATAAAGGGTTTGACAGTAGATCTCTCTTACATGTCCCAGACCAATGTGTTTGTTGAGTGAATTCTGTCCTACTGTCATTCCAGCAACTTTCATCAGCTTTCTGAGCTGCAACAAATTCTGTATTGTCTCTTCTGAACCTCTACGGATATATCTTTTTTATCATCAGCTCTGAGGTTTGGCTTTGAGCCTGTTCCCTGCTTGTTTTAGGAGTCTCTTAATCTCTGCTTCTGCTGGAGGCTTCTAGCTTGCTGTGTTTCTCAGTCATTCTGTCTGCTCCATCCTGCAGTCAAACGCATCCCCTCCCATCCAGGAGGCTCCACACCCTTTCTCAGCAAGTGCATATGCGGTATGCGTGCTGCAACTGGCAAAGGCACAGACCAGGACTGGTGCCTTTCATCAGCCTCCCATTGGCCACCTGAGCGATGGGTTAACATGGCAACACTGCAGGAGAGGTAGCTGTGCTGTGAATTTGAGGAGCCTGGTAGTACCCAGAGTCAGAGGGGTTGTGAGGAGAAGAACTGTAAGTGCAATTATAACCTGTTGTTGTGCCCAAGATTTAGGAAGAGGTGGAGAGACAGAGATAATAACAACAAGTAATTATGGAGACAGAGCTGAAGGTCTGTTTCCTTTCATAATATATGAATATAGTATCAATTGTTTGTGTTAAAGGGTTTTGGCTGTCATTCCCTGCAGATTTATTGAGTGTGGGAGGCCAAGCCTCCCGTTCCAAGTAATGGTGAATGATGAATGACTGCTTCCAGGTAAATTCTTCCTCCCTCAGATGACAACAGAAAGGATCAGAAGGATGTGTAGAGTCTGTCACTTGGTGATATGATTTTATTTTACTAAATAAACAGAACAGTTGACCTAACTTTTAAAATGTAACATGTAATAAAATAACTCAAAAGAATAGAAATAAAGTGTTTCTTAGCTTGAATGTTGATTATCCAGCTCATTCACATTGATAAAAGCTTGGGAGAAAAAAAAATGCTGAAAAAGAGTAGAGCCGATTGTCATAGTATAAAGTATAGCATGATAAAAAAGAAATTTTGAGTGAACAAATTTACAATTGACCAAAGCATAGCTGCCATCTGTCCTTCAAATAAATGAGAATGCAGCTGCTCAATGATGTTACATTAGACTAATGTACCAAGGACTACAAGACTAAATGATGACATCTGAGTCATTTGGCATATATGAAATAGACATTGACATAACTCACTGTCCCGGAGCAAAGATCTCTGAAAACAAATGATCCTGGCTCAGCATTTATTCTTGATCAGTTCCTTCTCCCCACCTCTATTCTGTAGTTGCAGCACCAATTGTGTAGCCACACATTATAAAAAGGCATGAGTGTTTTGCTCCACACAGGCTGTGTAGATTAAGCGGAGGCATCACATGATTCACTAAACGGCAAAGGGACTTAGTGACTTAGTCAGAGCCAATATGCAAGTGAATGGGTCACTTTTAGCCATTTGACAGTTCTGGCTTTGTAAGTAGGTCACAGCATTGGAATATTAACGTATTACAGTGAACTTAATTATATGCAACAGCAAGATTATAAGGAAAGGATTTTAACTGTAGCTTCTGGATCTGCATTGAGTTCTATAAGCAGAGAAAAGCAAATGATTGATTTCCCTTCTTGTTTTCTTTTGTAAAGGAGCCAAAATCGTTTTATCCAAAGCCCTTTTTATTTGGATGTATAGACTGCAGATATAATTTTATAATGCTTAGTCTCAATGGTTAAGTGGAGAGTGTCTTGTTGTGTGTATGACTGTATAGTTGGTTTTGCTGCTACAGTGCTTTCTGAAAAGCAAATGGAAGTAATTTGAGAGAAAGAAGATGTCGCAGAGAGAACCTGACCTGGACTTCCCTCAAAAACACAAACCTTGTGGAGAAGATAAAATCTGTGCTTTGAAAGATCTTGCTTTAAAATGCAAAGCTTTCTCCCACATCGATGTCACCAATGAAGAGCTTATTTCACAGAGGATTCTGCTTTTAATTGTAGGGCACTACATCACATTCCAGAAGATAAATGAACATGGAACAAATTTGTACTGGCTCTGTCAATAGCTAATCTGACATCAGCATTTAGCTCTTGGACAAAGGGAGCTTTGAGATCCAGAGAAGATGACAAAAGGGCCTTTTCTTTGTGTTTAATTCCAATGTTAAATTTCTATCAGCTCAAGCACTATGTTATTAATTAAAAAAAAAGAAGCTGATGTTTGCTTCTTTTCCAGAACGTGCACACATGCTGTTTTACTGAGACCTTTACAAGCTGCTGTTGGCTATCCATACACTCCTGAGGCTGTTTTATTATTGTTCACCCTTTCCACAGAAAACAAAATACAGCAACTTATGCCATGACATTTTGTGACATTTCCAGATATGAACATCTGGGAAGTTTAGTGTGACAGTGACAGCAAAGCTGACAATGATTTTCCAGTGCCACGTACAGCCTGGGCATCTGCAGTCATTGCCTTTTCATTTTATTTTCCTCTCCCTCCCTCCTTTTCCCACCCAAATGCTTAATACAGCCCTTCTCTATTTTGGCCTTGAAGATAGAATAATATCCCACATTTATTTCAAAGCTGTGCATGGAGCATTGTACATCAAGTGCATCACAAAGCGATTCAGAGCAAAAGGGAAGTGCATTCCAGCTCGCAAGAGGAAGCACAGCTGCACAAGTTGGTCTAATTGCAGACATTGGGTAGATTTGATCATCAGATGTCTACTCTGCATAAAATGGAAGTTAAACAGCTAAATATTAATTACTTCTATTATTGCATTTATATAATGAGATGAAAGGGAAAAAAAACTCCAACAACCCACACAACTTGGGTAGTAAGCCAAAGGGAGAGAAGGGGAAAAAACAACAACAATAACAAAAAAAAGCCAAACAGTTGCTCCATTTAAAATGTAAAATGCCTCGTTTGTGTGATGAAAGGTGCACTGGAGGAAGGTAACACTTTTACAAATGACTCAAACTGCAACAGTAATATGGTTAGTTAATAAAATAATGTAAACCCAATCAAAGTATGCTGAAGCTTCAGAGAAATGTTATCAGGATTATCTTGAATTAAAATTATATTTGTAAACATTGGTATGGATGACTGCAGGGAGTTATAAGTAGCAAAAGAGAGGTCTGTGTGCCAGCTATGTATGTTCAAGTCGGATTTAAGTGCTGCATCTAACAACCTGTCTAAAGGAGGAATTTTTGATGTTGTGAAACTATGATTTGCTGTGACCTGATGGTATGAAGCACAAACACTTAGTCAACATGTTGTTATGACAACTTCATTTTGAACTTAAACTATTTATTTGCCTTTTCTTGTCTCTTAGACCTCTACAGAAACTATGTTTTGTAAGGAACAGTCTCCCTGTGGCTTTGAGAACCAATACTGAGTGGCATCAGTGAAAACAAAAATCACATAATGTATTTAGGGTGTTGTAGCATTTGTGGCCACAAGACCATGTAAAAGCCTCAAAAAATTGTAGCAACCAGGCCTTAAAATTACATAGTGTCTTTTAAACATAATTTCAGACTAATGACTCAAATAAATACCTCCCTATCTTAAAAAAATATTCAAATGGTAGAATCGGTATCCACCTTAAGTGTTATGCATTGAGAACCTCTACTTCAGCACAGGGTGACAGCAAAATAGTTTATATGTAATTATTTTTGTTTGGATTTACTACAGTCAAACACTGCTCTGTGTTTGCCTGTTTTTAGGTACAACACTGGTTTTACAGCATTTTCCTGCAATAAGCAGATTTGAAATATTCATAGTCTTGCTTTAAAAAAAAAGTGTTAAGATGAAAAAAATAGGTACAGTACAAGAGAGAAAAAGTAATGTAATGTGTATTAGGTGAGCATTTTGTTCATACCCTCTAGGATAATTTGTATTAGTTTGTTCAGAATTGCTTTACTGGGAGAATGGAAACAGCCATATAAAGTCCAGTCCACTATTCTGTCCCAGAATGGACGGTATTCGTAGAAAGAGAGTCATTTTTGCAGAAGGAAAATTACCTTCCTAGTCCTTATTATCAGACATCTCCTGAAACACAAGGATTTCTCTTCCTTGAAAAATACTGCATTTCCCCTGCTCTTCTTGAGAAAATCTCACCAATAAACTCATTTACTAGAATATTCCTTGAAGGCAAATGCTAAAGTGTGGTAGCAGAGTGCAAAGGCCATGACTTGTTAACTGAAAACAGAGACTTGGCAGATTGGGCCCACAGAGCAATTTCTCACTCAGACCAGAGAAGCTGATGCTCCTGGACGACAAGCAGAGCTGGAGGATTTTTCCATCTTGCTTTCTGGTGAGTGTCTGCCTGGCCACGAGACAGCAATGACTTCTCATAGTAGGTGATTTTCTACCTTCCCCTGGAAATCATATAATGAGTCAGAGAGAATGTCTGAGTTTTTTAGAGTGCCGTTAGCCAGTGGTCGTTTCAGCCTGAGATGATTCTGATTGAAATAAAGTAATTTCCTTACCCAGCTGAATATATTAAAACAAAGGAGATTATAATAATCTTACCAGGAAAGTGGCCTGATGAATCAGATTCCACAAAAATTTTCTCTTTTGCCTCTTCGCCCTTTCCATCCTTCTCCTCCCCCAGCTTTCTGTGCATTTGAAATGCACACATCTTCCTTTTACTTTTCAGGACCTTTGCCTTACTTTGCTTTGCCCCTTTTTATCCTGCTGAAAACCTAAGCAAATTGATAGAGCAAAGCCCAAATACAGTGTCAACAGTCAGGTTGTCAACAGAGAGGTTTTCTTAGAAGACAGCAGGCGCAGACTTGTATTTTCTGCTTCACAGTAAGAGGATGCAGCAAATATGACCAGCTGTTCCATGGAGAGTTTTGGCACAGTGAAACCATTTTGTGCAATGATGCTCTGGCCTAGTCCCAAACTTTCTTTCTCCAAAGCTCTCTTGTGCAGTGTATTGGAGAGCTCAGTTGACTGGGGGATGCAGTGTCCCCCTTCCCCTCACCCAAGCTCCTGTGCATCTTCTCTGCAATTTGAGCCACCTGTGGAGAAGAAATATTCTTTCTATTGCTTTCTGTTGCTTTTGGCCCTTGCACATCAGTATTGGCAAACACAATGTTGTTTGTGTCCCCTTCCTTGGTTGGTGGTTGATTCACAATGTTGCATCATCCAAAACACCTACTCTGCGTTTTCAGCTTGGCTAAGTGCCCCTCCATTCACCCTGGCCTTTGCTTCCTCCTCTTGGGGCAAGAATAGCAAATTCTGTCCTGTTCACTGCAGCTCTTTTTCTTCCATTACTAGCCTTTCTCCTAAAATCTTCAGCTCTGTGAACTGGCAAGTACTTTACAACATATCTAGAGAAGTTACTGCTCTTACAGTGCATCTTTTCTCATCTGTGTTCATGGTTGGAGGCACGTTTTTTTTTTAGTTAAACTCTGAATTAGTTCTCAAATTGTTTCTCAGGGGTTTCTGTGAGTGTTGCTATGCAAACTCAGCTGACTTCCATGTGACTCCTGTGCTGTAATCTCACTGAGGACCAGTTTATGCATGTACATTGGTGGAAGTTTGAAAAATCCTAATAAAGGATTGTTGCACCTGTTATGGTCCCAGGTTACTACAGTAGCAATGTGTGGCTATTATGGGTACCGGTGGATGACCAGGCTGTCAAGCCACTGGCACAAGGCACTGTTTGAAATGACTTTAGCTGCCATGTAAGAGGTTGAAGCACCAGTGCCAACGATATACCAGAATGCAACCTGGAAGTAGGAAATGTAATGGAGTAGGAAATATGTCAAGCATATGATGGAATCCCAGCTAATCTGTCTCAAATGGACCAAGGAAATTTGTGGAGTCAACCAAGATATAAAAGGATGCTAAAGGATACTTTGGCATCTGATGGAGCCTGAAACTGAGAAGGTTCACTTACATTGTGAGCCTTTTGCTACACCGTCAGGATGCTGGGCACAGAACTTTACATGGCTGTAACCCTTCAGCTAGTTTCTTGTGCCCCACTTGTAAGAGAGATTCCCATAGGCTTTTTGATTGACATTGGTTCTCTGCTCACCCCAAAAATAATAAACCCCACACAGAATGGTACTAAAAGTAGGAATTGCATCATGTTTCTTATAAAACTAAGAAGATTGCAAAGTATATATTAAGCTAGTTTTGTTAAGTATCTTGGATGTGAGTTTAGCAAACAATTTAGCAAAATATATGATATAGAAGAACACAGGAATATGACAAAAATCAAGGAAAGTTAAAAAAAAACAACAAACAACTGTGTGTTTTTTCAGACCATAGCACAAATGACAACTGCTAGTTTTGGTTTGTGTGCTTGCTCTGTCAATCCATCCATTAGGGATTTGAGCTGTCTTACTCAGCCCCTGCTTGGGACTGCACACACACTGTTACACTCTTTGATTTTCCCTCTGACATGACGCTAGCTTTCACCCTGAAGCTCAGTATTATTTTATGCCATGTGTTAATTTCTTGCATGAATGCCTTATTTACCTTCATTTAGAGTATGCTGCAGGTGGAAACAGAACAGTACTTACTGGCAATATTTTTGGTGGCAAAAAACTGAAGGACAGCTCAGGGTCTTGCATAGCTCCAGGGTATCACCACTGTGAAAGCAATTTGGAGGTGTGATTTGTCATTAAGGAGGACTCGTTTCTTAAATACTGGTGCTTCATAGGACTGGCCACAAGTACAAAGTTTTGTAGTCTGTTCCAAGCAAGCAGATCTAACAATTTCTGGGCTCCATCCAAAAGCTGCTCAAGCTGATGTGAGTCTTCCCTGGAATTTTGGCCAGTATTTGATCAGGCCCTCAGAAATATTTGTTTTTGTTTGAAAGTGTCTCATAAGAACAGCTGAAATCTTGGTGCTAAAACTACAAATAGATGTAATAACTGGGTAGGATTTTGTTACCAAATTGTTATTAGGTACCAGTAGCTGTTCTAGCTACTTTTTTTCCCCCCTTCTTGTAAGATACGGTATTTACTGCACATTGTTCTGTTTTATAAGCATTAAAGAATAAATCTGTATGATTTATATCAGTTTTCTTGTAACTCAGGTGCACTGACTTTAGTAGTTGTAGTTACAGTGTGGATTCAACAAGGGTAGCTAGATATGCATATACATTAAGACACTTTGAACCAGTGCATTAAGCTTTGTAGAAGATCCATTTGGTACTGTACCATATAGAGGGATCATTCCTTTTCAGGCTTTCTCATTGTTTTCCTGGGTACGTTTTGATTTTCAAAGAGGTCTTTCAGACATTTGCTCTGCATATATGACTTTTCCGTCATCTTGGAGTTTTTGTGACTGTTTTGCTTTGCAATCATTTAATCCTCTGTTAATGATCCTCCAAACAATGGAGCTGGTATTTTCAAAGTAGTAGGGTACATATTTCTTCAGTTAGTTTTAATGGCTAAATATATGGCTAATTTCCCCAGGCTGTTTGGGCAATGCACATTTAATTTTTATATTTTTCCATTTTCTCCTTCACCATTCTCTTCAGAGGCTAATAAAACTGCTTTTCAGTGTTTAAAAATGTATTCAGCAATAGAGAGGTTTTAATGCTTATGTCTCTGTGTGGTTTTGGTATTGCATGATTACCAGAAATATATATTCACATGTGTGTGAATGCATATATATATATATATATATAAAAGCTTAAACCATAATTGTAATAGAGTAGAAAAGTAATGTAGCTAGATGTAAAGTGTTTTAAGCCTCTATGTCTTGCACTTCTCTTTGCTTCTCCTTTGAGAGGTGCAGAAACGTGGTTTGCAATTGCCTTGAGGATGAATGCAGGGGGTGCTTAAATTGCAGCTACAAAAGATTCTTACTACCTTTGCATTTCAAGAGCAAAAGTCCAGCCAAAGTAAAAGCACAAGGAAATACCTTTAAAATTAAGCACATACAATAAGAGTACACTTACACATTTGAGTAGTGTAGAACTTGGTGTCATAAGATACCACAAGTCCAAAGTTTAGCACAATTTCTATGAACACTCAAGCTTCAGGGCATAAACTAACTTCTAAATTCAGATTTAAGAACCAACTTTACTTATTGAAAGGTTATTCCATAATTGCCAATTTCATGGTTTCTTGCCCTTTCCTCTGAAGCATCTGATGCTGGTCACTGTCAGAAAGAGAATATTGGACTAGATGAATTGCTCTGAATCGCTATGACAATGGCTGCATTTGTTATTGTGAGGAAATGATTGTTTCTGCTGATATCTTACCAATAAGAGCACTTCTAACATTTAGGCGCTAAAGAATCTATGATACACTTACATTACAACACTTACATGTTGTGATGATATTGGAATGCACAATTTTAAAATGCAAAAATGCAAGTTCTTTAGCTTGTTCTTATTGGAGAGAAATTATTTACTGCCTTGCACCTTTTTTAAAAGAAACACGATCCAGTGTTCTGGAAGCTAATGAAAGTTCAGAGTCAGTAAATCGTGTACAGGACAGAATGGGTGATATATTTCAGATGAGCAGCTTATGACCTTGTCAGGAATACCAACCTGAATCTTCTCCCAAATTTCAGACCTTTATCACAGTGATTTCTGGTCTATAACTTGAGCTTCTAGATGGTATCATAATACAAATAATGAACTGTAATAACAGCACTTGTAAATAGGATATTTTTATCCAGCTGTTTACTCTTTACCGAGTTTCAGTAGTAGTGGCAAAACAAATAGTCCTTCTAAAGTAGTGAGTGATGCATCAGAAAGAAGCAGATATTCTTCATGGGAAACCTTTCTGTGGTCAATTACACAGAGTGCTTTGGCAATTTTTTTGGTATTTTCTTCTTCTGTAAAAACTTTCTCCACTAGGTGTCCCAAGTACAAGGAATGTGAGATTCATGTCCTCTAGTTTTAAACATTGACCTTTTTTTCCCAAATCAAGCATTCCTGTTAGGATATATTCAGTGTTTATTTTGCTTACAGTTAAAAGATTTATTCCATTCCAGCCTAATACTTCTACAGGAAGGGTACCAAAAGCTAAAAAAGACTCAGGATACTTGTAGTAATCTTTTTCTTCATTCCTGCCTCATATCCATGTAAAAGTGACCTCCAGGACATCACTGGGAGATTTGTAAACACTTAGCTGCAGGACTCCACAGAGTTGAAACAAATAGCGTTGAAGAATTTTTTTAGTGCTGTCCTTAAGATGTAGGAAAAAGAAACATTTATTTCTTGTCTTAGAGCACAAGCTGATCCTTCTGGTACCATTGCATCAGTTAATTCTTCAAGTTTCCAGAAATTTGTGAGAAAGCCAGCCCAACTTCTCCAAATTCTGCATAAAAATATGCACAGAATCTGTAAATTGTTGGACATGCTGTGTACTTCTGTGCTGTGGAGAAAAACACTTCCATTAATGAGGCCTCACTGGAACCTGCAAAAATATTTGGCAAGGACCTAGAATTGTCATTGCAGATTCAAAGGCAGCAGACAAAATATACATATACTATGTGCCATTTGTGAGGACAGAACAGACTGATGCAAACTCCTGCTGAGAAGGAGCCAAGATGATCAGATCTGCTTGGTCATAAAAGTTATTCACTGGCAAGCTTGCAGTTTAGAATGTCAAATTATTAAGTCCTTCTGGCATGTTATGATTTTCTTAATTATAATAAGTTTACAGATTTTGTTGATGAGGTCACCACAGGAGCATAGAAAAGAATTTAAATCCCTAATTGCTGAGGGACAGTTAGCAGCAAGAGCACCTTTATAAACAGCTCTAGATGCTGCAGTTACCACGTTATAGTCAATGGAAATATGTGCAGTAATGAGCTGTTCTTTTCTTGGCTCTGGAGTTCTGAGATCCCAGGAGCGGTGTAATCATCAGAGGAGGATCTTCTGTTTGGATGATGGGAATTAGTTCTGCATGAAAAAGGGCAATGCCCTTCACACTTTGGAGGATTCTTTTGCTGCATTTTTTTCTTTCAATGTGTGTATGACTGCAGAAAAACAAAACAGAATTTTCTGTTAGCTGGTCCATGTATAGAGTAGAGCAACATAGGAAAAATTGCCTGCTAGAGGTGGTGTGAAATACTCTGTTTGTTATTGATTTTATCAAGTAACAGTCCTTCTGATAAGATGGGTTATGCCAGAGGAGGTTTAGATTGGATATTAGGAAAAATTTCTTCACCAAAAGGGTTGTAAAGCACTGGAACAGGCTGCCCAGGGAAGTGGTTGAGTCACCATCCCTGGAGGTATTTAAAAGACATGTAGATGTGGTATTTAGGGACATGGTTTAGTGGTGGACTTGGCAGTGCTAGGTTAATGGTTGGACTTGGTGATCTTAAAGGTCTATTCCATCCTAAATGATTCTATGATTCTAAGACTGTTTTGAGCTACTATTTTTTCCATGGTTTTGGATTTTAGTCACTTTTCCTTGCTTTTTAAACTACCTTTTCTCATTCTTGGTATTGAGGTACTCAACAACATGAACTGCAAAGTCGGAGAACATTGCAGGTTGCCTCATACTTGTACCCAGCTGGTTTATGTTCCCTTTAGAATCCTTTTGCCAGAATCTGTTGCCAGTGGAAGTGAATCTTCTCTCTATTTTGCAACAAGGGAAGAAGTTCCTCATGAAGAAGAAGGAAGAATTTCTATTCACAATGTTTCATGGTTTTCCCCAGAAAGGAGGGCCTGAGAGTCCTCCCTACCTTCTTTCCCCTGTTAACATCCAGAAAGATCTCCAACACTTCGTTACATTCCCAGATGGCAGTCAGAATTTGACAATACCTACAGATCAACTTGTTGGGTTTTTTTTTTTTTTTTGTCTAGCAGCACTCTGTGTCTGCGCTAGATAGCATTACCTGAAAATACCATAAAGGCACAACTTGGACATATATCTAACGGTTCTTTCTTTGTTGACTTCTGATATAAAGTTCCTGACAAAGTAAACAAAAAGAAAAAGGTATTTTTGACTAAGACCATGATGATCTATATGGTCATGACATCTCCTCTTTGTATAATTTCCATAAGAATTTACTGGCCGAGTAAGGATGGACCTTGACCCCAATTAACCTAGTATGCTGTTTCCAACACCTTTCGAGCACATATCTTGGGAATAATAGAGTTACAGATCAACTATGTAGTGATTTTTCTCCAGAATATTCTTGAACTCCAGGAGTTAGTAGTCAGAGATGGCATCTTTATAGTTACTATACCTAAATGGATTTCTTGAACTAATGCAGTCTTTATTGGAATTCCTGAAACTTCTGCCATTCCTGGTTTTCTTAACCATGCTTTGAATTCTTGCTAAAAATGCTGTTAAGCTTCCCTATAGATCTCATTTGTCTGCTTAGTTTCACTGGTTGTCATCTGATTATGGAGGACCTAGTCTCAGTATTTAGATGTTCCAGTCTTTTTATGTAAAACAAATTAAACCGCTCTAGAATTCCCATCAGATTTATTTGTTACTTATCAAAAGAAAGACCTGTTTTTGTCTAAAGATTATCTGAACAGTTCAGAGATTATAAAGCTATCTTAATAAGGTAAATGGACTAGAATCGCTGAGTGATATATAGTTCCGTCAAACATAGTTCTATCAAACAGGTTTTTCTACCTCTTTGAGAAGCATCCCACTCACTGGCACAAACTTATGGCACATAAGTTTCATGGACTATTAGTTAATTCCACAATATGTACTCATTTTTTAAGAGTAGTATTTTGCAGTCTATTTTTAGGGCAGCTCCAAGTCCCCGTAGTATTTAGATCAAGTCACTGCATTTAAGTTAAGCAAGCATTAGAAATTCTGAATAAGAAAGAAAAGTGTTTGCTCGTACAAAACCAGAAGTTCTCAGACATTTGTTGTCCAAAACTTTATAATAGGGCACACTATTCTGCAGCTGGCTCTCCTTTCTCTGTATTACAAAACATGATGAAGATTGTATTCTGCAATGCAGAAAGACCTGGATGTAGCTTCACCTCTTCTCTTCCTGACACAGAGATCACACTGCAACCTCTGCTGGGTACTGCAGCATATTCCCTACCTGACACTTGGAAGCCTGAGGATATGTCATGGAGGTACACCATCCCTGGTATGAAGAGCAGACATGTCAAGAAACTGTATTCAGCTTTTCTATTAATCACTAAAGTCTATTTTGCTCTCAGCTCTGAGCATTTGTGTGGTGCTTACCAGCTTACTTACTTTTGTTTTCCTTTTGAATGTGTTTATACTTTGCTTGACTTTGAGAAAAGCTTGATTGTTTTCTCAGCCCTGGGAATCATTTATAGTTTCACATATAGAGGAGTAAGCATAACTGACAATATGTAAATTAACTGCTTGTTTTATCCCAAAGAAACCATCTTTAGATGAAATATAGGTCTAAGTATTCTAATTCTGCTTAGTGCTCTGCTGCACTAGTTGGGAAAGTTAAATGGTATAATCTTCAGTACTCATCAGAAGCTCTGGGAAAGGAATGAACATTTTATGGTTTATCAATCAGTGGCTGCCAAAGACCTTGCAAAAAAAAAGGAGTTTTGATTGGTTAATGTACGCATATTTGTAGAATTCTAGCTCTCTGAACATAATATATTGTACTGCCTGAACAGGTGAGCAAAATACTAGTTACCACATTAGGAGAAATTTGAAACTGCACCATCTACAGTTTTTTAGAAAATCTTTACAGCTTTTCTTTTTTAAATAGGCTATATAGAACATCTGTATGAAGTATGGCTCTAAAGTACCCCCGTGAAAATATGTGTCTGTGTCTGGCTAGATCCTGTTTTAAAAATGATTTTCCCAATGTTAATAGCAAAATTTAAATGTCTCCTTAAAGCTTGTTGATCTGTGGAGCTACCTTGCTCAGCCATTTTCAGCAGCCAGTGCCCACAGATGTCCAGATGTTGGTGCTTTGGGGCTGCATTCACAGAGGCTGCCTTCACCCTCGTAGCAAAACGGGATCTGGTTTCTTTGCATCCAAACAGAGCTACCATAACAGCTTTGCCACTATCATTTATATCAATCAAAGGATCAAAATGACAATGTGTGGAACACAGAGTGTCTGCACAGTGTGGCAGAGAAGATACACTGCTCATCCTTACACGCACCAACATCAGCTGAGGTTAGAGCAGCCAAGTGGATTGTGCCTATAACTGAGGGTATTGAACCATTACTAAGAGGAGCTATTGGCTATTTCTGCCTCGCTTAATGGGCAAGGCAAGTGCTACATGTAGAAGATACCTTTCTGCGTGTGGTTACAAAATCACAGAATGAAAATGGGGTTGGAAGGAGATCATCTAGTCCACCCCCCCTGCCAAAACAGGCCCACCTAGAGCAGGTTGCACAGGTGTCCAGGCGGGTTTTGAATGTCTCCAGAGACGCAGACTCCACCACCTCTCTGGGCAGTGCTCTGCCACCCACAAAATGAAGAAGTTCCTCCTCATGTTTAGGTGGAACTTCTTATGTTCAAGTTTGTGCCCATTTCCTCTTGTCCCTGTGTGGTTCATTTATATGAGAGAGATGCTCAACTGGTCAGATTCAGATAGTGTCTGGTATCTTCACCCCGCCAAAATGACAAAAAGTAGTAAGGTTGCAAGAGAGTATTTGATCCAACAGATCAAATCCAATGCATCCAATATCTGAACCTCTTTAAAAGCATTTATTAATAACACATTTTTTCTGAAGAAATGGCCGTTTCAGGAGTGTTCTTCAGCACAAAATGTTTTAGAAGATGAACCTGGTGATTATAGCAGTCTTTGTCAAGGTGTTAAGGAATTCTAACTTATGTGTCAGTACGTTAGCCAGGATTTTTAAGAAATTAAACCTTTGTATTAAATTTCAGCATAAAATATCATGTAATAAACAGTCAAAGCTATTACTCATTTTCAACTGATAGGTGATTTACTCTATGCAAATTAAGTATAGCAGTGCAAAAACACTCAGGCACTTTAAGAAAATTAATGAAAAGTTATGCCTTCATAAATCATCATGTTACTGGTTTATTTCATCATTTTCCTGTCTTATTCTGATGCATTTCCAAGCTTATAGGCACACCAGAAAAGGCAAACCAGAGAGGTCACTGGAGGCTGAAAACTCTTAAAGTGTGGGTGGACAGCGAATCGGGAACTCCAGCCCCTGAGAACAGAACAGCCGGTTCCAAGATTTTCCTTAGGAGGGAAGGACAGTGCAGCTCAGTATCACATTCAGCAGCTGTTATTCTGGAACTGACCATCCAAGACAAGTGGGATAAAATACCTGCTTCTGCAGGTATCATTTGGAACAGAATCAGAAATGTATCAGCTTTCAGGAGAGGTTCATATTTCAAAAAGAAGAGGGGGTAAAAAGGCTGTGTGGAGGGCTGTAACCTTGTTGAAAAGCTTTTTTAGAGCAATGCAGTTGTGTTAAAGGCATGGGTCTGATGTCTTCAGAAATGTAAAGACAGATGTATGCGCATCTCTTCTTTCACAGTTCTGTTGCCTTGGATTGCAGCTATCACTTTCAGCAATTGAAAATGCATGTTGGCAATTGTAAATCCGTGTGTGACATTCTAGTAAGGAAAGACAAAGCTGTAAAAACATAGTGCCATAAATGCACTGACTTGCCTCCAGTGTCCCATTTTCAGCAACAAAAGGAAATAAGTCTTAAAACTGTACATAAAGCTCTCCTGCCGTATATTGCTATTATTCCTGATTCATTAAACACTTTCTTGCTATGATCAAACTTGTGGGAAAATGACCATAGAACAAATGTGGAAAAATAAAAGCACAATTGCTTGTGCATTATTATTGCTATTAATCAGCACTGTGGGACTTGTACAGTACTATGATGTTTCTGTAGTATATCTTACATGTTCATAAGCAGTACTTGATCTATGTAAAATATTACAGACAGGATAGCAATGAGACAAACCAGACAAAAACCCCAAACAGTAATTGAAGGAAGACAGGTATTTCAGCTCGGCCTCAGTTTAGTGCAAAAGCATGTTCAATGTTTGCTGGAACAAACCCCACGTTCTGCAAAGAAATAGCAATGTATTCCTGGATAGTCACCCAGAAGATACCTGTGTTGTCATGGGGCAAATGGCCAGAATTTTTGGTGGCCCAGCAACAACACTATTCTGGAACCCCCAGGGCATTGCCAGGTCTCTGTGATACCAAGCTTAGGAGCCCCTAAGCTAGTTACACTTGAAGAGACAATAGGAAGTCTCCTATCTCAGGAGCTGGCAGATTTCTGTCATCTTAGCTCAAATTCTCATGAAAAGCAAAGGAGTGAAGTCAAATAGTTTAAGCACTTCTGCCCTACCTAGCTTGAGAAAGTTTCACTTTGAAAATTGAAGATTGTAAGTTTGGTCAAATTATGGAAACAGCTTGGGTAAATAGTACTGTTGAGTAAACACCCATTCTGTGCATGCTAGAGCTTTCCATACACTTCAGAAGGAGATGTGGCTGAATGACATTAATTAGGAGCATGAACCAGAAGCAACATAGGATTGGTCAGAAGCACAAAATCTTTTTTTTTTTGGGAGAAGTTATTTGTGCAATGGTTGCTGTGGTATCAGGGGATTAAGGGTCTGGAGAAAGACTTTATTCTTGAGACAGTAAGGCCGTAAATATAAACTGTAACCTTATGGCTCTCCACTTTGTGTGTAGGAAGGACAGGAAGGACATTTGATTACAGCAGGTGAAGAAAGCAAGACAATAAAGAGTTTTTCTCCTACTTGGATTTAGGATTAATTTTCCTTGATTAGTTTTGGTGTGTCTTCACTCCATATTAGCCTAAGTAATTTGTGGTTGAGGGTGAAGGTGTTAATTGACCTTTGTTCAGTGCCAGCAGAGGTTATAACAGAGTTGCTGTGTTGCTGCAGAGTGGTAGGTGAACTGCTTGTGTGGAGGACTGTTGCTTGTGGTATTTTGTACAGCTGTTAGCACAGGTGTTTTGAGTCTCTCCTGATAGAAGAGATGATTGGCTCTCCTGAGCTTGGAGAAAAACAGCATTGTGGAGAGGTATTCAGATGCTCTCAATCCTTCAGTGATTTAGTTTCATCCTCACAGAAATCAGACTAGTTACTAGTCTGAATGCAAGCAGAACCTAAAGGCTATGCTGTGTTTCCAGATGGACATGACTAAAAGCTTCAGCAAACTCAGGTTAGTGAGTTCTTATGTGAAAATGAGAAGGGTGAGATTTCTGTGTGTATGGAAGGCTAGCTTTGAAATGGTGATAATGTCATCAGGTTGTAAATGATATCTCAGTGGCTAAAGGTTTAAAAAAGTTGCAGATGTCTATTGACCTGTGTTAAGGGTGAGCAGTTTGCATAGGTGGGTGTATTAAATTAAATTCCATTATGAGTTATTCTTCTATTCCTCTTCAGTAGCCTTTTCTTATCATCTCAGGTCTGTTACTCAGAGTGTGTGGGAAGATGGCTGAAGTAAGATTGCTTTTTCTATCTATCCAGTGGGAGGTTTACCACTGGATACGGTTATTTAATGAGTCTTTTCTTTGGTAGAAAGTTGATGCATGGGAACAAATAGAAGCTTGTTGAATTTTAAGGTAAATAGAGAATTAAGGTCTTCAGTAGGTGTTATTTTCCAGTGCCCTCTTCTCTATAATCTTGTAGGGCTGATTTGCCACAGGGAGGTTTTGTTAAAATAAATACTGTCCTGGGGTGAGAAAACCAGAATGTGAGTGAAGATTTTGAATAATAACTGTTACTGAGGTTTTAGCTTGTCTTGGAAGTTGCTATTGCATTTGAATTACTCCTTACTAACAAAGACTGCAGTTGGACTAGTACTCTGATCTCTTATGGAGGTGCAGTGACCCACAGCCTCTATTGTATTGGGAAATACTGAAATAGGTAATGTAATGGTCATCACACTTTTTATTGCAATAACTTTGATCCTCACTGTAGTGGTGGGAAACAGATGAATATATGGCAAGAGGTATCAATGGAATATTGTGTCCTTATGTTCACTACTAAGTCACTATGCCATTAGACAAAAAAGAAAATGATAAATAGTCTCTGCAAATATCCAAGAATAAAATCTATTCCTCTTGAAACCTAGTGCTTATGTATGTGTCTCTGTATGTATGTATTTGTAGCATAAGGGTGGTTTGTTTGCGTATACAGGCTTGAAACCTATTTCCCCTAAAGCCAAAGGAAGATGTTTCCCTGGCTAATAGAATTGAAACTTTGTCGTATTTTATGTTCTTTGAAGATAACCACTTTTACATTAAGACTTCTGTGTGATATATAACATAGACCTGACATATTTTGAGGGAAAGGTTTGCTTTCAAATAATTTTTTGCATATTTAAAATAACAACACATTAGTGAATTAAGTAGTCAACTTGATTTTGCAAGCAGCCATGACTATTGTGGTCAGAGTTTACCCATTGTGAGAAGTTAGACTAGACTTTAGATAAGCATAGGCCAGATGTGTTTGGTAACCTAAACAATTTCTGTATATAGGAAAATATTTAACAAATGCTTTAACATCTGTTAGTTTGCGTGCGCCTTAACCATAAGGTATGTTTTGTTGATGCTTGTACTATAAAACCTTTCTTGCTTTCCATGTGGATTTGTAAACATCCTTTTCATGATCTCTGCTTTCTGCAAGTGAACTGAGGAAGGGCACAAGACCCTAGTTTCATCAGAAGCAATTTTGTTCTACGTTATTAGTTGGGTATACCCTCAAGGCTGAGTGAATCATGGATCAGGTTTAAGTGGCAGGGAAGAGGAGAAACATATATAGTTGCACCTAAGATTTCACTTGGGAGGAAGAAGAGATCAATATAGAATTCCAGCTAGGGAATTCTGGTCTTTGAAAGATGTGACTGGGATGTCAGTTATTTGATGCGAGGTGATGAGATTTTTCGTTTTTTAAGAAATTGCCCAAAGGCTATTGCAATAAAAGCTCTACTTTTAATAAGGAATCACTGGATGAAATTCCTTGGCTAGTGTTCTGCAGTGGGTAGCTCTAGATAATCACACTTAAAGCCAAATACATTCTTTCTTCCTTGGGTTCAAGCTAGTAAAAATACCCTTGCTGAGGATTCAGAAGGTGAGCGCTTGCATGCAGATTTATGATAGTTTTTACACTGAGCAGAGAAATGGGAGCACTTCATTTTGCATTATTGAATTCTGTTGACCTAATAGCTGCATTACTGGTGGTCTATTAGATGATCTAAAGAAGTCTTCAGATGGAAAACTAGATAGATTAAGTAAAAATTTCCAGCTTTATGACTAGAAACTAGAAATAGGGGAGGGAAAGGGGGAAAATGCTTTTGATCAGGCTTCTGACAGCGGAAAATATCAATAGAAAATTGTTGATCCTGTATACGTTGTTGCAGTGTTAATGTTCTCCATTAAGAAAAGTGGGTAATTTTTTTTTTTCTAAATTAGCATATTGATGAATGAGCTCTGAAGTGCAAGATGGTCTTAGAAAAAAGAACTGTCAGCTACTGAGAAGCTGTGGAACAAAGGGAATGCGGGCAAACATGGCTGGAAAGATGGTCTTGGTTAAGAACTTTGCTCTTTCTATCATGCTTAGTGTTGTGGAACAAAAGCAGCCCTGCAAAACAGAAATTTACAGTGTGATCTATGTTAAAATGGAGAGCACTATACTTTGAGAGCTTATATGTGTATGCTAGAACACAAAATTAAAATGCTGAAAGCCTTCAATATAAGGTGGCTCATTTGCTACTCAGTCACTCTAATGTAGCTCAGCTGAAATCAACTAATGTAAATCAGTCTCCTGTGTTTACTTGTCAGATTGGGAGATGACTGCCTTTTTTTTTTTGTTTGTTTGCTTTATGTATAATTGAAATGTTGCAGTTTTTTGGGGAAATGTTCTATTTACAGCTGTGTAACATCTTGCATAGCTCTGGAGTCAGTGTTCAATTTAAAAGATGTATCACACCTAAGAAGCATTTAAGATTAAAAGGCTATATTTTGGGGAACTAAATGACTATACGGTGCCACTTAAATCCGCAATGGTGTTTAAAATATGAAAGAAAAACCGCTGGGGTTTTTGTACTACTGGAGACAAAAGCTTCAGAAGGCTTTATAGCAATACATGTTCTGAGATAAACCCATTCCTAAAGTGGGAGATGCCTAACTCTCTGAATTAATACTGGAGCCTAAAGAACTTCTTACAGGAAGAGTAAAGTACTTGGAAGAAAAAGATTAACAGAACTACGCTTCTTTATGTGTGTATAGTCTTTAATCAGTCTTAGGATATATACATTTCAGAGTATTATTCAGCCTATAATCATATAGATTAGTATTTATAATCTGACAATAATGAAAGTCTAGCTGTAACTGAGAACCATTCATCTTAGTCATGACTCAATTCAAAAAAGGGAAAAGCATCTATCCCTCTGTACTGGACTGAGCTTGATAACAGTGCAGGTGGTTTTTCCTAATGCTGTGGGTGTTGTGGCTTTCTGTTTTTCATCTGATTGCTTGATCATGCTCTTCACTCCAGTTATTGTACTTTTCCATAATGATAAAGTGATTGCACGCATAAAAAGAAAAACAGGTAAAATATTCTTACTAATCTTTTTTTGTTACCCTTTGCTTACTGAGTAGGCTCGGCTAAAGGTTTGGCTGTTGTCAGCTCCCTGATGCAAGATGGGCTGGTGTGCTTTCTGGTGGTTTGAAATGAGAAAATCTTTGTGCTTTTTAGGGCTGATTGAAGGTGCTAGAAATACCAAAGAACTGATACTCAACATATTTCAGAAGCCAAATCCTAGTTGATATAATTACTAATGTGTAAGCCCTTTATGAAAATCTCAGCTTTGTGATTTGAGTCGTATTCTCTCTCCTCTCACAAACAGTGTGCATGTGTGATGGAAGGGGAGGATGAAGCATCCTCCTTGAAATGGTGTCATGGTTTAACCCCAGCCAGCAACTAAACACCACACAGCTGCTCATTCACTCCACTGGTGGGATGGGGAAGAGAAAAGTGAGAACTCATGGGCTCAGAGAACTGTCTTTAGCAGTTTAGAAGTAAAGCAAAAGCCACACATGCAAGCAAAGCGAAACAATAAATCCCATCAGCAGGCAGGTGTGCAGCTGTCTCCAGGAAAGCAGGGCTCCATCACACATAATGGTTACTTGGAAAGACAAATGCATTAAAATCCCCCCACCGTAGCTTTATATACTGAGCATGAGGCCATATGGTATATCCCTTTGGCCATTTGGGGTCAGCTGTTCTGGCTGTGTTGCCTCACAACTTCTTGTGTCCTCCCAACATACTTGCTGGTGAGGGCAGTGTGAGGAGCACAAAAGGCCTTGACTGCTTAGTAGCAGCCAAAACCACCAGTGCACTATCAACACTATTCTCATCCCAAATCCAAAATGTAGCACTATACCAGCTGCTAGTAAGAAAGTCTACTGTCTCCCAGCTGAAGCAATGACAGATGGATAGGGGAACTGGCAGAATGGGAGTCTCTCTGATAACAACATGGTGAATTGAAGAGGCCATCTTTCAACAGATGGATGTAGCATTAGGGAGGTGGCAGCCAGCAGGAGAAGAGAGCAGGAAAGCAAAGCTGCATGCTCTAATGCTTGATGTGAACTGCATTAGATGAAATTCTCTGCATCGTCTTGCTCCAACTACCTCCTCCAGTTAATTGCGGAGGAAGAGGGTCCCAAAAGCAAATTAGCTCTTGGGATGGAAAATTTAGACCAGTGTAGACTGTTTAATTCAAATCAGTGAAAGTGCAAAACAAAACAGAAAATTCTAAAGTTTTCAGTGCTGCTGTATTTCCCAAATTATCTAAGGCTCCATTCTGTCTTTGGAGTTCCTACCTTAGTTGCCTTCTCAGAGAGGGCTGAACAGAACAGGCAAGAAGATAAATAAGAACATCAGTGTTTGTATGATTAAAGTTTTGGGGAACTGGAAGCATTTTCAGCCATAGTGTTTGCATTTGTTTGAGCTATTTCTATTTACCAAACAATTAATACTGTGGTGTTCTTGCTGTTTCTTTTCGGAAAGATGCTTTCAGAAGAATGCTTGAATGAGATCTGCAATCCAACTCTGCCAAGCCCTGACTCTATAATCAGGATAGATATTGTTTATTGGAGGAGCCTAGATTAGGCATTGAAAAATCCAGAGGCCTGACTCATTCATTATCTTGTTAGACTCAGACTAGCTGGACACTGTGCCAATACGTCTGGTCATTGTGAGGGCAGCCAAGAAGTTGAGGGAGTTCTGAAGTGCCATGAGAAGGGTGTGTCAGAGATCTTGACCCTGATTTGAGGTGTGATCCTGAAAGTGTTTTTTGGATAACGTGATTCAAAAGCTTGCAGCTGCTAAGAAAGTGACCCTCACTCTGAAACAACAAAAACTACACCTTGCACTTGGATGCTAGGTCAGACAGGTGCTGGTATTTAAATTATCTACTGGATGTAGGGGTTTTAGTAAATTATTTGAATAAGACCCAGAATAACTGACCATCTTCTAGTTCTGTCAACCTTGACCTAGACGATGGTACTACCACTGAGACAAAAGCGAATTCAGTAGCAGGACAGTAACTGAGAAGCCAACAAAAGATTAGTTGTGCTTTGTCTCGATCAAGCCAAGCTTATTTTATGACTTCCAGTCTACAAAGGTTGTCCCTGTCATACATTGATCTCTTATGTATTTAAATACTCTACAGGGTCTTTAGAATTTTTTTTTCCTACTTGGTAGTTAAAAACACAAAGCTCCCTTTGTGTCTTTTGCTGGTTTCACACTACAGTTGTCCATTGCCTGGCTATACAGGAATTCTGTCAGTGTTTGGAAGAGGTTTTTGCCAGTAGTGGGCACCAACTGCAGCAGATATAACAGTTTGAAAGAACTGTGGAAAAACTTTGAAGCTTCCTCAACAGCCATAACATCCGCTTTAATTTCTCGTGTTTGCTGCCTGTAAGCCTCTTGCTGGCTGAGAAAAAGAGGGTATTGTCTCTCATCAACAGCAGAACTGTTTGCCAGCCCTTGGACTCAACAGGAGAATTTTGAGCTTTTGCAAAATTTGCAGTTGAGCAGATGGACAGTACACAGGAGGCCAATATGACACAAAGGGAGCCCTTAGTTTGTAGAGCACAGTTTGGGTCTGTCTCTAGATTAGCAGCTTTGTATTCTCTGCAAACGAGACCGGTACAGAGGAAAGAGTGCAGGACTAAGACTGAAAGAAAATCATCTCTGATGCACAAAATGCGGGTCAAGACTTTTAAACCTCCTCCATAGTTCTTAGAACTGGATAGAGAATGAGAAAATTGGAAGACTAATACACAAGAACCTTTGCCCTTTCTTACTCGGTGCAGGCCTTATAGTTAGCAAACATGCAGAGGGTTTTTGAATTGTTTCCACCAAAAATGTTGAGGCACAGCATTGTGACCTTGCAAAAGACACAGGATTCCTTTCTAGTACAGCTTCACTTAGGATTTTCTGAGCAGAAAGCTTAATGTACGAGCAATGCAGAATCTGGCTCAGACTTCACATAGTGACCCTGAAAAAGTGATTAATGCAAGAGGATAGCCTTTTCTCTCCAGAACTAGGAATAGGAAAGAAATTGAAGTAATAGGAAAAGGAAGGAAAAGAAAAAAATAACTTAGAAACACACTAAGCATTAAGAACTCATCTACACCTTTTCCTCCTCAAAGGCTTCTTCCTTTGTTGGAGGCTGAGACATTGGCACTTGGCCCACAGGACTTTAAAGAAGAAACTCAGGACAGATTGTTCCCAAAGGATTTCTTTGAATCTGTGGTCAAATAGTCATAAGAATTTCAGAGCTGCAGCTGGCAAAATGGAAAAAAAAAAATAAGCTGAAAAAGGAGAAATACTAATAGTAAAAAGGAGTCTGATTCTTTCACCTTAGGACAAAACTTGTAGATAAATTCAGAGGTCCTTGAAGGAAAACTCTGAGGTATCAGCAATGTGGTATTTTAAAAAAAAAAGACCAAGACCAAACAAAAAAACCACCTCAAAAACAAAATACCACCCGATCATCTACTGATTTTATTAAAGCATTGCTCTTCTGGTGTAATGTATTAAAAAGTAAATTTAAAAAAAAAAAAAGTGTTAATTAACGCTATATCAAATCTCTTCCTTGCAGTAACTCCCCACTTGAAATTCTTCTGGAAGTAAGACAGCAGCAGCATCCTTGGCAGTGGGTATTAACCCTGCCCTCAGTGGTGTGGTTCCTGTAGCTCTAGAACCTTAAGGTCCAATGAAAGAAAAGATATCTATAAAGGGAAACCAAAAAGTTTAATATAATGATACAAGAATTTCTAAAACATGATCTTTTCTTTCTTTCAGCCCAACCATACAAGGAATGATTACTGATATACCAGACAGAGACTGGGGAATTCAGTTGTCTTTCCTCCTGCCCCTCTTTTGCTTTAAGTCAATGTGGGGTGTCCTTTGCACTCGGGATAAGGAAGGCATTCCCAAAGTGGGATGAGATGGCCTATGTAGAAACTAATGAGCTTTCTTATAACTCAGAAGACATGCAAAGGAGCCTTCTATTGGTGAACTGACTGCCTTCAGTGGGATCAGTGATTTCCCTCATGTCTTTCAAAACCTAAGGGACAACTGTGTATTTCTGGAACGTGTGCTTTTATTTAATTAAGAGGAAATACTGAGACCAGGAAAACACTGATATTAAGTGGGATATTTCTGGGACACAACTGCTATTATTGTCTGAGTCCCAACAAGGATCTTAATGCAATGTTGGCATCTTGCAGCATTGAAGAGCTCATTTGGGACCAATGCACTGGTGCAGGCAGACCCGCTGTGGCAATCCATAATCATCTGACATATCTTTTAAATGCAGCAGATATGGAAGCAGTTCTGACATGTTTCTGAAATCAATGCCATGTTGAATACTGAAAGAACGCTGGAAAATTAAATTCCTTTCCATAGGCCTTAAGCAGGGGTAAAAAAACCCCCAGAGGTTGAAGAGATGAGGCAAAGAGTAAGCCTGGTGAGAAGAGGGCTAAAGGGGGGCAATGTCTCAGAGGTTGTTGCCAAACTGGTGTGTACACGTATAGCTGGTGTTTAGTTGGTACTTGGGCCAAGCTAGGTGTATGAGCATTACCCACTTCCCCTTCATCAGAGATTTTCTGGGGCCTGACAGTCATTCCTTCATTTTCCCAGGAAGTCTGCCCTTGCATTGGCTAATCTTGGTAGTATGCACTGTTCAGGACTCAAGTTCAGACATTACCCCTGCTGTCCAGATGCATGGTGTGGAGTTTACCAGCTAATGCAAGGTGATATGGATTTTGCATTACCAGGTTTCGGGTAGTGCTGGCAGCTCAGAGGAGAGTATTCTGTAAAACTGAGTTGCATGGGGTGCTGGTCTCGTGTGTCTGCGCTCCTCGTTGTCAGATATCACTGCATGCAATGTTTTCCTGCTTGTCAGACTATTCAAACAATTTTGTCACTTGAAAAGATCTAGGAATAATATTGGCCTGTTTAGGGGATTTTATTAAACACATTTGTTAATGGAACAAAATACTTCATTGTTTTAGGGGATAAAAAGACAAAATACTATTTTAATACTACTAAGATTGTGATCAGTAAAACTTTCCTTAGTGGCCCCAGTGTCATGGATAGTTTAAGAAGCTGGTTTATTCGCTGCTACAACTTCACTCAAAGCTGATGTCCTTTGAAGACTTGTTGAAGCTATAGTTTTTCTATTCATACTGTTGGACAGAATTATTGGGGCCACCCAGGGCAATTATTCTGAGCAGGAGTTTCTTTAACCCAATGTAAAACAGCCTCCTTTGTCTCTCTGTGTGTTTTCCCCTAGTTGTTTATGGTTGAGTTGTTATACAGGTGTGATGACGGCAAAAAGGAATGAAGCTACTTCCTTCCTCGGCTTTTCTCAAGGCTAACACAGATGTTCTAGTTAAGAAACATGTATGCTTTAATAGCAAGCTGATGTAGATGCTCAAAAGCTTGGTTTATGAGGTATTAAATATTAAGACCTTCTACCCACCCTTTTTTTTTTTTTTTTCTCCTGTCAGCTGAGATTTTTATGCATGCAGTCATTTGCTACTTCTGGAGCCTTCTGAACTGCACAGAACCCATTACAATTCTCAAGTGAAAAATCCTTACTGTGGGGGAAAACTCCATATGTAATAGTAGGATTTTTGCAATGCTGTATTTGCCATATCACTCGCGTTTTCATCTTTTCTACATAAATTTTGGGGGTTTTTTTTCTACAGTTTTAGGAATTACTTTCTATTGAAACCCGAAAGACCTGCTGTACTTAATATATAATATGCACTCTTCTATTCACAGAAGCTTGTGGTTTGAGTCTCTTGATTATTGCCTCATACAGCTTGATAAATGCAATATATCTATCTTCCTTTAATTACAAGTTCATGAGTCTCTTGCTGATTTGCCTTTTCTGATAACTGTTTGACCATGGTGGAACAGAAGAGAGATGAAGTATGATAAAAACTCTGTTAGAGGAATTAAATTTGAGATTAGAATTTGGCACTGAGCTGCAAGTTTAAGTGTATGATGATTAGGCATCAGATTAAGAAGCAGTTATACAGTGGCACAGCTTTATTCCTGTTGTTTTCATGTAGTGCAAACTATAGGTAAGTGGTGCTAGTTTAGGGAGAAATATTGTTCTTCTCCCTCACGTCAGCAAGCGTAAGCACACTCTGAAAAATATTCTCCTGTTATGCCTGTCTTCTTGTAGAAGCTAGAAGAATGTGTGCAGGCAGCCTTGCTTTCAGGAGTAATAATATTTATATATCTGAAGTTTAAAAATGACAAATATATTTGTTACATTTTTATCATATGCTGCTTAAGATCAGAGTTGCACACATTGGCCTGAAATGCAGTTCTACGTTTAAAACCTTATGAAGCTCTCAAGATGTAGTGGTACTACACTGTCTAAGAGCATGGATGTCCTTCTTCTTGATTATTGCTTCTGTTGAGAGTTCAGATGAAGATTCAGATAAAGAATAGGTCATTGTGCAGTGCATCAGACCCCTGAATTATCACATAGTTTCTGTGCAACTTATGAACAAGCGTAAATGCCTGTAAACGGGATCTGTAAAAGCAAGGTGCCTGCTTACTATCCATGACCTTTTTCTCATTCTCTGTCTGAATTGGTTTGGTATGACTAAACCTAAATGGAAAGCAAGGCTTTTGGGCTATAGGAGACCTTGGTTATATGTATTTTGGGAATGGAGGGATAGTTCAAGACACACTTTATTTGCGAAACGTCTTCCATTATTTCCAAGACTGGTCAGTAGGTATATTTGTCACAGTGTTTTAGTTTAAAAAGCGCTCTGTTCATCTGAAGTTAATTTTGTGTTTATATCCACTTACATTCTTTGGTATACATGTGGCAGTCTGGTTTCCTTTTGGATGAAGCAGATCTAGGTGTGCACTGTCACAATAACTAATGTACCACGGCTGTTAATGGGCACCTAGTCCACGGAACCACACTGTAGCTACTTAGAAATAAAGAGTCCATGGAACATCCTTTGTTTCAGTGTGTAAGTGTGCTCTTAGTGGACCACAATATTTGGTAACATAGTTGTAGCAAGTGATGCTGGTACTATCATCAGAATTCAGGGCTCCAACCCTTTTGAAAACTCTGAACTGGAACAATTCACCTAGACTCCAAGGAGACTTTTACTGCCACTTACTCTTATGACAGCATCTCTCAAATCAGATCTGGCAGTGAAATTTCTAGATATTGCAGAGGCGCACCCATGTTGGTCCCTAGAGGACTCAAAATAGGATTAATTTCAACTAATTTTAGGCATCTACAAAGTGAAGATTTGGCTGCAATAGCTGATTTATTGAAAGTCTGAGCAGTGAAAATAAATTAATTTGTTGTGATACAATTTGATCTCTACTAGATGCCTACTCCAGGATGAGATGAGATGTTCCCAAGTCATACCTGTTTCTCTTCCTGACCTCAAAACAAACAAAAAAACCCCACCAACCCCAAACCTAGGGTAAGGAGTGTAAATGTAGTCAGCTACAGTGACCTACAAAATAGGTTTCTTAAATTGATGTGTTTCTGAGTTTGAAGTCAGTTATGTTCCTTATTGATGAAAAGTAAAAGGTAGCTGCTCCAGAGTTTTGTTTCGGGGATAGAAACTTTCAATTTGAACATTACAAGGACAGGCATTCAAGGTCCACCATGAGTAGAATTCAAAATCTGTGACCTGAAGTATTTGCAATGTAAGACAGCAGTCCTACAAATGCCTGGCTTGCTTGCTATTTTATGTTGTTGGGATTAAATAGATGTTTTACTCTCGTCGGCAAAACACCTCTTAAGAGTTTACTATCCCAATTTATTTGGGCTGAATGTCCATAGATGCTATGTTTCTATTTACAGAACATGCTGTTGTATTTTCTGAGCCTATTTCATTCTGAGAAGTGTGTGCTAACAATGCTTTTACTGGGCTCATGATATCACAGCCACGTGTTTCTTAAGCAGGTGTTTGTATGGTGGAATTACTTATGCAGATTGGTTATCAAATCACTTATTCACAGAATATTGGTTACAAGTCTGTTACTGTAGCAGGAAATTAGTAAACATTTACAAAGATACTGAAACACTGTTTCAACATATAGTATTAAATGCACAGCAACAATAAATACTGCATTACTTGGCACTCACAGTCCTTGAGTCAGGGCCAATGCCTGACATTGTTTCCTATAACTTCTAGGACATAGATGTATTGAACAGATCAAAGTGATTGCATCATTTATAATTCTTCCTGAAAGTATTTGTGAAAGCTTAGTAAAGTGCTATGGTAATTAAAATAGCCTCTAGGTTTGCTAGTTGTAGTTAAGATTGTGTGAACTACATTTTCATTCCCAAATTCTGGTTTGTTGCTCATAAGATCTCTACCATTTCGCTGTAAGTGCTGGCTTTTTCCTCTCATCTTTCCTGCTTGAGGGTGGTTCTGGGGGTGTTTTATTGGACTCTTAGCACCAATAACAGTTCTGCTGTTTTTAAGTGAGTGAAAGCTAGGGAAAAAGCCTTTCACCTTTAGTGACTCCTTGGGTCTGTGTTTAAAGCCCTCCACTAGCCAACAAAGCTGGAGATAAAAAGCTGAAATGGTCCCTTCTGTGGAAAAGCAGATTTCAGTTTGAAAACTGGTTTTAGTTTGAGCAAATGAGGAGGAAACTGAAAAAATACACACATGCAGTTTTCTGTGTATTTAAATAACTATTTAAATGTGATTTTTATCACAAAATATGCTCAAATAACTGTGGATATTAACCAAAAAAAGCTGGAAAAGCTGACAGTTTTATATCCCAAATAGCACATTGAAATACTGAGCGATAGCTGTTTGCTTACAGCATTTCCGTAGTTCTTATTTTATCAGTGTCAAATAGATCACTACCTTTTCAATATGTAGCTGCTCCACGTTAACCCTGAATGCAATCAGGCAATTAAACTTTGTCCAAGAGGGGAAAACTAATATATGTTACATCATATCTAATTTTCATGTGGGTTTGTATGTACATAGCTCTTTCTGAGCTAGAAAACAAGTCTTTATTTAATTTCTGTAGGCTTCAAATGCAAATTTTTGTTAGCTTTTCACTGGAGAAATATTACAGCCTTTCATTGGTTGTACAGTATCTCTAAATCTTCCTGA
Organism: Tringa tobata; assembly: GCA_033628505.1. Classification (NCBI taxonomy): domain Eukaryota; kingdom Metazoa; phylum Chordata; class Aves; order Charadriiformes; family Scolopacidae; genus Tringa; species Tringa tobata. The sequence continues at coordinate 5,299,633 of JAHREE010000280.1, forward strand.
ATGGTATCTAAAGCTGATGGCAACAAGGTTGTAGAAATTCACTTCATGTTACTGATGTGAATTCAATCCCTATGATAATGATCTTAAACTTTTAGCTCTTTAGTATCAAGGGAATTGTAGTGGAAATGTTAGTCAATTGGTGGAACAAATATAGTGATATCAGAAGATACACAACAGTGTTTTGAAAGCTGGTGTTTTTAATTTTGTGCAGTGCATTGATAAAAGAATGTTATTTATATACTTAAAAATCCATGTTATGAAAAAAGTTAAATATTCAGAATCAGTCTTGTACAGGCATAGTTACTGAGCTGTCTGGGATTCCTGGTTTGTGATCAATGGTCTGTTCTGGTGTTTTTGAAAGGGAGATGTGAGAACTGAATTAGTGAAAGAAACATTGTTAATCTTTCCCGGGCTTCTGTTTCTCTCCTGGGGTTTCCAGAAGCATCTATGACTAATTTTTTTTTTTTTTTTAATGCAATATCTTCCTATGTATCGCACTAATACAAGTGTTTAATTTAAAAAGATATTTCACCATTTTTTTTTTTTTATGTATAACCCAGATCTTTTGATAACAAGCTTGCTTTTTTCTTTCCCCTCCCCCCCAAGGGTGGGAAGAACCACAGGGAATGGGAGTGGAACTGGCCCAAATTGTTCTGTAGAAACAGATGGGTGTGTTACTTCTAAGGTAACATCCATCATTGTTGACCTACAATTGAATACTCATTGTCTCTTATTAACTTCAAGAGAAAATTGAGACATTTCCAAATGCCACCAGAAATAAAGAATATGAACTGGTTGATACAGTATTTTGTAGAATAGAGTACAAAGCTGTTAATGAGCTGTAGTGGCTGCCTTCTATAAGAAAGACAAGTTGCTTTAATCAGAAAGGTCATGCGTGTCAGATAGCATTATTGTTTCCTGTGTTAGCTTGACTCTACCTCAGTCTGGGGGAATTAAGATTTCAATGAACATTAGTAATAGTTAAGGCACATGTCTGTGGCTGTGGATGCTTCTGCATTCAGCTCTGCTGAAATTTCACTTTTGATTTGTTGGCTTTGCTGTTAAATACTGCTTAAATACAACCAGATTATATGTGTCACTGAAGCCCCTAGAGTCATGCAAGTGTTAAATTTATGGCACAGAAAATAGCTGAGGGATCAGTGAAGCACAGCTAGTTCCAGCTTGGGTTTGAATGCTAAGAGCACCTTCATCATCATCCTCAAGACTCAAGTGATGTACTCATCTTTCTTAGATATCCTGGGGAAAAAAAATGGAATGGTTGTGGCTCAATTAGGCTGAGACACAGTTCATTTGGGAATTATCTGTAAATAACAATTCTCTGTAGGTGGTCAGGCTCTCCTAGAGGTTTTCTACTTATTCAGTGATCTAGGGGGGTTAGAGAAGAAGCTGTTTGGAGGCAGAGTCCAAAGACAGTGTAAATACAGACTTTGCTTCCCTCCACCTTATGCGTAAGTGGTATTGTGGCTAGTAGCTGTTAGTCACTGCATTAAAAAAAAATATAAAATCAGTGCAAATATAGTCCTTGAGGTCTATCTTTATTTGGTATAAAGCACCAATTTCTCCAAATACTTTAACCCTTCTTGACACACTTTTGTAGTACGTAATCCAATTCTGCATCAGCCAAGTTTACAGTTTTCAATGGAGTGCTGATTTGAGAATTTGTTGAACAAGTTTCCCTGTTCACAAGATAGTGGTTATCTGGATGAATTTCACCCTCCTGGGTGTCAGCAAATGGTTCTGTTTTGTTACCCTTTTTGCTATTCGGTCGGTCTTATTTTTGTCATCTAAGTCATGTGTTAGGATTGAATTCCCCTAATTTGAATGGTTGCTGCTCCAACTTGAAAGGCTTTTCTGGAACAGGAGATCATATTTTCTCTCAGGTCTGGTAGCCATCTCTATGACATAATTTCCTGACTCCTGAGTCTCTTGACCAGCCTCAGTATTGCTGAAAGTAGTGTCAAGTTATTTTTGTTCTTTACTAGTGACTATGGGACACTAGTCCTATCAAGGAAATAGTGAAATTGGAAAAATGTTTTCTAAATAGTATTTCAAAATACGAACTCTCAAATAACAGAAAGCTGTATGCAGGATAATCCAAGATAATATCTTCAATTTTTTTGTCGTACTTGGGAGGTTTTTTCCGATGATCATCATTTTTATACGTGTATGCAAAAAAGGATATGTTCATCCTTTAGGAGCTGACAAAACTGGTTTATCCTCAAGCTCAGAAATAGGAAAAAGAGTAAAGTGGGAGAAACCCCAGTACCACCATTCATTAAATATGAAAGTGTTTGGGGAAACGTATCCTGATGAGTGTTTCACCAGTGCTGGCTGGACTGTCTTCCTGCAACCTCCTCTAGCCAGAGCAGCAAAGAATTTGTGAAGTTCCATGGGAATCCCTGTCCTAGCAGAAACAGCAGTGTTGCTGTCTCAGTGCTGTTGACCTGCAGTGGTGCTAGACTATATAGAAAGTCCCTTATTGAGTGGAAAGGAAGGATAATCGTCTTGTATGTAGATATAACAGACACAGAGTTCGCTGGGAGGGGAAAAAAGGGACAGAAAACTGAGGCGAAAATACATTTAGCTCACTATTACTACTAGGAGCGTTTTACTGGACTGAGGTCAAGGTTTGTTCTGTGGCTACAAGAAAGGCTGATAAAGGGTAACATGGGAAATGATTGCTTTCAGAAATGGCATGGCAAACTTGCATGTTGATTCTTCTCATTGCATGGGAAAGACTGTGTACTTTCTTTTTTTTAATCTTACATTGGTCATATTTTCTCCATACTGATTCACTTGACTGAAAACTGGAGGCTTCCTTTGAATTATACTTTTTAAATTTTTATTTGTTTTAATCTTAAGGTTTATTCTGCTCTGCTACCTAAGCCCTTTCTTCAAGCACAGTACAAGTTGAGTATTTGTAACTAAACCCTTCAAACTCAGTTTAAAGAATCCAGTTTGGTGGTACAGGAAACGAGATTAATGTCCAGATACCTGAAAAAAAATCAAGTTTAAAAGAGTCATTGCAACCACGTAGGAGGACTGTATGTATGCACACCATGATTAGAAATCATACAAATTGGTATGGACTTTACCCATGGCAGCTATTGTGTCTAAGTGAGCTGTGCATCTAAAAATTACTGAACTTGCATTTAGCATCCCTTTTAAAATAGAAAAGCATAAATCAGCACTTCTCACTATAACTTCTGCAGGTGTAAAGGCTGTGGAGAATATTTTTCAGAGATGGGACTGTGCTCAGCACGGTAAGTGTGGGCTGTCCAGAGTACAGCATCTTTTCCCTCAAGAGCTCCAATATCATACAGGAAGATCAATACACTTTTCCTGGTGTGATCTGTGTCTTCCACTTCCATTTAAACGTATTCTCAAATATGTTTGGATACACAACCAAGATGACTTCCCTCCATTTAAAAAGTCTCTTTTATCTGAGCAGTTACAGCTCCAAGGGAGTTCTATATCCTCTATAGAAACTATTTTTCATCTATTTTCATCTTCTCCGGGAGGAATGGGGAAGTACCTGTGCAGCTGCTAATTACAGAGCGATTAAAATAGACTTCTCGATTAAAAAAAATGAAGCTCAGCACTACTTTTTCAAGCCAAAGCAGATAAAGAAGCTGACAATATTAGGAATTACAGGCCAACTGAGAACAGCAGCAGCAACAACAACAAAAAAAGCAGGGCCAGCAAAAATTTTCATAACTGTGTCAAATACACAGAACAAATATTCCTTTTCAGACAGGCAAGAGGCAGCACCACCTTTGAATGTACTACTGTCTCAATGCGAGAGCTGTGCACATAGCATGCAACAACTCTGATTACATTGAAACGCCAACAGTGTTTTAGCATCTGTCAGTTCCCTCCTGTTTCTAATGCGGCAGAGGTCTTCACCAAGGAAAGCTAGGAAATATCTACATTAACACTGCCTGAGTCTATCCCTCCCTAACTGATTTTTGATTCTGAAGAAGAGAACAAGAAAAGCCATACCAGCAAGCATGGTTATAGGTTAAACTTGAAACTTCCTAGTATAAATCCTCTAGCTCATGAAAAAAAAAAGAAATCATAAACCTCTTCCTCATGATGTCACATGCAAGAGTGGCCTGGATTAAATGCTTAACGAAGGAGAAGATTGAAGATTTGAAATAGTAAAACCTATCTTCTTTTTTTTTTTCCCCTTTTGCCTTTACTTGTGCTGTATTTTATGCCTGGTGATTAAACCAGGGCATGATATTCAATTGCGTTTCGAACTTAGTCTGTTTCTCACCTTTGCAAGGGAGGTGCCAAAGTGTCACTGTTAAATTTCTGTAGCCCCATGTCCATGTTATGGTGAGACAGAGAGGAGCAAAAGCAGCATTTTACAAGTTGCCTGAGAACTTCCCTCAGGGCACCTGAGGTGCTGCAAGTCACATTAGACTTGTCCCAGAAATACAAAACCTGAACCTGATACTTGTGCAAACTATCTTCTACCTGTGTGACAGGAGTGCTTAGGAATGTGATTTATTTAAAATATTTTTTACAAAAAGATTTATTATACATAATAAAATATAAATAAGAAATAAGTTTATTATTAATTTATTTACTATAAAATTTGATTTAATTAAAACAAAATGTACCCAAGGAAGTGGTTGAGTCACCATCCATGGCAATATTTAAAAGAACGGTAGATTTATTGCTTAGAAATACGGTTTAGTGATGGCTTTTGTCAGTGTTAGGTTGATGGTTGGACTAGATGATCTGAAAGGTCCCTTCCAACCTGAACAATTCTATGATTCTATTATAACTAAACATTCCCTCATGTCCTCTATCTTCAGTGTAGCTATTAATAATATATATATATAGGTGATTATTCCAGTGGACTATGACCCCCTTCTAGAAATAGTTACTTTTTTTATATTTGCTGTTATGACTATACTGTGAGTTGTACTTTATTACAGTAAAAAGTAATAATAATTATAAATCTGTAAGCAAAAACCCTACTAATCTATAATCCCACTCAAGCAGTGTCAAATTATGCAAAATTGTTTGCATACCTCTTGTTACTCCTATCCCTTAGACTTGTCCAGGGCAGCCTTGATACAAACGATACAACCCTCGATAAAGGGATTCCTGGGGACCTGCGCATAAGGAGCTGTCAGTGCTTTGCTTGCCCTCTAGTGGCATTTTAATGGCTGGGGATGTCCGTTGGGTTGCGCTGCTGACAGCCCTAATTGTGGGTGTTTTCAGTCAATGAAGGTGCAAACCCAAGAAGCTTTATTAACAGAACATCTTTGGTCCACCTTGTGTTTGAGATTGGAAGCTATAAGGTAAAGGATATAATACAAACACAAAGAGCTTCCTGGTCTTGCAGATGTCCAAGAAAATGCTTTGGCTGCATATGAGAAAGCTGTTCTTCCAAATTAAGTAAGTTATTCTATTTACAGGAATGCTCAACACAGTAGAGGCAGAAAATTGCAATTGAAAGTGGAATGAACATGTCTCATTCGTATGTTGCTAGAAGACTTCTTTAATTTTATATGTGACAGGTTTTTATTGGCATTTTCACTTCAGCGATTTCTGTAGAAAAATGTTAATTACAATTCATTAGATGCTTTTAAATTAAAGACATAATGAAATGCTAATTTACTTGCATCTCAGAAGATCCCCCTAGCTTAGTCACAAAAGAAATAAATATTTGTTGATTCGCCTTAACATAGTATCCTTTTTCTCTAAATTGTGTTTTGGTGTGTTTGATAGCTAAAAGTATCTTCTGCTACCCACACTTAAAACTTTGTCTGCAGTGAGATGGCTGCACCCTGTTTTCTAGAACAATGATCATAATTCCAATTCAGATTGCAATCATGCAGCTGAATATCATTCATCATTATTCTGCAGGAAAGTCAGCTGCAGAATAATCCCTTCCATTCATTGCTCTGTGACACTAAATACCTTTTGCTGCTGCTACATATACTGTTGTTATCCTTCAGTTAGTCCTTTATGAGCTGTGATGTTCACTGTGCAAGCCTGAAGTCTTTTTTTGGTCTTTTGTTAAAGTTCAGTTATATTTACCAAATTTCCTTGTAAAATCAACCGTATCAAGTGTTTCCTGCCTCCTTCTCTGACCAGCACAGGTGATGGTCTTTACATGTGTAAGACATACTTTTAGGACCTTTTTTCAAATTTCTCAAACAAAAATGGTTGTTTTCAAGATGTTTTCAGCCATTCTGTCTTCAAGTTCTTGTACTGCTACCATTAAGCATGTGATCAGATGCTTGGGGTTTTTCAAACCATTCTTGCAATAAAAAATTTAGTATATTTCCTTCTGATATACTAATTTTAGACATTACAACAGACATAGCAGCATTTTGAGCCTTGAGCTTTTAAGATGATAGAGGATCATTAAGAACCATTTCATTCATGTTGACGCTTTAAAATGATCTATGTCTACCAAGCATCAGCATAAAGTAAAAAGAATTGAATGCTTTTGTACTAGTTAATTAAGAAACATCAAACCTGCCGAAACAGCCATTGAACACTTGCATGCCAAAATAAATTCATTTAGCTTTATTAGATGTTTGCTGAAAGCACAAGTGAAGGGTCTTGTGAACAAGAGAGTGGAAGTGCAGGTGACTGTCCCTGTGCTGTGTACAGGAGTTCATACCTATCACAGAAGACCCACATGTTGTACTTTTGTGTAGGTTTTCTCTTCTGCCCACTGGAACCATCTTGCTAAAACGCAGTAGTGGACTGAAATGCTGGTGAATTTGTGACATATTTTCACTCATTGATTCTTCAATGACAGAAAATGCTATGTTGGTTAGAACCTCAAAGCTGTACCAAGCTTGCTTGTGTCTACTGAAGTTATGCTTTTTAGGATGGATGCTATGATTGTGTCTATATTCAAAATAATTTCCCTGTTTCTGGAATGAGAATGTATATCTTGTTAAGGTGTTTGCACACTTTCAGGTGCTGCTTTTTCCTGCAACAGCTGTCATGATCAGGTATTTGTGTTTGCACAATTGAGGAGATGGGATGTTTGGATGAGCATTCCCAATGTGCAGTCTGCATGCAGTTACACTATCCCAGTAAGCTGGGAGTTTATTGGGTAGGTCGCTTTGTGCCAGTAGGCCTCAGTGTCTAGGAATGAGTGGCATGTTGCATTTACTAATATGGATGTAGCCAATAAGAATCTACTTGCTGTTATATTAATTAGTAGCTCATTGGTTTGAGATCAGCAATGAAGAAACCAAAACTTGGTGGTCTTGCAGAGGTTCAAGGGAAAAGGTGCAGCTGAGATGTGTTTGATTTCTCTGTTTGCACTGGAGAAGGGAGCAGTATTTTCACACCATTTCAGAAGAAATGCACATTTTCTTCAGGAAATAATGGGGGAAACATAGCAGAAATAGCTCTTTGTAGTTATATTTTCATTTATGCCCTTGAAACACAAATCTTAATATCAGTTCCACAATTAGTTACTATGCTAGCTACTGGACACTAACAAAGGGACGCCTTTTAATACCTGAATAACAAAATATGTGCTCTCTTTTTGAGTCTGCTCAGAATTTCTTGATTATTTGTATCCAGGATGAGAGGCGACAGCAGACTAAGTCTACCTATTAAAGGATTGTTGCACCTTAGTGATTTTTTCCTAGTGAATATATATGTAAAGCAGTGCTCAGCACTTTCCTTTTTGTTCTTGTCAGATCACCTCTCTTTCTCTAATATAAGTGATGTTTACCTGTGAAAGCAAGTGTTCCCAGAAACCCAGCTTCTCCTGTGATTTGGGAAACTAACATGAAAACTCGATAGATTTGCATTTTTTGGTTTTTTTTTTCCAAGGCTGTTGTATGCTTCATTCATTAAAAAAAATAAAATAATTTAAGTGCTATACTGTTAAATTAGTCTTTGAAAAGAACAGAAAAATAAGTACAGAAAAATACTTCTATGGTATTGTATTTCTTGAAGCTATTTTGCCTCAACAATATAGTACTCCCATATGTCCCCATTTTTCTGATAGCTTGCCTTTTGTTGCATGAGGCTTGATGCTGAGTAAGACTTAATACTGAGAAGGGCAAAGAGTTTGGTATGTAGGAACTGAAGTTCTAACTAGAGTGATTTATCATAATTTTTTTTTGCTACTCCTATTATCTGAGGAAGATGACAACACTTTTTCCAGCTTAAAGGGAGATGCCTCTTGAAAACTTTATTGTCCTTCCATTTAACTAAGCTGAAAGAAACTTGGAGCTAAAGATAATGGATGAACCTGATCTGTTAAAAGGTGGAGGCTCCTACTTAAACTCATGAATGTTTATTAATAAACAGGGAACTGATATTGTTCGGTTCTCATTGAAGAACTTTCATTCAATTAGTGATTTGTCAGTCAATACTAGATGTGCAAGTAGTTTTAAGTCTGTGCACAGGAAGGATATACAATTGAAAGTGAGTATCAAGGTATTGGTTTAAAACACCTGGCTCTATGTAGCATTGATTATGTCCTCCCACATCCACATTGAGTGCCTTCTGCTAAAGAACATCTGTGTTTTAGCCTTCTTCATAGACATAGCTAGGACAGCAGTGACAATGCAGCAAGGTTAGGTAGGTATTACAGTCCTTACTGAAGGCTTTGGTTAAACCTGATGGCCAGCCCAAGGCTAAGCTAAAGCCAAGCCTGCTAAATTGCTGTAGTTGCACTATGGTCAGCATCTGCTTCACTGGGTAAGAGTTAGCACATCTGCATGAGCTGTAACTGCATTTCAGTTACTGTATTGAAGTATTCTTAAACAGTCAGATCGTTAGAAAAATGCACCTTCTACTTGTTTTCAAAGGTCCTGCTACAGGGACTTCTTTTAATAGTCAGGTTTATGGGAAAGCCTGCATTTACTAATAATAGAAAGTGTAAATCAGGTTAGGAGTTATGCTGTGCTAGTGTCAAGCAAATAGTTTCTATAAAATGTTGCATATAAACCTACTTTACCAGGGGCTTTGAAGTTAGCATGTGATTCATTCATATCCATATATAACACATGTGGATTTTTTATATGGTAAAAATGTCAATCTGTTAATTCTTTCTTCTGCACTTGAGTTGACCTGTTTAATTTGGATAGTAGACACATGAAGAGAATCATGTGATCCTAGGGTGTGTATGTCTGTTTATAGCAAATCAGTTCCAATCAGACAGCAACAGAAGCTCGGATCATAATAACAAGAGAAAGGTGAAGGCATACTAAGACTAACCAGGAGTCTGGCTGGAATAGATACCCCAGCCATAAAAATGTGCACAGGATTCCAGAAACTAATGATGCTCTTCCAAAGGAGAGTTTTGGAAGGAGGGAATGGGTGACTAAGCAGAGGTTGCTCAGAATCAAGCAATGGTTATGGGGAAGGTCAAACTGGGCTCAACTGTCAAAGCTCATTGCTTCGTCCTATGATGCAGAGTGCTAACAGAGTTTGCACTTGCCAGGGAACAGAGATAACTATTTCTTTTGAAGAGACAGGATACATATGACTCTTATCCTGATTATAAATAAAATACAACTAGAAGAAGATAATCTGTTGCAAACCAAAGGTCAGGAAAGATTGTGCCAGGGACTCTGAGGGATGATCACAAAAAGTTTAGCCTATTGAGTTGAATGTCCCTAGATTGCCTTTTGAATGGTGCAAATAGGGAGAAAATAAAGTTTAGAAAGACTTGTTTCAGTAGGCAAAAGTTAGCCTTCTGTGATTACTATCTTCTTCCATCTCCTCTGGGAAGTCTCTAACAGGTAGCACACTGAAATCAAGACAGGAGATGACTGATAAACTGCATTAAGATGGTCTGCCTCCAATACTGCTACTTGATCATCAGAACACATAAAAGATTTTCAGCAGGGCCTCTAGCAGACAATGGGTAACAAACACCTTTCCTTTGGAAACAGTTATGTCTTCTTGATGCCCTGGAGCTACCTTTCTTACCTTGCTAGCATGAACGTTGTACGTTGGCACTGCAGAGTAGCAGCTTTGAAGGTAAATGGGCAAGAAGCCCAGTTAATTCAAAAAACAAGGAAGACCATGTTGTTCTAATACACCCTGAATAGCCTGACTTGAGGTGATGGAGGTCTTACTTGCTTGATATCCAGTACTCGGGGTACAGATTAAAAACTGATTACTTAGCTGTAATGAATGTGAATTAATGCATATATTGACAGTTGAAAAATTTCTGGAGAACAAAACAAATTATCTAAAATATTTCAAGCAAACCATGAAAATAAATACAGCATATGGCCAGCCCTGTGGGTATTTCTCTTGACCCTTTAGGTAAAACTTAAATTGTCTGTTATTTCTGTGCCATTTATGTAGCGAGGCACCTGACTGCATTATAAGTTTAAAGTAATTTTAAATATTTCTCTGAACAGATTTTTTAATTTTTTATTTTTATAGCTTTGCTCACAGTGTGTGTTCTGAGTACAATGAAGTAAAGATAGACAAGTAGAGAGAACTCTGTTTTCATGAGTGGTCTCCACCAACTACTATTAAAAAAAAATGCTTAACAGTGTTGATCTTAATCTTTGTTCTTTAAAGGGAAAAATACTTAATTTGGGATTATATTTTAAGATATGATGCAAATATAAAATCTGCATAGTAAGGTGGATTTCTTATATGTGTTTTATTGCTGAGAACTGAGAGTTTAATCACTTTTTAAGACTTGAAAGCATTTCAGTTTCTGAGATGTAAATAATATTAGTGTTTTCACACCCACTAGTTAAATGGGTTTAACAACCATGCCATCAAAATTGCAGCTACTATGGTATTTAATATTGAGGCGTCACATAAAATGAGATATCTTTTTTCAGTTCTCTCATAAATTAGCCTTTATCTATCATCTGATACTGTACCTCCAGGGAAGTCTGTACAGAGCTTCGTTCCCTCAAGAAAGAAAACATGGGTTTTGCGGGGTTTTTTTCATATGTTAAACTAGATTCTCTAGTCATCAGAGTTAGTGCAGGACCTCACAGGTCTTGTCATCTCACAGGATTTATTTTAGCGTAAACTGAAGGAGAGAGGTGAAGATGGTGATGGGTCTTATTTTTTTTTTTGTAACATTATAAATGAAGCAAGACTTCAAAGAAGTGGAAAAACAATATTTCATTATATGAGGCTAGAACAGTCATAGCGACTGCTAGCTGTTAGTCTAAGTCCTGAGTCATTAACAGTTAACCAGTTCTAAAATTTGCATCATGTAGCTATCCAGTTTAAAATGTATAAAAAAACCCAACTTGGAGCAGTCACAATATTTGAAGGCATGAAAACCAAAACAGTAACCTTTTCCTAATGGTAGTGTAATTCATTAGCAAAATACTACTACGTCTGCACCTTCCTTTATGCTTATTTAGGAGGTATTAGCTTGCTAGGTTGGTTTTTATCCTTTTATCTATGGCTGGGTAGAATCTGAAGTGTAATTGAATATGCTTAAAAAAGCAAAACAATCGTATATAGCTATACTTCTCTGCAAAATCAAGAACAAAGACTTCCTAGAAAACAATAGAATTAATGCTGGCATTTGTTTTCTCTCCAAATGTCGTGAAGTTCAATAATACACACCCTGAGAAATCAAGAATGTATTTTGGGGGAAAATAGCAGAATAAACAGTTTTTAAGAGGCATTAAGGACAGACCCACAAAAAAGGCCTAATTGAGATGGGTACATAAGTGTCCTCTGAACAGAACAACTGCAACAGCTTTTGAGGGCCAGTTAGTATGTCCAAACTCTAGCAAGCCATTAGCTGAAAGGAAAAATACATGCATTTTTAATGTGCCTCATTTGGATAATTCACATTCCGGCCAGCGTTTCCGCCTCCCTGAAAATAGTTTATGAAGCTATTATGGAATTTTGTTTAATAACATCATTTCTGCTTGGAGAGAAGCCCCTGAATAGGTCAAGAACGTTGTTTGGGCCTTTTAAAGAGGTTGCAGGTAATGGAAGGAGTCCAAAGCAGGAATTTCAAAAAGTATGCAGATATCTCAAGAGTTATGTGTCTTGCCCTGAAAAGAAAATTCTTTCATGACTCAGTTTGCAGCTGTGTGCGTACATTATGTGTATTTTTGCTGAATGCCTTTGTCATTGACATGATGTTATCTGACTATACTTTGCAATGATGATGCAGGAGGGGAAGAAGCGCAACCCTCTTTTTACCATCTCTGAACATCTTTAGAAATGAGAAATAGCAGTCTCCAAATATTCATAGTAGTCTGACAAAATCCCAACCCTGCTGAAGTAAATAGAAATTATAAAGATTACAATAGTATCGGATTTGACTTTTAATTATCAGTACTTACAGTATGTTCGCACAGTGCTCTCCCAGTATAGATTAGTAATTGCGTGCTGCCTCAAAAGTTTTTATTTAATTATATCTAGGAAAGAAGAGTTCCCTAGAGCAGCTGATATGCGATGATTTTTTTTTTATTATTTTTTTTTTTTTTTTTAATAGAAGCTAACTGGTGCTGCCAAGGATTTCACTCACACTGTCTGGTCAGGTATTAAAAAGGGATCAAAACCCAGTGTGATAGTCAAGTTAATATTTGGTGTTGAGATGGAGCTGAACGTATCTGAGAATCTTGGCCTGGTTTAAGTTGCAAACTGTCTTGTAAATTGTGTAGGTGAGATAACTACTGAGTGAGATAAACAATCTTCAGAAACTAATGAAATGAACGTTCAGGAAGAAGCAAAAATACCTGTACTGCCCAAGTAGAAGCTTTTACTTAAGAGTAATCTTTTTCCAAATTAAGTTAATCGTAAGAACTCTGAAAGATTCTTCACAAGTGGATATGTTCTCTATGTATAGCATTCAGTTTAATAATATTCTTATTTTTAAAAAGGCAAGAGGCACAAAATCCCACCCTCATAAAGTGAAAGGGAATATCTTAAATGTTCTGTAGGAAACTGGGTTTTTTTTCTTTAGGTCTTCAGCTTGGGCTTTGAGAAAAGCAGAGGGAGGGGGAGTGTTTGCTTCACTTTATTTTTTTCAATACTTTTATTTACTAGAATGTAAAGGAGAGAGAGAAATCAAATTTGTCTGAAAGACAAAATATAAAATTGCTTTTCATCTCTTCCAATAACAGCTTTCTTTTCCAGGACATTGAATGCTGGTTTTAAAAACGTGGAATCAATGAAACCTAGACATATGTGGATACCTGTATGTTCACTCAAATGACTCGAGTCGTTACTCAAGTGCTAAATGAAAAGGAGAACATAAAATATTCCAGTCTGGAAGGTTAAAATATTAATGAATCATGAGTCTCAAGATCATGAGAGCTCTAAAAATATCTAGATGCTTTATTCAGGTTCTGTTAAAAGGATTTTAGGTGGAAAGTCACTTTCTTTCTTGCCTTTGGTGCTCTCAAAGTAACTATGGAAATATATGTAATCATATACCATGTTTGCAAAACAATATCACACTCAAATCAATAAAGAGTCTCTGCTTGAAGTTCCCGTTCCAAATAGGGTCTTCCGTTTTGGAGATGTGACTAACTATGGAGTCTTCCACAGTTTAAATTGTATTGGGATATGATGAGTTGGACATCTAGTGTTGAAACTTTTGTTATTACTTTGGGGTTTGTTTTTGCAAGAAGCACAGTAGTTGTGAGGGAACAGAGGAATAACATTAAGGATCTCTGGAAAGAGTTGACAGCCCCTGCAGATTTATACTGAATATGAATTCACAAGCCCACTGCAGATGAGAAGGTGCATTCAGTTGGATTATAAATAGACTGTAGTTAGCTTTGAAATGCATCCATTTTATTCTGAGCTTCCAGCAAAGTCCTACAGATATGCAGCTCCAGTGAGAGCTCTAAAGTTGGTAATAAAGAGAAAATGACAGGGGGTTTATTTGGAGTCTTCTGACAGCTGTGGAAGAAAAAGAAATCCATACATCGTTGTGGCTGGGTAATTGTTTTGGTTTTTTTTTTTTTTTCTACAAACAGTGAAGAAGTAGATAAAAAACCTTTCTGTTCTCAGGACACAAGTCCTTGTTCTGAGAGAAATGTGCTCTATGATTGGAAATGTATATGGTTCTTGAACCCTTTTCTTCACTCTGTCCTTTCTTATTCTGAGATGCAGTAATCCCACATGTGCTCCAGAAGAAGCCAGGTGCTGTTTTTCCATTGCAGTCTAATAGAGGTGGGAAGGCAAGACCTGTGCTTTTGCTTTTGGCAGCAGAGCAAAAGATACAGACCCCCAAGCTGGTACTCACCTGAATGCGGTGTTCAGAACAGTGCTTTTTGTGGTGCTAGCATTAAAGGCAGTGCTATGCCCTGCCCTGCTGCCCAGCCTGAATTAGTAAGCTTTGTCTTGTAGAGTGTGACTGGAATGACTTGGATCCAAGGACTAGCAGAGTCCCTCTTTGACTAGAATGTCTGCAGGGTAGACTTGCACAGTTTAACCCTGTCCTAGGTGGAGCAGCAGCAATGAACCATCCTAAATGGGATAGAACAGCAGGCATGTTACTCTTTGCATCTTATGGAATAATTCTTTGTAGATCTCCCCTGGTTATCACCTGAGGCAGAACTTCAGCCTCTTTTTAAGTGTATATTTTAGTGACCAAGTGGACAGACAGTATGGTCTAATATACATCTCAAACATGTGGGAAGTTTTGAATTCAGATGGTCGCTTTTAGCTTTTTAGAATGTGACTGAAACAGGCAATCTCTGTCCCATCACCAAGCATTAGAAAGGGTAATTGTGTGTGTTTTGTTGCGAAACAAAATCAGAGCACAACCCTGTAGACTCTCAAAGTAATTTGATGTTGCATCAGGAGACAGAGGGCAATAATAAACCAGTGGAGAGCTGAGAGTCTTCAGTTTACATCAGGGGCATGTTGGTCTCTTAATTGTCACGAGTTTTGGACTCTATCTAACCATAAACTAGTCTTAGAGGGGGCAGAAGGGTGAGGTCTTCATCATACCCCTTTGCACAATTTACTTTCTGCACAGGAGCCATAATGGGTTTCCTCAACAGCCATATATAATTGCTTGCATGCTCTGGGATTTTGGGTAAAATGAACATAATATACAGTTTGATATTGCAGATAGTTTGCCAGTGGAACAGAGAAAGGATTAGTTTGTACAAATCCGATGACTGGCTGAGGACCTTCAGCTACTGAGGAGGACTTCTAGGCAGTAGGGGAGCAGCTGTATTCCTAGACTGATGCTGCTTGACAAACTCTGGTCCTTTTCGACTTTCTGTAATGCTGATGTAGACAAAGTAAAAGCAGGCGTACCTATAATCTGTAAAAAGAAGAGGCTAGCGCTGGTCTTCCGAAGTATCCACATGCTGTGTAACTGAGGCTGGGAGAACTATTCACCCCTTGATAAGATCCTTTATTGTTGCTTCTGTGCGGCTACTGGGTTGCCATCATAAGCTAACTAGGTAAACTACTTAATTTTCTGCACAAACCTTAAATTTTGCAGTTATCTCAGTAATTTTTGATTGAATTCTCCATCATTGTGCTGCATTCATATTAACCTTGGGGTTGAAAGAAGCTTTTATTGTTCCCAATTCCGAAGAGCCCAATAAAGAACTTGTCTTGGCAGCTTGAACTTGCATATCCCTACTTGCTTAGACATTCTAGGACTGAGCCTGCCAGTCTTTAGATGGCCCGTACTTTTAATGGCAAGTGACTGTCCTCTATCTTCTCTTGAGTTAGATGTGTGCATCTCCTTTCTAGAAAGTGAACTAGGCCCTTCAAAAGCTAGTGCTGTGTGTGATGATAGTGTTACAACCTATGAGACAAGTTAGATCACTTGGCACTGTGTGGACTGGATAGAATATTCAGGCAGAGCCAGGATTTAGCAGGGCAGAAGGAATTCTTATGGTCCCTGTTCTGTGTCACTAATCAAGGAACTATGATTATCTACATAGCTGCCATTACAGCAGAAATGTTTGGGTTGGTCCCACAGTTTGATCTACATCAACAGATTAATTTTGTTGTTGTTTTTGTTCATAGAAACTTTTGCTGCAAGTGTCTGAAAGATGTGATAGCAATTAAATAAATAAAACCAGCATTGTAATTGGAAAGGAATTTTTAAGTATCGGATTGCTTTTGGCACTATTATAAATTACTTAATGTTCATAGATTCTTTTTTGTTTGTCCAAAACAAACTGCAAAATTTGCAGTTCTCTGGGTCATAAAATGTCACATCACTGTATGAATCCAATTATTAGACTTGTTAGAAGCAAGCTAACATGAAACATTACAAATCTAATACTGAACAAAACCTAGCAATAGTAATCTCTGTTCTTTCACCTCTCACTGTGTTCTGAGCATTTTTCTTACTGTTTCTCAAGCTTCCAGGCACCATTTTCTTTCAAGAAGTCAGATCTCCGTTCTCTCTGGGTGTTCATCAGTCTCTGTTCGGTGCTTGTCTCTCTGCCTGTCTCATTCATAACAGATACCAGTGCTGTGAATTTTTTTAGCCAACTGCAGTCATCGTAGTTGATGAAATGTTTTAGGGCAATATCAACTCTCTCATGCTAAAACAAGAATATTGTGTTCAGCTTTCTTATCGCAAAATGCTGAGAACAAAAGCATACTGTTGTTGCAAAATATTCTGCCAGCCTGTACACAAGTTCATATTATCTTGAGAGCATGCTTCTTGTGATTATTCTCCGAAATTAATAACCATTTTCTTACTTATTTTTTCCAGTGTGACTATTCTAATTGCATTGTGTCACTACTGAGTGTAGTGCACATTTACATAACAGCCTCCCTTGTTGAGTTTACTTTGGAAGTTAGACAAAAAAATATTTTTAATATGTAAATTGAGCACATTTGGTCATTGAGCCACAATAAGCATAGAGCATAATGATAGCACTTTTATAGCCACATTTCAAAGTACAAGTACACTTCATGTTTTTGACCCCTTTGTTCTAATGCTGGAAATAGCTGATTGCTGCTGAATGAGCTTCCATAATGTCACATGCAAAGTTTTTTAATCAAGGACCTAAGAATCTTATTCCATTGAACAAAAATAACAATTCTGCAGGAGGACCAAAGCTTTAAGATTATTTTTTTTATATTCAGCTTCTGCAATAATTAATTGCAATGATTATCAGAGAGTTTCTGGTTTGCAGTTTGCAAGGCACTCTCAGCTGTCATTCAAAGCAAGTCCATATAGCTACATATCAATACATGTTATGAAGATAGATATTTGTCAGAATGTTTGCTTAGCTTTAGAAAACCTCTCCTCCTCCTAGAAAAAAAATCTCCTATTTTGGGGACCTTTCTTTGGTAGCATGCACAGCAAGACATTCGAAAGAAGCAGATGTCCAGGGTGGGATGGAGAATTAACAATTCTGGTAGTGAGACTTCTTACTATGATCTTGGGACCATATTCATGAATCTTAGACACTTTCAGTGTCTTCCAAATACTGGATCATGCAAAATCCAATTGCTCTGACTACTTGTAGTATTTATCTTCTCAGCGTATGGCTTATGAACAATATTTTGCATTTCCCATAACTTCCTCCCCCTGCATGCTGGTACAAATGGAGACAATAGTTGATTCCACTCTGTCTAGCACTCTTGTTTGCCTTTTCTAACAGTCTCTCGTCAAATGTGTAGAGAAACTTCAGGGAAGGAGTCTGTGAAACAAACAAAAAAAATCCACCACCCACCCTACAACCCAAAACTGTACACATGGAATAACTTATTTTAAAATGCTACATAAGAAATAGAATTTGACTGGCTTATAGATGCTGTGAATCTGCTTAACACCTATCATATATTATTTGTCTGTTATATATGTATATATGCATATTTCTTAGGTATGTACTATACTGAGTTTTATTCCAGTAGTGTTAATTCTCAAAATATTTCTATTTAAAACAGACATATTTTTGAAGAAATTTTTGTTCTTTATTTGCCTCCTCTGCTCACAAGAGAATTTCTCCACTCAGTCCAGCTCCTGCCCAAGTTAGTGAAATATGCAGGGCTCGTATGCATTTTTCTCTTATGTTAGACCCTACTCTCTCCTGTTTTCCCTCTTAAAGATGGAAAACTGAGATACAGAGAAAAGTTAAGCTGTCGGTCAACAATGGAAAATACGTAGTTACGCTGCACTGAATTTTGCATGGTAATGCTGCATGATTTGACTGAGTTGTTATCCTTTGGGTAGCCCAGGTATCATCAAAATTCTCTGATACAAGGGCTTTAATCTGCTTTTTCGCTCTACATCTCTCTAGTCAGTCACCCAAGCATTGCCTGCAGAATGTTGTTTGTTCTTTTTTTTGGCCTGGGCAGAATGTAACAGCTTTAGCAGGAACTTGAAGCCTTCCTGAAATACTTGATGATAGCAACTCTTAAGTTCTCATATGCTTATCTACTCATGAGTGTGCTCATCTTTAAACATATAAGTTGCTTAAAGTGAGATTTCCTTTCAAGAAGGCTATTTCTGTAATTTGTCTGCTTTAAACAGTTTCTTGTTAATTTTCATCATCTTTTCTCTGCCTCGTAACCTATTGCAATTCCAATCGGTACTATGACTGGCTAGGGAAGGTATGTCTTCCCTGATTTCTTTTACGTGGTTTATGAGTTTGTAAAGACTGAGTGAGGGAAGTTATCTGATAAGATTCGTGTGTGAGGAAAAAGCTAGGTAGTTCCATCAGTTCACTAGCTCTTCCATGTGATCGTATTAGAGAGTAATTTTTTTGCCTGTTGTATTAGTGTACAATTAAACTGACTGTATTCATTCAAAACCAATTTTGATATTTTTAACCTATAATGCTTGTATATTATAATCACTGAGTTATCTGAGACTATAACAGGAAGGCCTGATGAAAGCATTAAGGATGTGTTCAGGATTGTTCTTTATATTTTTAAGTAATAGACACAAAAAGGAAAAAGGAAGAGTATCAGTATCTGGAAAGTAGCTACATAATTTTGTAATTATTCTGCACTGGTTCTTGGAAAATTAAACCTGATGATCTAAGGAACTTGTCTAAAATTTATGAACTGGATCATTGTGTTTTGTATGGGTAGAACATGGGACACATTTTACCTCAAAATGACTGAAGTATTCTGAAGGTCGTTTGTCAGTTTTCGCAAACTGGAGATTTTGACCAGAGGGGATGGCATGTAAGAAGCTCAGTCTGAGGTGTCTAAAGCACTTACTACTAAACCTAAGAAATCCTGAGTCGATGTGTGGCAAAAAGCCTCTAGAACAGATTGTCATCTGCCCTCTTGGTCGTTGCTATTGAGTCTTCATTTCCAGAAGACAGTTAGTGCTCCCATCTCATTTGTGAAGTGGCCTGGACAGCATTAATCTCCTTTGTGCTCTGCCACAGGCTCGAGAAATATGCCCACCTGTGGACTGATTTGGGCATAAGCACTAAATCAGGGCACTTACTGGGTCAAAGTCCAGGACTCGGGGCCGGGTCACACTCTAAACCTACATGTCATTGCAATTAGCTCAGAAATATAGGTGCTGCTGTCAGAAACAGCCCAGCTGGGCTTCCCTACATGTCTCGGCCAGAAAAGGCTGGTAGTTACAAGAAGGATCTGATTTATGCTGGGAACCAAATTTTGTGTGGAGTCACTACAGAAGGATAATGCAAAACCCTTCCCTCTCTCCACCCCCCACTGTGCTTTCTGTGAAGTTAAGAGCAATAAAACACTTTAAAGCTGTCCTCAGACACCCTCATTTGCCTCGCAAGGCTTTTATTGGTAAGTATCTTCTGGCTGATACTGTAGTTGTGCAGGCTGAGTTCAGTGTACCATAGTAGACTGAACAGCATCTTGCAAATATGATATATCACCTTGATGCTAGTCACCCTGTCTCATAAGCTAAAGTGTGTTACTCGTTGATTTCATAGTTCATTAAAACACTTGCATTTTCCTCCAAAAGCTGAGTGGCAAACAAAAATACCACTGAGTTGCAGAGACTGTGCTACTAAGTAATTCTAGCCTAACTGGCCATGCCTCTAGTAAGCCGTGAAATCATTAACTGTGACAGCACTGTTATTAATAATGTCTCATTCATCTCATATCCATGTTCCTTGACTTTAGCTGCTTTTTCTTATGCATATTATTTAACGCTACTTAAAATTATTCCCTAAAAAAGAAACAGGAATGGATCTAATTCATCTCCTTATAAAAAGCTCTGATGCTCTATCTTCAAACAATTATGTCCTCAAAATTTAGACAGAAAATAAAACTGAATTATTCACTTATTTCCAAAAGGCATTCTCATGCATAGCTTGATTTACCTTGATTAACGTAGCAATTAACCACACATTTCAAAAAGTGTTGCTAGTATTTTTAGCTCAAAATAGATTTAGATACCTTTAAGTTTCCTACTGTATTCCATCAACACGGTTCAGACTTCAAATGCAATTTAATGTTTGCAAGTACAATAAGATTCCTTTTTCAATAGGTTTTGATAATATCTTTAACACTATATCATTTCATTTAGTTAGTTATGTTTATTTTTTCTTTTTTTCTTCGTTTTGAAAAAGTCTTCTAAAATGGCTTCCAAGGATCACAAAAATTTTCCATAAAATCATGAAATTAGAGTTTTTTTTCCTTCTTGTTGTCAATTCCACTTCTCTGTGCAGTACTTAAAAAAGATTAACTGAGAGCATGGTTACGGTATTTGCCAGGGACCATGCTGTTGCAGTGTAAGTCTAAAACTCTACCAGTTTTGGAGATTTCTTTCGTAAATACAAATCTTCTCTGTGTCCATTTTTGAGAATAAGCCTTTGACTGTCCCTGGAGTTTGTGCTGAGTATGCAAGTTGTACTATGGCTCTGAGCCCAATGAGGTTTGGATTTTTTTACACGCTCTTGGGGAAGTAGTTTGTTGTGTCCTAGGGTTACCATCCTTTTCAGCCCCTTTCACACTGAACAACAACAAAAAGGTTTAGTGTAAGTGGGTAAGCATGAACTGAAGAAAATGGTGCCAGTGAGTTACAACATGACATCAACAGAAAAAGCAGCAGCAGTCCCCCTGCCCCTCTCCCCGACACTTCCCCGCCAAAAAAGGGAAAAAACCCTCAAAGACAACCAACCTGCTAACCAAACAAACTCAACAGCATATAGAAGTTAGGGCAAGTCAAATTTTTGTTTTGAGGTCTTGAAGGAGCAAAAGAAGAAGTGGTCCCATCTGAAGTCGGGTGTCTTTTTACATGTCTGTATAATAAATATACACAAACTATAATGACTCTGTCCTCTGGTCATAGTTGGTCACTCATTTTCAGAGCCCTTTCAATGTTTGTATGGCTGCCGTACAAATGAGTTATCCTGCTAATGTGGCAGGTAGGTGGATCTGGTGCAAATCTGGTGCAACTGGCCCATGTACAGTAAGTTCTTTGCTTTTCATATCCATAGGAGCACGGGCAGCAGTAATGATTAGGAGCTAAAAGAGGCCACTTGCTCTTTTTGCTCGCTTCCTTAGCGTTGGTTTGTTTAATAATTGCTACTCTGCAAACTTTCATAGGGATGAAAAGGTGAGACAGTCAGTGCTACTGTGTCAATTTTTGGATACTGGGTTTTGAAATTGAGCCCTTTTAAAAAGCTGGAAATAAGGACAGCAGATATGGTTTATCACAGTAATTTATCTTTTTAGGGAAACATTTGACAATAAGCTATACAGCAGGGTAATCTCTGAATAGAGTATGAGTTTTTTGAGGGAAAATACAGTGACAACCACTGAAATAATTTTGGCAGGGATTTAAATTGGTTTAAGGTAGGACTTGAAGCCTGTCTCCTTAGTGGTTGGATGTAAAGAGTAGGGATGAGGCACTGAAACACGTAGATTGCCATAGAAGAGTTACGTTAGCTCTTCTCCAAAATCAGTTGGGTGACTTCAGCCTTATTTTTTGCCAATGTTTATACTCTTATGAACCGGTGTCATAGGAGAAAAATAAAATAGCAAACTGCTGTAACTTCTGTTGCTAAGGAAAGAAAATAAGATAAATGGAGATCTTGTAGAGATGGTAATCATTCTGTAACTAACTGATGGGCATGCATAATTACAATGGTAATAATGGTCAAGTAGCTGTGAAAATTATGGGTAACACATGAGACATGAGAATGGGTTTTAAAAGTATCCAGAAACAGTAATGCTACTGATTAGCATATGCAAAAATCTAGGTAGAATCAGAGATTTTGTGTTCATGTTTATCTTTAAATGGTCTGTATTAAACATGTAGATTTTCTTCTATGGGAAGATGTTTCATACTCTGTGTATGCAGGATCAGGCTCACAGTGAATAAACCTGGAAAAATATCTCCAAAAGCAGTCAAATGCATCTCTGTGCTCTTTAAAAAGAAAAGATATTTTCAAAATGCTTTTTCTGTGTATTTTTAAATGAATCTTCTTGTTTAAGGCTCTCGTTTTTTTTTTTCCTGTGTCTTTTTAATTTCAGTATTAAGCAGGCTTCAGCATACATTTATTTTGCTAAAAAAAAATTCCACCAAAAATTGCTTTTATCCTATTTTTATTATGTAGTGCACCACTCCTGCTGTAATTCATCTGATTTTATTAATAAATTGAATGTTAAAAAAAAAAGTAGGCTTTTATGGTGCCGTACTGATTCATTAAGCTGCATCTCATAGTTCACTGTCAATACAGAAAACTTAAAGCTGTTCCCGGGGTTATTCTGTCTTTTCACATGCTTTTGAAATAGTCTATCTGCACTTAAGAGGTTTTCTTCTAGAGCTCAGCCTGAGCTACCTGCCTAGGAGATAAAGTACATTTCCTTAGGCTCAAAGTCAGTTTCTGATAGAGCGTAGCCAGACCTCATTTCTTATAATTTTTTCAACTTAATTTTTCCTAATGTTTCTCCATATCATGATTTTCCTCATTAACTCCTCTCCTAATGGTACCACACCACCTGAGGTGCTTCAACACTTCATTTCTACTTGGGTTGTGTATTCTGGTTCAGTGATGCAGGTTGATTCCCATTCATCACTAGCACAGTATTATGCCTTCCTGAATAAATCCCCTACTTTCCTAATGTACCAAATTACTGAAACCAATATTGGCCGCCTCTTCACATTTCTTAGACTGATCAGGGACTCTTGAAACCTCTCCTTAGCTTTACAGAGCAGCAGATTTTGCTGCCTATCTTTTTTTACCCAGGCAAACTAGACTGAAAGAGAGTGACCCAGGTGCCTAAACAGGGGCATCAGAAGAATACACAACATGGTATCTAAGACCTCAGCAGAGGCTGGGCAGGTACCTAGGATATGTGATTAATGGGAGACACTTCTGTAGTAGCAGCTGGAGAACACACAGGATATATTAAAGTACTAGAAGCCTAGTTTTAGGCTCCCAAATCACTACCAAGAATTACTGCTCTGAAAGAAATTTGTTATTGCAGTTTAAAAAGAAAAAGTACTCAGTCCAAAATAGGCATTTTTCATTCTGTGATTTTAATGGTCATAGTTGCACTGCCTTTTTTCATTGCAATGTATAAAGTTGCCCAAATGTGTATCTGTACTTGGTCAGGTCTTCTGAAAATCACAAGAAATATTTGAATAAATATAGCAAATGGGAAGAAGTTAAGGCACAGGGTGTCTGCAAAGATTCTGTTTTGTTCTAGCAAACATGAAAGAAAATCTTTTAGGGGCAGTAATTGTTTCTGAATATGCTGTGGTCCTGCACTGGAGAGGGGGGAAAAAAGTGGTTACTAAAATACACACACATACACTTTAAGCCTTACTTTTACTTTTTTCCTCTTTGCACTTCCTTCAGTCTGAGGAGACAAATAGCACTGAACCATTCATAGAGAATTTCATTTTCTGGTCTTTGTACTGTTAGACTACTTTAATTTCCTGATAGTACTAGAATATAGCCACTTTGAAATTTCAGGTTTAATTTTCTTAAAATTGTCAAAGCATTTTTTTTGTAGAAACCAGGCTTTTGGAGGATCTGATTTTTCCTTGCAGGAGATCCTCATCTTGAAGGGAGAGGGTTGGGGAAATGAATATCCACTTGTATTAATGTTGGAAATAAAGTGAGGCTGAAGTACAATTTTCTTTCAGTGAAGCAATGAAAATGAGAAGCGATGCTTAAAAAGTGCTAATGAAGGACTCAATTATGAAGAAGCTGCAGAACTCAAAGAGCACCCAGGAAATTGCCACTTATTCATATTGTGGTGAAACACATTTGGTCCTATTGGGTAAAAATTTTTTCATGAGCTGAAGACATCATTATTTCAGCTATTGCATAGCCTTGACTCCCACATGCAGCTGCACTGGTATTCAGGTTTGGGCATGCAGGAATAAGCATCACTGACAAATTTCTCCTCTTTACCCAGAGTGGTGAGAAAGGGGAAGGTCAGAACCTAATGTAGCTCAGGAGTACAGTGGAAAATAGGTAGGAAAAGTTTCCTTGAAAAGTCTGATGCAGAGTGCTTTCCTTGTTCAAGGCTTTGTTTAAGAGCCCTGTCTACCTTAATGTGTTATTTCATTCTGTGTTCGATGGAGAGATTACACGAAAAAGTGAAGCATTATTTTACTTTTAATAAGTTCTGTGTCAGTGAAGTGACGTTTCTTTGTTGGAAAAAGCCCAGTAACAATGGCAATTAACTGATACCTCTGTAATAAGTATTTCCACATCCTAGTTTGAACTAGCACTTAAAAAGGATACAGCAACTAATGATAACTCTAGGTGTGATCAAGGCATAGTCTCAATGAGAGCAGAATTCTTGTTCTTTGTTTTTACTGTGGTTCCAGGCAAAGATGTCTGAAGAGATTTGGCTAATTTCATGAATGTGGTGTTCATTCACATTTGTCCCATTTAGGAAATAGATGAAGAGCTGTTTTCTAGTGGCTCTATCATTAATGACAAACATCAGCCCACAAAAAAAAAAAATATCTAAATTATTAATTGCCTGATCAGCAACTCGGTTGGGAATTTCGTTGGGTCATGAATGCTGGCAAGTTGTCAGGGAAACAGGAATAACTTAACTAACTGCTTAGGTTCATTCAAAGATGAAACCTCTTTATATATTTTTTGTGGCTAATAGCTGAGCTGGATTTGCAAATGGCTGCTGAAATGGGAAACACAGTAATGCTTTTGATTCAATACAGACAACTTAAACAATCTAGGTTTTAATTTAGAGTCTTGATAGATGGTTTTCTGTTTTGATTCATGAGAAACTCCTTGGTTTTTCATGATTCTCACCCTCCCTCACTTCTTCCCTGCTCTAACCATTTATTAATACCATGTACAAAGCAATTAAATAGTGCTTTGAAGCTCACTTTAGATTAGCTTCCCGAATATGATGAGCCAAAATTCCAAGTGGTTCAGGTGCCATCACTTCTGCTTAACATTTTATTTGAGGCTGGCTCTTTTGCCAACAGTATGCCCTTCAGGACCAGCAGTGGGTACTTGCAATGGCTAAGGCAGTTTTCCTTCATTCTGGACAATAAAACAGCCACCTGGAAAGACAAGTTGAAAATCACAGGCAGGAGAAAAGCTGTGTTTGTCTGAGAGTTAAAGTAAGATTCAGTCTATGATTTTGAGAGATGAGGGACTGTTCTGCTTGGCAGGAAGACTTTTCTGCCTGCAGTTAGGCTGTAGTAGACTGAGAAATGGAGTCTGTGGCTAAGAAACTCCCAAAATTCTCTGTGACAAGCTCATTAGAATTGATTGCTGGTCCATAGGGCTTGCCTGTTCTCCTGAGCATTTGCTCAGCTGGAAAGCATCCTGCTGGGAGGGGGAAAAACAACTGTTAGAAGAAGAATATCTTTATTCTAAAACTTTCTTTGCTAAAAGAATTGGTCCCTCTTCATCTGTTTGTTTCTTGGTTCTTAGCATGTATGCTAGCACTGGTCAGCAAAAATAAGCAAAGGGGGTTCAGCTGCTGAATCATAGAAAGGTACCTGGTTGCTTTAAGAGCAAACAACTCATCTGATTTAACTCAGCTAGTTGTCTAGAGCCGCTTTATACTTAGTAGAGAGAAGCAGGCACTTCGAGGAAGCTCTGTCCGACAATTCCTGCTTTTGGTGTGAGTCCTCTGAGTTCATGGAAATGCACTTTTTCTTCTATTGGCAAGAAGTGAGTCTAGACAATCAGCTCAGGTATCCAAAGTGTTTAAATCCATATCCAGGCAGATGAAATACACCAAAACGACAAAGGGGAGGTAAAATTATAAGTTGTACTTGGATATGAAAAGAATTCATTTCTCAATCAGACTTTCTCAGATCTTAAAGCATTTCCCTGCTGGTTAGGAGGCTTGAATAAAAATTATATTCTAGATAGCAGTCTAGTATTTTGCATGACAGAAATTTCCTTCAGTATGTATTATCATATGTACCTTACTGGATCTAGTTCTAACTGGTGTTTTTGTTTATGCTAGAGAGTTATACCGCACACATTCACAAGAGAAAATGTCGCTTTTTTGCCCAGACTATCAGAATTTTCTAGAAAAATATGTACTTCATATCTTTTCTTGCTTAAATGTAGAAACAACTTTCCTTTTTCCTGGGCTAGTAAGATAAAAAAATATTCTTTGGCTCCTCTTGCTTATATTTTTGTTTGGTTCTTTAACAAGCAAACCTCTTACAAGTGTAACAACAGTAAAATAAACTCTTTACATTGCCTGTCAGTATAACAAGGAAGCAGAACTATACCCCATAGTATTCAGCATCATCAAATCCATTTCTTCTCTATTTCAAAGTAGTGGTTTTTTAACTGCTAATGAAAGCATTATAAAGATTGGCTTCTGAAGGGGAAAAAAGCTTTCATTTTTTTGCTTCTAATATTCTTTCCACCATCCAGCTATGGTTCAGAAACACAACCATTTTGCTCTTCAGGACTAAATTCATTTGATGCACTATCAAAGTGCATTCAAATTATCAAAGTCTCATTCTTGCCCTAGAACATGGTATTGAAGTGACAACACTGATCTGCTGGCATTTCATGGATAGCTTGAAAATACAGAGCTAAGAAACTACAAATGAAATTACTCATAGTTTCTGCTTGTAGGTCATTATCTGTTCCCTTCCTACCATGTATTAAAGTATTATTTCCCTGTACGTTGATTGTTTTCCCTCTTACCATCTAGTCAAAAGCTTCAATTTGTTATTCTCTATAGTGATCACATAAACTGGGGGCACTGAAGCTTCGACAGCTGAAGAGCTGCTTTAATATCAAATATAGTTAGAGAAAGCCACAAAAGCCTTGCATACAATAGGGACTCAAGAATGCAAATCTATTTATTAGTGAATTTTAATGGGAACTGTTACAGTAAATGAAGATTAGATTATCAAATGAGATTTGATATTTTTTTATTATTAAGTTGTACTCTCACTGAAGTATAGTCATGTCACTCGCACCAGCCCATAACTTTGACCTCTGCAATAAAGTCTGGATTAAAGAGGAGAGGGGCTAGACTATGTATGTATGCGAGAACAATGAGGTCATCAACTTTTGATGGTGTTCTAAGATCTTCATGATCATTTGCCACCTCAAGTTTTCCATGCTCTGCAGAGGTATTCCTCACTAACTACTGTACTACTCCTTGCTATTGTAATACCTTCACAATAAGATATGATACTTTAGCTTGTCTCCAATAGTGTCTGAACGGTGAAATGCTATTGTTCTATATAAATTAATGACTTGCATGACTTCAATATCCTTCATATTTTGCTTCTAATGTTTAATCTCTGTTCTAAAGAAGGCAGATCATTAAAAAGAGTAAAAGAGAAAAATGCAGAACTCAGTAACTATAATAAGAATTAGTATTTTTCAAAAGCAGATAAACACCTTACAAGGACCGGGAACTTCAGAGATACCTAAGCAATTTAATACAGCCACTTGTAAAGCAGTCAAGTATTAGTGCTCTTGTGTCAATTGCCAGTGTCTCTGAGCCCATCTCTCTCAACCCCTTGGTAGTTGTGTTTGGTTGGTACCTGGGCTGAAAACCGGTGATATTTTCTACCTCTTTTTGACAAAGTTGCTTACTGCCCATTGATGGTGGTTTGTATCCCTTAGCAAAAAGGTTATTGTCATGTAAAGTGATACCAGCTACTGGTAACAGAAAAAAATCTTTATTTAAAGAAAATCTTTAAATATTAATATATCTTCTGTGTGCATTATTAGACCTTGCTGGATGATCCTAATGGAAGAATTTTCACATTTCTGTCTAGAAATGTGTTGCAAAACAAAGTAAAGAGACTATGAAGTACGAATTGATGGTTGGAGGTCTTGCAAGGTCAGCAAGAAAAGCCTGAGGTGTGATGAGCACAAAGATGCTTTGTGTGAAGCATAAAGATCAAATACTAAGTCTGAATTTTGGGTGATAAAGATCAAGACATTGCACAGACGAAGAGGGATAACAACAGAAAAGTATGTTTTCCATTCCAGCATTTAATAAATGATTACAAGTGCTTACAGTCCACGAAACTTTCTTAGAACAGGCGGTATCAATTTTCCAATTCTGAAGGAGGGAATAGTTCTATTAGTTCACAGCTCAAAAGCAGAGTCATCAAGAGCTGGAAGATTTCAAAGGAAAGCAATGGCGTCTGGCAAATATTTGGATTAGAGGAACCATTGGTGCCTTGATCTGTGTGTGCTCACTGCAGAAAAGGCTCCCAAGAGCTTTTTTTTGTGTGTGTGTGTGCATGTAAAGCTGCTGAAAATACTTTTATATCTATTTCATACATCCTAGGCAAAATAGAGAAATAGGAGTTTTACCAGTCTTATGAGTTATAATTTACATATTTATAGATTATACTCAATAATTAGATATTTATATCAGCTACAGTAATTAATTTTGTCTGCTTAGCATTGTACAATATTCACACTTGACATGTTAAACATCTTTTTCTTATGACTAATTAGCAAAGTGACAATATTCACTTATTTCAGTTTTATGCAGGGAAGTGGCATTATGGTAAAATGGTCATTTATCATTAATATGTGTAGTCGAGGAGGCTGTTTCTTCATTTTATAATCCTTTCAAATTACATATTACATTTTATTAATAACATGTTACACTAGTATTTTTGCAGCTCTTTTTGTGCTGTTAGTAGGCATCCCAGTTTGCAATCCATATTCCACTTGATCCTTGGCACTCACTGAATGCTGTTCTTACTGGAACTAATTTGGAGGGTTGAAGGGATCAGGATCTCTGCCATCATTTGTTTTACTATGCTCACAGATAAGTGAATAAAACTGTGTTCTGATGGTTTTCAATACAGACCTCTATGAAAGTGACTTGTACCTTGCTTCTATTGAACTTTGGAAATCTGTCTTTATCTACTAGAGTTCCTTAGCTGCAATGTACGGCTGGGCCAACAGTAGGAAACTTTTGGACTGTGGCCTGTAATTTAATTCGTTGTCTTTTTTGTTTCTTTGGTTGGGAGTTTTCTTACTTTCTTGTGTAGAAAATACTATAGTGTATTTGTTAAACCCTTTGAGAAATCTTTTTGACTTCTAATGAGAAAAAGGGTTTCTGCTTCTGACTTGTTTTCTGGCGCTTCGTGTCCTTCCATTTTTTTCAATTTTCTCTTTCAAGTTCTGAGACACCTCAGCTACCTTCAGAAACCAAGGATATATGCAGTTGTATTTACTTCTCAATTCAAATAGTTTGCTTTTTTAACCCCTAGGGTATGACACTCATTTTTGCATTCTAACATTTTTAGAAAAGCTTCTTTTGGCCTTCAATCTGCCCCCAGTGCATATAGCAAACCTCTTTAGCACCTGAGAGGGACAGCCTCAGGATATTTGAGACCACCTCTATAGGATACGATACTCCTCCATATCTGTCTTTTCCTCTATAGGTGGTCCTTCAGGAAGCTTCTTATATCTGTAATTAGCTAAATAATGACAAAGTGGAGTCAAAAAGTAACATACTTTGTTTTCCCATGCCATAAAAAATGAAAATACTCTTTCAGAGCTTAGGGCCAGATTTCGTGGCCGTGCACGTTAAATGGCCTGTGGGCTTTCTCTATTCAACAGGAAGCCAGGGTCGGTTCATGATGGTGGCTGGTAGCAGTGAGATATGGACTAATGGGAAATATACTACAGTGCTAATGGTTTACTGTAAGCCTGTCAGAAGACAAAATAATATTGGCAACAAAAATCATTCTTTGGGTTGCGTCTGTTTGAACACTTATGAAATGAATCAATTTTCACTTTTTTCTTATCATACATGTTTGCCCTTGTCTGAACAATTGCTGCAAACCTCAGGCACAAGAGCTTAATTCTTCACTGATAGAAAACAGGGATGGTAACCTAGTAACCTTTGTCTCGTTCAGAGGCTTAAAAATGAGGCTAAGTGGTTCTTTCATGGTGGTAGTGATTATAGTGTTTCAGCTTATTCTTTTTAAATTACATCTAACTCACTTTTAAAAAATCAGAGTTGATATAATGCAGTCTTCAAAAGGACTAAGCCAAGATCAGGGTTACTGCAGCTAAATCCTTCCCCTTTTTGCCTGCTCCCCCCCCGCCCCCAGTATGTAAGTAGTATAGAAAATTAACATGTTAGCATTGTCATGAAAATACAGTGTGTGCCTGTTTTGTCTGTCCATCTCATTGCAAATGTGAGAGATGACAAAATCCAGGCAGTGAGTGCTCTCACTTATATAGATATCTAGATACAGACAGAGAACATGGAATAATGTTGTTGCTACTTCCTCAGAAATTTAGGTTGTTTTTTTTTTTTTTTGTACAAGTAATTTAAAGTTTACTTGGAACTCTTGCGGAGCTTGGACTCTTAGCCAAATTTCATTCAAGACAACAGGATGACTTTAATGGATTTCAATAGCTACACTATCTTTCATCAGTATTACATTTTGGAAACAGCTTCTAGCTCTTATTGCTAACAAAATTTTCAATACAAAAGCTTAATCTACAAGTTCTGGCTGTTCCTTGCCTACCAAAAATATTTTGCCAAAGATGGAGTCCTGTAGTAAGGCAAAGCTTTTACAAAACGTAATTAGAAAAAAAAGGTATCTTAACATGCTTTTCTGAGAAAACATCTGTTTCTAGGGAGAGATTGAAATCTTCCAACAGTCACCTACACCTACCCATTCTGTTGTGTCATGTTGGAGGAGCTGCTCAGAGACATGAAGGGAGCATGAGAATAGAAAAACTTATCTGAATACTTGAGTTTCAGATTTTTCCCCCTTTTCCCGTTGCTTGTTAGACATCAGACTTTCTTTTTAGAGAGTAAATGTTTTTATTATTTACGCTGCTGAATGATTGAGCATCATCTAGTGATGAACTGATAGTATAAACTGAAGGATTAATCTGTTAAGGTACAGCAACTTACTATTTTTACTTTAGAATTGGTTCTTGTCTTATTAATGAGTGGAGACCTACAAGTAGAGATAATGAATTATTTCCTAACAGATAAGTAGAAGAGTTGCTTCATAAATTCAAGGAAATATTTTTTAAGGCACATTTTGGCAACTCATGTGTTATCTATCTTATTTAGAAATGCTGAAAGGTTACCTCTCCCCCTTACCTTGACATGTCAGTTACATTATACATGTTACTTTTGCAGTGTGGAAAATGCTATAACATCAATAAATTTTCATTACAGTATCATTCTAAAAGTGATCAGAGAATTCTAAGGAAACTATAGCACAGTCAAAATAATAATTCTAATTTATATGTGTGCTTATAAACTTGCTGGGAAAAGTCTCTGCTCATAGGTAAATAACTTGCTTTTTTAGGCTTGAATGAATAATAGAAACTGCTGTGAGAGTGAATAAAATTAAAGACGTTCTCTAAGACACTGAAGATAGGGAGCAAAAGTAATTAATCTACTGTAGGTCATAAAAAGGATAACCATATGTGGAGAGCAGTAAGAATGCTAAGACCAGTAACCTGATTTTACTTGTGAGACAAGTAGTGTCATAAAACCTAGCAGAGCATAAGTGCACGGACACTAGAAGTAGTCAGTTTAAAGCAGTATGACATTTCATTTATGGAGAGTGCAAACTCTTAAGAATCTGCTTGGCCTATTCTGCTAGAGCAAGACTATGAAATTTCGATGAAACATTATTTTGGCAAAATAATCCAACACTGAGCCATGGTAATGTGAATCAATACAAGATGGACATAGTGACGTAACAGTAGCTCTACAAGATAGAGAGTCCAATTTATCTTCTATATATTATATGAGGCTAGTAAATTTTCCAATAACTTTAGATTTTACTGATCTTATCCCCATTTTGCTTATTTGTTTGATAGCCCAGTCAATGGTAAAAGAAAATAGATGACAGCTATTAGGCAGCCTGTGTGGCCTTAACAAAAAAAAACAAAACACCAAAAACCACCAAAAAAATCCAACAAGACCACAAAACACCACAAAAAGCCCTAAGAAACAACCAAGAAAAAAAAAATCAACAAAAAGCTCCCCAAACTGCCACACCAAAACCATAAGCAAAAATTAATTCCTCAAAAAATTGTAGGTTTCATTTTTTACTAGAAATTATTATCTTACAATTCTTCAAAACAAATTAGACTTCACTGTACATTTAATATCATTCTGGGCATTAAAAATACTTTTTGAATTAAGTAAGACTAACTACATAATTAGAATAAAAAATGAGGTGGCAGCCTTGCTTTCCAGGTCCGCTCTGAGTCCAAAGCAAGTTGTGACAAATAGCTGGGAAACATGCACACTTGAAAGGTGTTTTGGTGGGGGTTGAGATTTTGTTAATATATGTTAAATGATTATGCAGTATTGGGTAAGTATTTGTGAATTTACCAGTTCTTAGGAAACTGGGATAATGGCCGTAATTAATATGCTTTGTGTAATTATAAATCTGTTTGGGTCTAGGAAAAGAATATAAAGCTATTTCTTTATGGGAGGTACCTTTTCTGAGTATATGAGATTATTTTTCAGAAGGAATCATTAAAATATTTATTAATTTATCAGAAGGAGAAAATAAACAAAGGAAGCTATTTCTGTCAAAGGCATTGAAGATTTATTTTTTTTATGTTTGAATCATGTTCAGAAGGGATGATGCTGGTTAGATTTATGGAAGCTCTAAAATGTAGCGATTTTATTTCTACAGGTATATGTAGTGGAACTACAGATTTAACTTTTTATTTCTCACTAATACACTGAATCTACTGGACTAAATGGAAATACAGCAATGAATTCCAAACCATTAAGTAAAGAATACTAAATGTATAAAAAAATCTATGCTATTCCATCCTCTCTTTCCAAGCAGATCATTTTTGAGTGGCATCACCTTGACTGTCCTAGAAGCATAGCTGCTGTCAGTCTTTGGACTGTGTACATTCCTGACATTCAGGTGACATGAGTAACCAAACACTACTTAAAGATCTATTTTAAGTTAATTTTACACTTTAGTGTGTGTGATGAGGAGGTTTGTATGCATATATGGAACAGCTGCTGAGGTGGGCTTCTTGGGTATTAACACAGATAAACAATTTTAAGAGTCATCTGGTGAAGATATAGGATACCTGAGTGGGTGCAGAGGTCTGCCTACTGTGGGAAGGGACAGGGCTGCCTTCATCAGAAATAGGAACAGGTAACTTCAGAGATTTTAAAATCTGAAATAGAGAATTTTTAATTCCACTTGAAACTTTCTACGAATTTGTCTGTTGAAAGAGCATTTGTAAGGCGTAGATGTCAATAATAATAGCAATAGTAGCAACACAGGTGTAACTCTGTGCCTGTAGGGAAAACACCTCTGAACCAGTGGCTAACGCTTGACTGTACTTTATTCAGTGGCGATATTTCCACTGGCTACAGTGATTTCTGAATGTAGCCCTCTATATTTGCCATAAACTCTGCATTGGAATAATTTCCAATTTTTCTAATTATCTTCATTTCAGAAGGGCAAATCACCTTGGACCTTCTGAATTAGTGGTTTTGTTACGGATCAAAGTATCATTTCTTGTCACACAACTTGCATACTGAAAGACAAAAAGATCTTTTGAGATTAATAAGATCAAGTGTCCATCTAAGCTACTTTACAGGCAGAAATCAGGCACATGCAGCTCTAAGAACATTTCTGAACCTTAATTGTTTCCTTTGGGTGAATATGGCATATTAAAGCAAAGCAGCTTTAGTATTTCTCAGTTTACATATGTAACTGTCACATAGAAATTCACATTTAAATATTGACAAGATAACATAGCCTTTCTTCTTTGAAGTTTAACCCTATAGTCAGTAGATCCATATGGATTCTTACAAAGAACACTGATAGTTCTTTATATAGAATAAGTTCAGTTTGCTGTGTTTTCAGAAAAGATATTGGACTGAAAAGGCAGAGGGGCTGTCAGTGTCTAATAAGCCGTTTGTACTTGTTAGCAATTCATACAGAAAACATTTGTGGTCACTTTCTCAGCCAGCTGTTCCTCCCAGGGTCCCTTGGCTTATTGCATTGCGTGAGGTTTGTTCCACTCCACGGTCAGGGCTGGGTGATGGGGCTGCTGACATCCTGGCAAAGCCTGTTTGTAGTCCCCTTGCCTTCACCTGGGGGACCCTGTCTTCTCCAGGTATTGTACTGTTAGAGCTGGGATCTGTCCCTCTGTGTGTTGGGATGAAAAAAAAATCAAAAGGTCCCACTGCTTGTGATGTTTTAATTTATTAAATGCAAAACGCAAAGTACAGAGGTAGTTTTCCCCTTTTTCTTTCTTCTCAGAATGTGCTATGTCTAAAATAGGCAAATAATAACTGTGTATCATTAATCATTAATAGGCTAGTAGCAAAACACAGGATCAGCTTAATCCTTTTGGACATTGACGAGTGCACACTGCCACTTTAAATAATGGCATAAAAGGCATCATTGCTACCCAGTATGGATTTACCATAGTAAATGAGTTTGAGCTACTGTATATATTTTGCACTCCATACCCTGTTATCAATAACAGTCCTCAGGCCTCACAAAGGGCAATACGAGCAGGAAAAGAATAATTGCCATTCTGCATGGAGCCAGTTTATTGATGAGGTGGACAGAAGTAATATTTTTAGCCTGCTGGGTGTCCATCTGTAAGCAGTTTCCTGGAGCTGCCACTTCTCCTTTCTCTGGAAACTGTTATGGCTTTGTCTGCCCAAGGAAAATAATGAGATCCATCTATCAAACCGAGAACAAACAATAAACTCTATACCTTCCAATTAATTTGTTTTTCACCTCTGTTTACCAATGTGCACGCAGTTAACTATCCATCATATTATATGCATGTAAAGAAGTACATTTTTCAAAAGGTTGAATCTATTAACCCTTTTGCTAGCAAAATATATCTGCATGCCCTCCAGCTAAACAGGAGACTTGGAAAAAAAAAATCAATCCTTTTGAAGTGCCAGAACCTAAAATCATAATGTGCTGTAAAATCATACTGTCCAATCTTAAGTCTGTATCCTCTGTTATGTTAATAACTTATAGTCCATAAAAAAAACTCTTTTCATGGAAAAAAAATATTCATTTCAGTCTGCCCCCAAATCTTCAGTAATGAGTCATTTCAGGATATATTTAGTCTATATTAAATATAGAGATCCCTCAGAAAGTGTGTTGAGCTGGTACTTGAAGCTGGAGTGGCTTCTCCCCATATAATGGTAATTTACTTTTGTCCTAGCTGTTCTTCCTTCTCTTTGGTGGTTTTCCACTGTTCTTGCACAGGGAGGCTATATAGTCCTTTTTGCCATTGATATGGTAACGGGAGAGCTTGGTTGGGTTTTTTGAGTTGTTTTTTTTTTTTTTGGGGGGGGGGGGGGTTGCCTTATAGAACACTGGTTTGTTATGGGGTTTTACTTTTGTGTCTACAGTCTTGCCATTTGCATAATTAAGCACTTGAAACTAGGTAATATTCATCTACTTGAACAGGTTCGTGTGTGCTATTTGCATGTGTAAAACATGTGAGTTCAATTTTTCGGGACACAGATGGTGTATGGAAAAAAAAACCTAAGAAGCCAACTAGACAGAAACATTAAAAATCTGTGTCTGTACCACCACACGCACACAAACACACACATACACAAAGAAAACCCCCCACAACTGAGCAAATTGGTTCCTAGGAATCAGCTTGTTCCTCCTATCTCATTAGCTTTTAGTGCATAAAATGCTTGAACATTGAAGAAGATTCAAAGCAGTATGTTCAGCCTCCTCAGGATATGTCTGGGGAAACGCCGAGTCCTAGAAAAGGAGTGATGCTTTAGATCTTGAGATTCTGGCTGGCTGACTAGGAGTAATGTTCTATGAATGGCTCAAGCACTGCATCGTTGCCATTAGCCCCTCTGAAATGTAGTAAAATTTCACTGAGGAGGAGCTTGCTTGCTTTTTAAAAAGGAGAGGAATCCCTGTTGTGAAGGAAAAGGTTAAAAGACTTTACAACTGAAGTGTGACGAAAGGAAAACAAGATGAGAAAGAGATAAAGCCAAGAAGAAAATGTCTTCCTATGTATTTCTCTCTAAATCAAATCAATTTCTAGCTGTCCTAAGTTAAACAATTGGTAGATGGCATTTTATGCAGAAGAATTAATGTGTTCCCAATTATAGTTGTATATACAATATCCAACCTGCAGTCAGCATTTTAACTAGTGTCTTTTAGCAAGCTGCTCTGAGCTCACCCACAAATATGTCATAGAGAGAAGTCTGTACGTTCTGAGTAAGTGTGAATTAGAGAGGCAGATGTATAACCTGGGAAGACTTCCAGATTTATCTTTCTTAAAAATGGAAGTGTTCAACACTGGCTACACTGATCAGGATTATTCTTTGTGCCGCAAGCCATCATCAGCCTGATGATAATGTGGAAATAAGGCCAGGCTCACTAACAGATCATGTGGTTGATTGGTCCTGGCCTCAGCCATAGGAATTGGTAAATCTTAAAGGAAGAAATGTCTAATCTGGTGCTCTCTTGTTATTTCTGTCTTGGTATTGGGCGGCCAAATTCTCAGCTAGTATAAATTGGCACAGCTCCATTCAATTTAATGCTTAGCTAATGTTCTGCATAAAAAAAAAAAAACAAACCAACCCAACACAGCACATTTATTAGTCATGAATTTCTTATTAAACATCTGAAATTATGAAAAGTTCTCCTGCACTTCCCTGCATTTTTGGCTTTTGTCCTCCCATCTAATTGTACGATTGTGGTTTTAACTTCTATCGTTTATTACTTATGCATTGTTCCTGCTACTCTGCCTTTTTCTCTGAAGCAGCAACAACTATTTATATAAAACTGCGACACAGTCCTGGACTCCGGTGTAGTTCATTTAGTCTGAATTTCAACACAATTCCTTTAAAAGCCAACCATACAAAGTGCTTTCCAGTAGGATCATACTTACTTTGGTAGGGCTGGATTGTTTGATAACGTTGACATATACGCGCCGCTTCACTACAATAGCTCATGTACATTGCAGTGCATCTGTACCACATGGGATTTTAACATTCATTGCTTTTTTTTTTTAATAATATCTCCCTGAATAAAGGGACAAATAACACAAAGTGCATCATTATTCTAGATTGGCAAAAGGCTGTTATGCTCAACAAGACTGCTGTGGAAAGGCGTGTTTTTAAGCAATAGGGTTGGAGGTGCCAAGTACTCTAGTCTTAAAGCTTCAGTATCAAATGGGGGATATAATTTACTGAATTTATATGTACAAGTTTTATTTAAAGTGTGAGTTCTCATAAACAAAGACTAGAAAGTGAATGTTTATGAGACTCTTTTGCCCATATAGAGGACTACAGCTGAATTAGGTAAATTTTATTGAATAACTTGTTCAAAAGGATTTCTTTTAAGAAAGACCTGATTGTCAGTCGCAATAACTCTGAAGAACTTTACTGAAGTCTGCAGAAGATACATGAATTTATACTTTCCCAGAGTATGGCCTATATTTTATTAAGGCTTAAATGTGACATAGTGAAATGAGAAGAATTTGGCTTAAGATATTTCTGTAAAATCAATCTGTTTCATATGGTCAGAATCCTTAAAGCAAAAGTGTTTAACAATCTGATTCACTATTTATAGTTCACTTCAGACCATAGGCCATCAAGTAACGACAAGCAGTTTTTCCTGAGTTACTCTGAACTGACTTTGGTTGCCAAGATATTAGTTTTTTTGGCACTTAATGAAATTTTACTCATGACAATTTATATCCACTACTCAAGAGGCTGACTAAACTTGCATGCATCTACTGTCGAGATGCAAGATTGATAAACCTGAACGAATGTTGCCACAAAGAAAAGAATATGTAGTGTGGGTTTTTTAAATTCAAGATAATTTAAAGAAATAGTGCTAAATAGGGCAGAAGTGCTGCACCACCATATAGAGAAAGTATGTTAAAAGCACCATATTTGTGTAAGTGTTGTCTGAGGGGAGGGGAGAAATGCATTAGTCTGAGTCATGTAGGCTAGTTTCTGCAAGATTATTATAGTAAAGGCTTTGCAGAGGTTTTTAATATGCATCACATAATTTCCGAAAGAAGGGTTACTATGATAAACTGGAATAGCTTGGCGTCTCCTGGTACTGTAATATTATGTAGTGGTTTTTTTTCAAGTGCTCCAAATATTTCATAATTAAATAATATGACTGATAAACTGCTGAAAGTAAATGTGTAAAAGGTAGATTTCCAAGCAGAACACAGACCATTTGAGCCCTCCAGGAGATAAGCTGCCTGGCCTCAGTCCACTAAAGCACTTATGCATGCAAGTGGCTTAAAACACCTAGCAGTCCCATCATCTCACATCTTGGGTTTCAAATCACTTGCATCTGGGAGACTACTTGGGTACTTAAGTTTATTAACATGTAAGTTGGTTGCTGGTTTGGGATAGGTTTAAGGAACTAAGCCCCAAAAAAGTGCTTTCTTTAGGGAGAGAGTTCTGCACTGTGGGAGGGAAATGAGACCACATCTTGAATCACTTTGTCTCCAGAATGAAGTAGAAACTTTCTGTGGATGCTGCAGCAAGAAGTTCTGTGGGAAAAACAGATCAAAAATTGAATAATAGATGCACCTGCTGTTCTTTCTTATTTTAGTTTGATCCCTCTATGATTTTAATTAGTTGTTTTAAAGGATACCTTAAAAATGTAGCATGAATGATCCTGAAGCAATGTCTATCCACTGCTACATGATTAATACATTTCTAAACTAGAAGATTAGATGTGGTGCCCAATGTGTGATGGACTGTGAATTGTTGAGAGAGAGCCTTTGAATACTAAAAATGCAAAAAAGAGCATAATTTGTTACGAAGAGTATTCCGATCTGCTTCAGATAATATCATGGTATATTAAGAAAAAAAAAGAAGTACAGCCATCTTGAGTTACTCTCTTTTCAAGTTTGTTTCTTGGAAATAGAAAATATTAGTCTGATGGAGAAATACATTTATTGAAAAAAATAATGGATTTTTCTATGAGAATTGAATCTGATTCTGATCTCCTTTTCACTGATGCTAATTGCAGTGTTCCACTTAAAGTGGGGACTGTCAAGAGACACAGGGTGGCCATGGCCCACAGCATATTGGCAGGAAGGAGGAAATCAGGGAAAACCCAAAATAATCAGTTGTAAAGTTTTGGTCAGTGGGAAAGCTTTCAGCATTTTGTAGAAGATATACTTGTGGAGAAAGCATGACGGTTAGGAGATGGGAGCCAGGAGCTCAGGCATCAGATAAGATAGTACAAGGCAGGCATTGGAAGATGGAAGAAAATCATCAAATACATAGGAGGCACTGCCATGTCTTGTATTCCTTTAATAGTATTTTGACTTTGCATGTCAGTTGATACAAATATTTCTGGAAAATAAAATCCAAAGTAGACAGCACTTGTAAATACCAAGAATTACTTTAAGCCTATTGCCCTGGTACTATTTATATGATGTAATAAATGATGTCAGTAATGGAATTAAGTGTTGCTACAAGCCTGCATAGTTATATTTACCTTCTGCTTTTATGTCTTAAATGTTTTTTCAAACAAAAAAATTATGATAATGTGCAAATGTTCAGAAATGTAACTGCAAAGACATGCTACAGATCCTGAAATTCACGCTTTGCTAGTGCGACTTTGTCATGCAGACAAGTCCTGGTTAACTTTATAGTAGATGCTAAAATGACGCAGTGGGAAAGGTCTTGTAGCTGTAATTTCATCAACATTTAAGCAGTAGAGGTTATTTTCAAATCAGTCCAAACTGATACAGAACGGTTAGCTCATTCTAAGTAGAAGCTGCAGGAGAAACTGTGAGCATTAGCAGACAAATGGAAAGGAAGAGAGTGTAAGTGCACAGACAAAAGAACAGGCATTTCTTGAACTGGGAAGGGAAGAAGTGCTGGCAAACAGCTCTGCAGTGTCTTTACTTTTCTTATTTGCACATTATACTTTGGAGTACCCAAATTGTTGATCTGGCTCAGTGCTCACAGAGGATGGTGAAGTCACACATGTTTGCTGTTAGGTGTTTCAGCGAATAGAAGTGAAGTACAAACAGCCACTGACATGCTAAAAAGATAAGATGTTAACCAGTTCTGTTTAAGGTTACAACTTACAGGTGTTCTCCAGTGATTCAAAGGAATTGGTCGCAAGGAATAAAGTACATAAGATGCTATAAAAAACAAACCCTGAGGACAGCCATGCTTAAATGATCAGAAGATATATATTTTATTTTTTTTAAAGAAAGATATTAAAAGTTAATCTAGGACTTAGACTATTTTAAACCTTAGTTCTGTATTTCTGAAAGTGTTAGGGGGAAAAAAACCCCAGCATTATTTTAATAGGAGGAGAGTTAAGTTTTGGTTTTTTTACTAATGGAAGTATGGTGTATAAAACTTATACTGTTGTTTTGTCAAATTAATTTAAGACAAGTATTTTTATCTGAGATGCACTAAAAAAAATTATGATGTGAGTATGATCAATGCTACAATAATTTCTGGCAAGGGGAGAAGAAGGAAAACCATCTTGTACTTCACACAAATGCATAGCTTCCTGTGAGGGAGATCAGATCTAGTTACTGCATCTGTTGTCTGTAGATGTTAAAATAAACAGTGCTTGTTTTACATGTATAATGTTTGTGTTCTTGAAAGAATTTAGAAATCAAATTCTTCCTCTTGCTATGTTAAGCTTCCCTGCTTGGTTAACAGAAGCCAATGCCCCAGCTATTCCCACCAGGACTTGGGCTCCTGCTATTTGACTCTTAAGGTAATTAGAATGTCTCATGTTTACATCTGAGACCTCAGACACATAAATGAATTTATCCTTGCAACATCCCTGTTGAGATCTGGTGATCCAGACCTGAGCTTACCCCCAAATCATTGTACATGTTGATCTGCAGGAGCCCTGGGAGACTAATCCTCCCTCCCTGCGTAGAGGAACCATACTGCTTCTCTTGCCTGTCAGGTTTTATGCATGAGAAATAGGGCGAATTTTACCCATAGGGTTTGCCTTTTTACTTTTTAGAAAATAAGATGAAAAGTTGTTACTGAGCATATTTTAAAGTCATCCTTGTATCCTTTTTCTGAGGTGTATTTTTCCTGTACGAAGCAAGTGGTAATAAAAATTTCACTTTGAAAGAATGCTATAGATGTGAAATGGTGCCAATAATTTCAATGTTGTGTTACAGGGTTTTGAAAAATGAAATAAGATACTCAAAGCAATTAACAAACATCAGATTTCCATTCTAGATGCTGAATGTGATTAGAAACTGTAAATGAATAATGCTTCATTCCAGCTGTTCTGGGAGCAGGTTTTCATGCACCATAGCCATACTAAGCATAGCTGTACTTCTATTTATTTGCACAGCCCATCAAAATACCATTTTGATTAATGGGCTTTACTCTGTTAGAGAATTGCAGTTATAAACTGAGTCTTTTTATTATAACACAGAAGACTAAATCTGTGATATATGGTAAAAGTCGTAGAGATTCTGTTTGAATCAAAAAGTCTTTGGACAAAATTCATATTAAGGTTCTATTTAGCAATAATGTTCCAAGGTGCATTTTGGTTCTTTGTTTCGTGGAATAGACAGGTTTTATGTGCATAGTTTGCAGTAGTAATTGCAATAGGAGCTAAAGTTTATTGCCTTCCAATTCTCTAGCACAGTGTGGTTTTGCTCATTTAGAAGTTGGTTTTTTTTTTTATATCAGTTCCAAACCCTACTAAAAGGAAAAAAGAAAATACTCTGGCAATTCTTTTCATGGTGAAGACTTTCAAGCTTTGCTGCCAGTACATTGAAGAAGCTGTTTTTATTAGGCAAGTGAGGAATGTGGCAGTCTTATAAAAACAAATCATGGACAAGCTCTTGGCATTGCCTGAGATTAGCTCAGATTTTAGTGCTAAACTTATGGGAACCCTTTTCAGTTAATCACTAGTCACACCCTAGTGATAAAATCATTGCAATTCTTTATGGTGTTTTCTTTCCTGTTGCTTATGTGATACTCAAACTACCAAGAACAATATTCCCACTTAAAGTAGTGCTGTCAATTTGGAGATGGGAATTAAAGGCCTTCCAAACAATTTTTCCCCATGTCCATTTTCTTCATGTTAATTGTGTACAAGAGCTTTTGTCTGGCTGTGCTTCTAGGGCTTTAATCATTCATGTGCTTGCTTGGAAGTAGCAGCCTCTCACTTGATCATGTATTATCCAAGTGACATTAAGTAATTTCCATGTTAACTTTTCCATTTGCTTACAATAGTTTTATGAATAGCTCTTGTGTTGATTCCCTCCCACCTCCTCCTTTTTCTTCCCCTAATCCTTCCTTTCTCTATACATAGGGGTTAGCTGAGAGCCTGCCTCCCAACACGCTCTTTGTGCTGCTCCAGAAATAAAGCTAGGGCTTCCCTTGTCATCTAAGATAAAGTTTTATGTCATTAACTGCTTCTGCTCACTGATAGATACAGCGAGAGGAGAATTGCAAACTGCTTGGGGTGTCTGCTTCCCCTTATGCTTTGTACTAGGTCTTGATTCTCTGTTGCGTTGTTCCTTTTGTCATCTGTTGCATCAGTGCAAATGGAACAGCTGTACCATTCCAAAAGGAAGAAGTTTCTTGGTTGTGTAAAGTCATAGAAAAAGGGGAGAAAAGCTCATCTAGTCAATCCCTCTGTCCCTGGAAAGCATCTTGTCTTCATCTTACTTGCAAGATCTTAAAAGCCTTTGAAGATAGAGACATTTGCAGGCAAACTGTTACAGTACGTCAGTGTGTTTGTCAGTAGGACACGCACCTCTGTATATGTGTATGGTCATACATCCAGGCAACTTAAAACTCCCTCACAGCAATAAACGATCCCCTTGCTACTTGTTCTGTCCGCAGTGGACTCAGAAAACAATTAATTCTCTTGCTTGCAGCAGCCTTTTACATGTTTTAATCTGTTGTTACCTCTCAAATTGACATTTTATGAACTGACCAGACCTTCTTGTTTGTATCATTTTGGCACAAAGATAAAAACACTGGAGTATAACAGAGTTTTAGATTGCAAATTCTGTGTTGGTTTTTTATTTTTTATTATTTTGTCTTTTTACCAAAAATACCCAACACACATCAGTCCCCTAAAGAAAGCTTATTTTTGTTTCCTTATTTGTTTCCTTATTTTTGTCTGCATTTTGTTTCTGTTACTTTGTGCGGCTTTGGGCACTATTATAATTAATTACTGCTTCATTGAAGGTGGAGGCCCACATACATTGTGCTTTTATGGGTAGACATCAAACCGGAGGCTTGTGTGTTAATTTCTCTGCAGTAACACAGCTTTGCTAGGAAACAAGGTGATTAGGTGTTGATTATGTAATCTCAGCTACATCTTCACATTCTGAATTATTTTAGCACTGTTTCTCTAAAAGCAGTGCTGCATTATAATAATTTTGTATAAAACATTGACAAACTAATTGTAAAATTTGACTTCAGAAGTTACAATATACAGGTTAATCTGATCAAAGCTCTTGGGTTGTTTTCTTTAAAGATGTTCTACTTGGCTATTGTAATTATATTTGCAAAACATACAATTCTGTGTGCTAAAATTCTATCTTTTGTGGCATCTATTTATACATAGACACATACAATATGGATATTTAGTGGGTTGGAAGTGAGAGAAGCATAACTGATTTGCTCCTTTCTCCGAAAGTTGGTAGTGATGTTGAATGCGGGTACCTCCTTTTGGCAGCGTCTTGAGCTGGTGCAGCAGACGAGGCACCAGGCCCTTTCTGGACGTGGGGTTTCTGAGCTCATTTGCAGCACCCTATTTCCTTGTCAGAGCCCTGCTCCTCCTGCACATGGGGAGAGGAGCCGACAGCCCCAGGCAGAGGATGTTGCTGGTGCTGAGGAGCCCTGTCTGTGAAGTAGAGGAACCTACTTCCTGGAACAGGCTGCCATGGGAGGTGGTGGAGTCTCCTTCTCTGGAGACATTCAAAACCCACCTGGACAAGTTCCTGTGCAACCTGCTCTAGGTGGACCTGCTTTGGCAGGGGGGTTGGACTAGATGATGTCCAGAGGTCCCTTCCAACCCTATGTGATTCTGTGAACCAAGCACACAAACATCACTGCTGTGTTCATACACCTCAGCACCCACCTCT
Organism: Tringa tobata; assembly: GCA_033628505.1. NCBI lineage: Eukaryota > Metazoa > Chordata > Aves > Charadriiformes > Scolopacidae > Tringa > Tringa tobata. Next base: position 5,344,086 of record JAHREE010000280.1, read on the forward strand.
CCCCAAATGACATCCTTTTGCTGCATGAAGAATTATTCTTCAGAGGGTTGCCTTTCTTCTGCTAATCAATGGAGCTGTTGTTATATTCTCCCCTTTTTGCTTTTATCATCATCCACTTGGCTTATTTTCCTCGAGCATCAAACTCTCTCTAGCTTTAATTCATCTCTCACACAGATAAGTCAAAAGCTGCAATTATTTACAGTGAGGAGGAGGGAGGGAGCACATTAATTTATAAATCATTTTAAATTTACTATTCATAAAAGGTGGCATATGGAGAGCTCTGGCCTCCATCCACTCAGCTTAGCCAGAAAACAACAGACCTGTTTAGTCAGAAGTAGTGCCAGCTATTCCTGTCTCCTACAGCAGCCTTGTTCTGCAGGGACCACCTGAAAGATGAGAGGTCTGCCTTTCCCTGACCCTGCACAGTTTGTGGCTTTGCTGCTAGAAAAGTCAATATCTGTTCTAGTTCTAATGCTGAGACTGTTTTCCTGCTAGGGGATGGCATTGTGACTGTTGGCTTGTTTTGCCTGGATCAGAGAACCGCTTCAGTATTGCTTTCAGAGTGGCAATCTGGGGAGTGGTGACCAGGAGACAGACATTGGACTATTCTGTAGGTGGTAGTAAGGTTGCTGGAGGTCATTCAGCTGGAACTGTGGGGAGGGAAAAAGAGGAAATTATCTCAACACAAGTTCTTAGACTGTATGCCATTGACTGTTGGAACGGGTCCAGAGGAGGGCCACGAAGATGATCAGAGGGATGGAGCACCTCCCCTATGAAGACAGGCTGAGAGAGCTGGGGTTGTTCAGCCTGGAGAAGAGAAGGCTCCGGGGAGACCTTATAGCGGCCTTTCAATATCTGAAGGGAGCCTATAGGAGAGCTGGGGAGGGACTCTTTATCAGGAAGTATAGTGACAGGACAAGGGGTAATGGTTTTAAATTGGAAGAGGAGAGTTTTAGATTAGATACCAGAAAGAAATTCTTTACAGTGAGAGTGGTGAGGCACCGGAACGGGTTGCCCAGAGAAGTTGTGGAGGCCCCATCCCTGGAAGGGTTCAAGGCCAGGCTGGATGGGGCTTTGAGCAACTTGGTCTAGTGGGAGGTGTCCCTGCCCATGGCAGGGGGTTGGAACTCAATGATCTTTAAGGTCGCTTCCAACCCAAACCATTCTATGATTCTATGAATTACAGAAGACTGGATGTGAAATTTTCTGATATAAGCAATGCGTAAAGAACACGTGCGGAAGGAAGAATATGTAAGTACTACCAAGGCTCTTCTCAACATATGAACCAAGCAGCACAGTGGTAGGAATGGCTACCGAAAAATATTTGTTTATGGCAAGTGAAAGAAATGCTTCAAAGTTCCAAGCAGGCAAACATCCTTCTATTGGCCTTGTGTAGCCAGGTTGTGTAGTGTCCAGGGGTGGCTCAGGGGGGAGGCAGCGAATTCAGGAGTGAAGGTGAGCCTGTGAAGAAGGGAGGAGTGAGGGGAAGGTGTTTTAAGATTTAGTTTTTATTTCTCATTACCCTATTCTGGATTGGTAACAAATTAAATTAAGTTCCGCAAGATGAGTCTGTTTTGCCCATGACAGTAATTGCTGAGTGATCTCCTTGTCTCTATCTCAACCCACGAGCCTTTTGTTATATTTTTCTTTTCTCTCTTCAGCTGAGGAAGGGAGTGATAGTGCAGCTTTGGTGGGCACCTGGCATCCAGCCAGGGTCACACCACC
>JAHREE010000280.1:5347943-5631679 GCA_033628505.1 Tringa tobata
AACCCAAACCATTCTATGATTCTATGAATTACAGAAGACTGGATGCGAAATTTTCTGATATAAGCAATGCGTAAAGAACACGTGCGGAAGGAAGAATATGTAAGTACTACCAAGGCTCTTCTCAACATATGAACCAAGCAGCACAGTGGTAGGAATGGCTACCGAAAAATATTTGTTTATGGCAAGTGAAAGAAATGCTTCAAAGTTCCAAGCAGGCAAACATCCTTCTATTGGCCTTGTGTAGCCAGGTTGTGTAGTGTCCAGGGGTGGCTCAGGGGGGAGGCAGCGAATTCAGGAGTGAAGGTGAGCCTGTGAAGAAGGGAGGAGTGAGGGGAAGGTGTTTTAAGATTTAGTTTTTATTTCTCATTACCCTATTCTGGATTGGTAACAAATTAAATTAAGTTCCGCAAGATGAGTCTGTTTTGCCCATGACAGTAATTGCTGAGTGATCTCCTTGTCTCTATCTCAACCCACGAGCCTTTTGTTATATTTTTCTTTTCTCTCTTCAGCTGAGGAAGGGAGTGATAGTGCAGCTTTGGTGGGCACCTGGCATCCAGCCAGGGTCACACCACCNCCATGACAGTAATTGCTGAGTGATCTCCTTGTCTCTATCTCAACCCACGAGCCTTTTGTTATATTTTTCTTTTCTCTCTTCAGCTGAGGAAGGGAGTGATAGTGCAGCTTTGGTGGGCACCTGGCATCCAGCCAGGGTCACACCACCCCAGTCCTGTAACTTAGAGGAGAAAATGAAGAGTTTATAGCTTACAAAGTATCCTCTGTGTAAGGAGCGCAGGTGGAATGAAGTGGATAGCTGTTATCCAGCTGGGCTTCACACGAGCCCCAAAAAATGTCAGTGAAAATATGTCATAAATGTTCATCAGTCTTGCCATATGCAGTGTGCTTATATCTAGATACTCATGTGGGCTTGTGCAAAATATCGGTGATTCATATGACACATTCAGAGAAAATGCCAGGCACTGGGTGTTGTGACACCCCGTAAAGCCTGCACCCTGTCGGCAGCTCTCTCAGACTGGATCCCAGTTCTGGCAGCAGCTGGTGGCAGGGAGTTGTCTGCCAGCCCCACACCCCTGCGTGAGCACAGGAACACGCTAGAACCATCCATCACACGCTGTGCAGTCAGATCAGAACCTTGAAACACGAAATGCGTGACAGCAGCTCTGGCGGTACTCGTGCTGGGGATCACTGTGATGCTCTGGATCCCCTTTCCCACCTCTAAGTCCATGCTGAAAGAAGTGTAAACTTTTGATATTTGCTTTGCAGCAGCGTCTTCAGTGGCACAGTGCCTGAACCTAGACTGCTGCTATCTACCCAGTTTTAAAAGGAGATTGCTGGTTTCTTAAATTCAGCCTTATTTTAAATGAGTCTTTTCTGTCCCAGCCTTTCACATGGGTGATGGTGAGGGATGGCCAGGGCTGTGCTCTGTAGCAGTTAGAAGTAACTTTTAAATTACCTGGATTTACTGTATTTCACCTCTAAAAAGCCTTTGAAATTAACACAGGGACAGGTGCAGTCTTCCAAATTCAGCTGGGTTCACTGCAGACAATACTACCCAACTGCCGGTTGATGCTGAATACCTGACTTTTACCTCCCTTAGAGCACTACAGTTTAAAATTAGCTGAGCTGGTTTATCTGTCTGCTGATGAAGTAAATGAGGTGTGCTGAGGAGATTTCTCCCTGTAGAGTTCTGAGCTGTGTAAAGGACCTCTAGACAGAAGAAAATAAGCTTGCATGAACACCTTCTCCAGCTTCAGTCCATGTGCACTTATGGTCTCCCACTCAGATGTGTCACCCTATAAGCAAGGAATTCTTCTTCTTGCATAACTGAGAGATGATGTATTTTTGTGCCAGATGGTTCCAAAACTGGTTCCTTTTGTACCTGTGGAAGCCCTTGAGAAAAGCAGCGTAAAACGGGGATCGCAAACAAATGATGCTGAGCCTTACTGGTACCACTCTCACCCAATCAGTTCTATGAAAACAAATTTCTGTGGTGTATTCATGACAAGAGTCTCCTTTGCAGCTGCGCTTTAATAACTCTCCTCTCTTCCTATCAACAAGAGCAAAATTTGTAAATAATGCTCTGTAACATGGAGCAGTGGGTTCTGTGAGAGTTTTAAGCCCAGATATCTGATGCAGAAAGGGAGCTTTGCAGCTTAAACCATGTACCACACTTTTGTAAATGGGTCCCTGTAGTGTTATAGTAGGAAACGAATGACCTGCAGTGGACAGCAGGGGTTTTGCATGAGGTTTAAGTACTGGAGCTTGTAACTAGCTGTATTTTTAGACTGCTGTTAACCTCAGTGAGAGCACTTGTATGTTTTAAGTGCAGCCTACTCTTATTTTACTGGAGTAAAGGGGTAGTGTGCTCAGCATCTAGTAATTTCAAATATTGGATTAGTGCTATACAAATCCTTTTGTTTGGTTTGGGTATTTTGAGTTCCAGGCTATTTCTTTGCGAGGATATGCACAGGATGTCATTTCAGAGCTGTGTTTTGGGAATTGTGCATTTGTTTTAATAATGTGAATGCTGAGATGCAAAAGGACTCATTTGGAAATGAGTAAATAAATGATGGGAGAGTCGGAGTATTTTATTTTTTTAATTAAAGTGAGAGTTTATGGTGCAAATGTGTAGTTAGAAAACAGTTAACTCTCAGCTGACTGGATTAGAATTTCCACAGAGAAATGTGCATTAGAGGGTGTATCTGACTGTACTATTGCAGCGTCTTATTTTGTGAATTTGAACGAAATTGCTGTTGCTGGTCGTCTTATAAATGTTCTTAGAGAATTGGTGGTATAGTACTATTATTACTATTCTCTCTCTGTTAGATAGTAATCTTTGAATAAAACTAAATATCAGCCATAGTCCTCATCAGAGATAGCAGAAAAGGGGAAGGTTAGTCTTTTCATGTGTACAAGGGGCTGAAAGTTACTGCACTACTTTTCATTTTAGCTAGTTCATCTAGATCTGGAAGTCATTTATGCCAACACACAACTGCTCTTAGAAGTATGGAGTGGTGCTCACTGTCAGAAACCTCAGAGGCAAAGCTGGAACGCTCCTTTACGTTGTAAAGGAAGGGTCTCCCTTTGGTTTTATATAATATTTTAAAATCTGAGAAGATGACAAATGTAAATATGAAGATTATGTTTTATAACTAATTTTACCAAAAACATCAGTTGTACAGAAGTGTAATGATGGGAATCCTTAATTGTCTGTGCTAATAAAAAGCATATTATAAAAATTTTAGATGTCATTACGTTCAGAGTAAAAAGCTAATTGACAGCCAACTGTGGAAGCTTCAGTTTTAAAATATTGAACCATAAATTCTGAAGAAAAAATTATATATACAGAAATGAAATTTCTTACTATAGGGAGTAATACAGAGAGTATGCCTTAGAAGTGTTGCCCATGAATGCTAGTTTCTTATCAGTTTTAAATTCAATTTATGTGAACTAACCATAAATAAGTGCAAATAATAAATTTTCACCATCCAAAACTCTCCAAGCTTTGAAAGAAATTATTAGAAAGAAACTGCATTTTTGAAGGCCATAATTTTAATCATATATGTAAGTCAAATAAATGCAGGCTTTCTAAAAGTTTTGCTAAGTCAGGTCTTTAACTTATCATTTTGCTTATGTGAGCAGTTAAACCCAATGGACCTACTCCAGGGTGCATGTTACCAATTAAGACTGATTTCCTCTAACAGTTAAAAACTACTTAAGGGGTAGGTGATGCTTCTTTATCCCACTACCTCAGTCCTGTACCTGGTGGTGTTTCCCCCTTGTTTGCTTAATATCAGCTTTGCTGAGTCCCGTTCAGCTCACTAACTTTGTAGAAAATCATACACTTGAGTTTTCTATATCATTGTTATTACTTTTAATTTAGCAGCATGAATCAGACTGGAACACAAAGTGTCACAGAATGATGAGAGATGGAAGTCTAAAAATGGTATGATATGAGCAAGACCACTTCCTTTCAGAAGCTCATGGTGGCTCAAAATAGTATGTGTAATGTCGTCTGGAGTAGAATGGGTGCTCAAACTGCATGATATGGTCATTAAACTCTAGATCTTTGCAGTTTTCTTTTTTATTTGAGAAGCTAGTTAAAGAATGTATAAAATGATATATAAATAGCCTTTCAGTATGTAACGGGCGGCTCATAAGAAAGGTGGAGAGAGACTTTTTACTAAGATCTGTAGTGACAGGACAAGAGACAGTGGTTTTAAAATGAGAGAGAGTAGGTTGAGATTGGACATAAGAAATGTTTTACAATAAGTTGATGAGACGCGGGAATAGCTTTCCTAGAGAAGTTGTGGATGCCCCATCATTGAAAGAAAGTGTTTAAGGCCTGGTTGGATGGGGCTTTGAGCAATCTGATCCTAATGGAAGGTGTCCCTGCCCATGGCAGGGGGGTTGGAACAAAATGATCTTTAAGTTCTCTTCCAACCCAAACCATTCTATGATTCTATGAAATTCTGAAATGTTTGAAGTTGGGTTTTGGGGGTGTTTTTAGGGTTTTTTTGTGTTACTTTTTTTTTTTTCTTCCCTTTAGCATTTTCTATTCTTCTACCCTTTCTCTGCTGCTACTTTATAAGTGTATCACTCAGTGTTCGTGTCTGCAGTAAAACTCCTTGGTGTTCTGGAGCATCCCTGAATTTCAGGTACCAACCTATATTCCCTCCATAGGCTTGCTTGAGCTACTGTTGCCGTTTTGTTCCTTGAGCTGCTGTGTTTTAATCTCTTGAGCGTAAGCAGCATTTGGAAGAGCATCTCTGAGTTTTGAGACTCATTCCTGAGGAACACAAGCTCTGCATAATACCCCTTCTCATGGAAGGGTTTCATGAGACAGTGAGCTGGCACTAGCTCACGCATTGCTCAGCTGACTAAATGACTGACTGACTGCCACCAGAAGGATGAAGTCTTTCTTCCCACTCCTGGTTGAGCTGTCCTACCCTGTGGGCTGTGCTGGTCCCAAAGGGAAAAACAGTAGAAATTTACCCGAGGAAACATTGCAAATTTGAGCGTGCATGGATACATAGAGTTCAAGCACTTTATTAAAAAAGAAATAATGAAAAAATCTTAAGTAAACAGCAAGATTTGTTGAGGTATAAGGAGGAGAGTGGGGACAAAAAGGCAGGTGGAAACCAGGCACACTGTTTTTCCATGATACAGAGCCATTATCTCAGCTGCAGGAGAACTGCAGCTGAAGAGGGGGTCCGATGCTCTTGCATCTCCAAAGGAGCACTTTGCTCGGGAGCATGCTCACTATTCAGGAGGCAAGGAGATCCTTGAAGATCCAAGAAATGGCAAAAAAATCCTGCAAGTTAAATATTTCCTGCATGTTTACTACTCTGAGACATTCAGAATATTTTTTGTCAGTGTTTGCTCAGTTTGTCAGACTCATACTCTCCAGTCTCCCTCTTCATGCCTCGCTTGCCCTGTCTTTACAGTGCTATCTGTGTAAATCTTGTACCTTAAGTAGTAAAAAAAAAGCATTCCCTTGGACTAGTATCTTCTCTGAATACTGCAGTAGCTACAAGGACTTATTTTGGTAGAAGTGTGGGGAAATACTGGTAGTGTTTCTGTGCTTATTTTCCATCCCTTTTAACTCTCTTTTTCCCCCTATTTTTTAAAAATGATGATTATCTATTGTTTTAAGCTCACTCATGGAGCCAAGTTGTACGTGGATTGTGCTATCACATTGTTATTTTATTTCTTACTTGAAAAGAGCGACAATTCTGGTGAATCATGTCTATTGTTCCATCTTGGGAGACAATGTAACACAAGATTTTTTGAAATTTGGGGTTTGAAATATTGGCAACAAAGACCCTTGAAACGGAGATAATGTTCAGAAACAAAAATGAGTTTGCAGTTTTATTTTATTTATGTGTGTGTATATATATGTGTTTGTGTGCGTGTGTTTGTGTATATATAGAGACACTTTTTAAAAAATACACACATGAACATTACACATACGGCTGCTAAATTATAACACACCTTAATGACCCGCCATGGTCAGCAGCCCTAAATATAACTTCCAGATTACTATTGCTTACTTTAATATCGTGCTCTTCACATAAAACAAAGAAAATCACATTTACAATAGAAGGCTACTGGTTCTACAGGAGCTCTGGATTAGCAGCACCTCTGAAATTTAGAGACTGGAATAACTTATTCTTTTCTAATGATAGATTGAATTAGTTTAGTTTAGGTATTTGAATTAGAATATTTGTCTTACTCTTCCTTTATCTCTCCAAGATATATACTTCAGCTCATTTTTCAATTAAAAAGAAACACTCTTGGGCTGAGTTGCTAAATTTCAGCATAAATTTTTATTCTGAAGTTATAAGCCCCTGAAAATAGCAAGGGGGAAGATTACAACTGTCTGACACTACCTTATCTATAGCTGAGAACAGCATCACTACAATAAAAGAAGATAGCAGTGTCTCCCATTGATTGTTGTTTGATGAATGTAAAGCAATTTACAGGAATGCAATTAGCATTCGCAATCGCATTACCATGGGGAATTTTTTTATGCTGGCTTTGAATTGAAAATCTATACATTTTCTGTCCATGAGTCACTTCTAAGGAAGCTTTCTTCTTTCTTTCTTTCTTTTTTTTTTTTTTTTTCCTTTTAGGTTTCAGAATTATAATTTGTGGAGTGCTGAAAGGAAGTAAACCTAGAATTTTTATGTTTAAAATATGCTGAAGGACAAATTGTACAGTATATCTACTGCAGTAGATGACTTGGATTTAAATTTGTAATGCTGTGCTTTTCTGGGGAATTAGTTTTTCAGAGTTTTTATAGAAAGAAATACATCTCTTGAAAAACAAATGGCTTCTAGATATGGATATCTTAGCAACCTTGAAATAATTTTATAAATGTATGAATTAAGAAGCTTGAAGTACACAGATTAAATAAGCAAAGCAATATGCTGAGGCAATAAGATCTGTGTACAATGGCAGGGTAATGCTGCAAGAGGTAGCAATGCTACCTCTTCATAAGCATCCACATCGACAAGAAACATACATGGATGGAAGTGCTCAGTTGGACACGCCATTCTCCCTGCACTTCAAATAGGTGTAAATTTAGTGATGTACCAGTTGTGATTATTTCTACATCACACAGAAATTGTATAGAGATTTTCAGAAAAAATATATACAGATGTGTTGATTCCCAATTTGAATTTTCTGTGGGAATGTATGTGAACGATTGTCAGTATTACTGGACAAATCTTATCTGACATGCAGAGAGTATCAATGAGAAATGTGTGTATGTTGTAGTGGGCTGTCAAGATCCTCCTGAGGGTGACACATGCATACAGTAGCAAAAATAATCTGTATGGCGCTTTTTAGTAGCTTCTGTATGGTACGGACCAAGTGCTGCTATTGTAGCTGAAAGACAACTGGAGAGAACTAGTTCCATAGAGAACTAGCTGTGAATGTTTGCTGTTTTCAAAATACAGTTATTTTTAACACGATCAGTTAAAGTTGTCTTGCTGTAATGGTATATAGTGTACCTTAACCACTTTAGGAGAAGCTTCTCTTTTATGTATTTGACCTTAGAGGTCTTACAAAGTCCCATTGTCTATTGCACCTTGTGTACCTTAATCTCTGTAAGGGCTAGAAAGAATTGCTACTGAATTCCAGGATACTGTATTAATTTTCCCACTGGGACATTATCTTCTGAGCTTTCAAAGGATTTTTTTTTTTTTTTTTTGGTAATGAAAGCCTTTAAAGAAAGCTTAACGGATAGGAATAGCAACAAAGGAGTTTCTGTGTTTATAAATCTAATATAGTGCTAGATCCTGTCAGTTCTTTTTTTCCACTGAAGACTTCCTTCAGTTTTACTGGTAACAATGACATTGTAATGGTAACCTTTTTAGCTTGGGTTGGCATTAATATTTTAGAGGAGTTAGAATTGTCTGTGTGCCCCATCGTTGCCTTGCTTAGGAAAAAGAATGGTATCGCCCTTTATCCCCATTCACTGTGCTGTGCGCTGGCATGTCCGCCCTCGTAAGGAGAGGATAGAGGCTCTGGGACACATCTTGTGTTGGTAATAAGCAAATGTAATTTAGGAAGACTCACTAGGGTGGCAATGCAATTCCTGCTTCCTTCAGAATTAACTCTTTGCTGCATTTTTCCTTAACGTCAGTAAGCAATTAGTTACTTCATATTTTCCACACTTTCTCCTTGAGGAAAAAGGCTGGATACTTTTGCCACATTGGCACAGCCTCAAATTTCTTGTCACTTCTGTGAAGACCTAAATCAACCAATATGAAATATAAGAGGCAAGGAATGAGGTAAAATTTTGACTGTATGAACAGAAGCCTTAATCATTTTCTAAAAATAAAAAGAAAATAAATAGATGTTCTCTTTCCCTGGCTGAAATACCAGAGACTTTGTATTGCTGAGTTTCAGAGCTGGATGTGTTCCACATATAATTATTGCAGACGGTTTTCTTGAGGAGGGACATTTGTATTCTTTATATATTAAACTTTTAAAGTTAACCTCCTTATGCGTCTCCTCTTCTGTGTCGCTGTCATCCTCAGAGCACAAATTTCATTGTTGTGCCCTTAGTTTCCTCATCAAACGGTGCTAAGGTTCAAAGCAGAGAGTGGCTTTGTCCTGAATGGGGCAAAATACTTTCTTTAAGTCTGTGCTGTCATTTTGTGTTTGTGAGGCACGTTTGGCACTTTCGAATATATTCATCCAATTTCTCTCTTTGCTGCTATTCTTCTGGACCACAAGTATTTCCTGGGCTCCAGTGGAGTTTGGCATTTCATCCGGAAACCACTGAGACACAACTGTGTATGTAATTGAGTGCTGGGTGGTATCTACCCCATGTCCAGGCTGGGGAAGATGCTGCACCTCTTCTTCTGTTCTATGAGCGGTGACGTGCTGCGGCTGGGGGACAGGCTGGCTCAGGAACCATCACCTGGCACGAAGGCAGGAGTGTGCCAGGCAGATGTTGAAGTTACTCTGCTCCCGTGTGACCAATGACCCCCGGCTCCTGATAACTCCAACTTCACAGGAAGCAGTGCACAGCAGGGGATAGGAGCTACTGTTTGTCGTTTTATTGATTATCTGATCAGTGTTGTCTTGTCTCTGAAGGCAACAGCTCCTCTTTCTTGAAAGGACAGGACTTGTGGCTTCATGTGGACTGGTCTCTTGCCCTGTGCAAGCTCGCTGTCCTTGTGGGAGCCTCTGCCTGTCTTGAAGGAAGGCAGTATCAGTGCACACCCAGAGCCATCTTTTTGCATGGAGGCAAGAATATAAAGGTGATATGGGAGGGAATATGAGAGGTAATCACTCCTATGTGTACAGGAAACAAGCAGAGAGTAGGGGATCCTTTATGGTAGAATTTGGATGGCTCCAGGAGCTCATAAAATACCTTTCCGCTTCCATGTGAGGCAGGCATCCTAACTTACAAGGCTCGGTGCCACTTTTCCTCCACCCACCCCATGGCCTTCAAGTGTTATGTGCAAGGATCCTTTTTACTTTTTATCTTTTTAAGGACATTCACCAGAGGTAAAGGGTGACAACTGTTAAACAGAAACTTTGTGGTGCCCCTTGTAAGATTAGTGTGTCCCAAGCCTATGCAAGCTCTGTGCAGTGTTTTGATTTCATTTTGACCCTGGTTTTAAAATCATTGGAAATTACTCAGGGGAAAGAATAGATTTTAGAGATCTTACATCTCTCAACTTGCAGTTGTACTGTGCCCAAGCCAGGGAAGGCTGTTGTACAAGTACAGTTACTGCAAGGGAGGTAGAGCAAAGGTATTTCATGTAGAAGCTGGAGGACTTTCATTCAGGCTAAGCATTGAGTGCTCAACACATGCCAGTGGGTCTGGGCGTTTTCAGAACACATTGCAGCAAACACAGTTTGCTTTGATTAAATATGTAAGCAAGCCACTTAAATAATGAACATCAGTAAAAGTTGGAAGATCAGGAATTGCTCACCTTTCTGGGGTTAAAATACCAAATAGTATATGTTGTTTTCATCAGTGCGAAGGGGAGTAGACAGGAGGAGTCGCCATAATAGGTTGGAGCTACTTAGAAATGGTAAATTGAGAACATTTAAACCTGCTTTTAGTGCAGCTTCTGAAACAAAAGAGGTAGCCCAGCCCCTGTTAAAATGTGTCATTATCACTGTGGAAAGTGGGATTCATTTATAAAAACAAATAAATAAACTGCTGCACAGCTTGGCATTACCCATCAGGAGGACAGAGCAAACATTATCAGTTCAGCTCATCAAAGCAAATGGAGGATTTGAAAAAGGTACACCAAGGAAGAGAACATGGAAGCTTCAATCACAGCATTTTGCCCAGAACTGAGTCTTGGGAGTAACTTGGAAGAGAAAACTGAGCTGTTTCTGCCAAAAGTGATGCGTATCTTGAGGTCTCATTTGCATCTTTTTCCTGATAATGAAGTTTGCATGCAGCTATCAAGAACAGAATAAGAGCCACCTCAGGATTTATTAGTTAAAAGTCCTGAATGGAAACAGTAAGCGTAATTTCTTTTGGAAATATGAAATATGATCTCACCTCATGTGTGTTCCTCTGTTTCTATCAACTATGTGCTGTTTGGTGTTGTTGGGATTACAAAAATACAGCATTAATTAATAGATGAAAAATAATTTTAACAACTCGGTGTTAACACATTTGAAAGATACAAAGCAGAATGATAACAGAAGATGGAGAACAAAGTGGAGGCAGGAAAGTGGTGTCCTTTGAAACCACTGTGTGCTGAAGTCATATCAGTAACTGAAGCAGCAGGAGTTTTTCTCAAGGGTAAAAGTGTCTCAAAATGTAATTTCTTTTCTGAACAAGATAAATGAACTAATGGGCCACAGTTGATGAAATTAAACCATAAATGAAGAAATTAACATTCTAAAGTTAGTAATCCAAGCACACAAGAGGGGAGCACATCTGGGAAGAAGAGTCTGGCCAAGGACCATGGTATGTAGCTTTTATGGAGATGCTTATGAAACCCCTCAGAGTAAAAGGAAAAAAGACATGGTTATCGGGTGCTGTGGAAAGAGGACCTCCAAACAACTGGTCTGAAGGGAAATGCCAAAGCCTCAGGATCTGAGAGTCAGGTTCAGTGCCTTGCAAAGAAAATTGCTAGGAAGAGGGATAAATCTGAGAATGCATTTAACTTATAAGGAGTAATATGTGTTTGGCTGTTGAATAAGAAGTAAATTAGGTAAAGTGACTGGTAAAATTATGATTTCCTGACGACTTTTTGGCAATTCTTATTAGAGCACATATTCTTCATAAAGGATGGACTGAAGTCATCTTTCACTTAGAAACAATGGCAGTGTGACCCTTTCTGTGGTACACCGTACAGGTGAAAGGCAAGTAGATGGGCAGATATTCAAAGCTACCTGATGGACAGGGAAGTTGGAAGCGGACCTCTGGGAAGACTGGTCTTCCTAATCTGCTTTGCTTTCCCCAAATTCACATCTCCATTGCATTGTTTTATATGCCATCAACAGAACCTGCTGAACAAGAGCAAAACCAACTGCTCACTTGCTGCTAGTAACTGTTATAGTCTTCTCCTGTTGTGGTTTATCTTCTGTGCTTCCTTTCTCTTACCTTTAAGAAGGTAAACCAAGAATATCTGACTGTGTCAGAATGCTAACTGCCGCTGAAAAGTATTATTAACTTCATTTAGGAAGGCTGAAGTTTCTGCCTTTAAGTTAGGCTGTAACTGACAAATGTCACCCTTACCTCCACATTTCTTCACGCTTTATAGCCATAACAACCTGCTAACCTATGTTTTTGCTTCTGCAAGGCTGAGTGTTACAGCACACTGAATGTTACAGCACACTGGTGGGTAGAAGAATTATCTGACTGCAAGTTTGAGAGCAAAGGGAAATCTAATACTGTGCTTTATTCATTATTCTTCTCTTGATATGAGGGAAATTATATGTGACAGAGAAATGAATAACGGATCTTTTAATGTTGCGTAACATCCTTGGGCATACCATAAAGTACCAGGATATCTTGGCTAATAGCTATTGCTACCAACCATCAGCAGTAAAAAGCTTCTCCATGGACATTAAAGCTGCCATCAAGCCTATTACACAAGCAGATAGCTGAATGATACCAAAAAAGAAAATCAACCTGTTGTAAAAATGTTTCACTGTAAATCAGAGATCACAATAGATAATCGTAGATACTTCTCCAGATAATCAAGAGAACACAGGAGACTGGTAAAAACTCCTCATGACACAGGAATGGGAAGGACTGCATTAGGGGAAAGATTTTCTACTTTTCTGTGACATCAAGTAATGAAATCAACTGTTACTGACTAAAAGGTACAAATGGAATCAAGTCCTTGAAAACAAGTTGCATGCCTAATTAAAGAGTAATTAATCATCATGGAGCTGGTTGTGATATCTCAGCTCCAAAGAAGAGACCAGAGGTTTGGACACACAAAGTGAAACAGTCAGCTTTACACAGCAACCAGAAGCGGTATGTTTGCAATGTATTAGCTTGACACCTGTTTCTGTCTGTCTTTTTTGTTAAGAACTCTTAAAAAGCTGGAGGAATGAACAAATGAATACTTTCCAGGGACAAATAACACTTATACAGTATTCAAGTGGGAAAAAAACAATAATAAAGAAAGAAGTTCTTGTTTCTCTCACTTCCATTTCCATAACCCAAATAACCCACTTTCCTGAAATATGAAGCATGCTTTGCTTCAGTCTTATTTTATTCTTTTTTCTTCTTGAAATAGAACCATCCTTCATAAATAAAGATTAAAAAAAAAAAAAAAAAGGAAACAAGGACCACAAAACCAGGGGAAATTAGTAACGAGCAATTCAGAACACAGAAGGGACTTCAGCAGTAGTGATTCTGGCAAGTAAAATATGTGGTAATGTGAAAACCTCTCATAGCACAGGAACTTGAGAGACTAAAGTATTTCATCTGCCTCTGGGAAAGGAAACTGCAACCTCTCATGAAGTAACTCACGGGAGTTCGCAAAACTGGAAATATGGTAGGGTAAGTGGAGGTCTTCTGACTAGTGAAAAAAGAATTGCCAAATTTCTGATGTTTGACTGTTTGGCTGCCTAGCTATGAGCATTTTAATGCTTTTGAGGATAGCAGATCATGGAATTGTATTTGTGTTTTGACACATTTAACATTTTGTAGTTTCTCCGTTTTATCACTGTGCAACTTATTTGGTACTGATACATGACATGACACTGATTTGTTATAAATGTTTTTGTAAATCAAAGGTAGTTGAGTAATTTATCAGAATGATTTGGTCAAACTTCTTTTAAAAAGTAGTTTTCTCTATACCCATCAACTTTTAGAAAATATACCTGAAATGTAGTATGATTATATCATTAATATATGGGGACATTAAGTTCTTCAGGACAGATTATCCTTTTAAAAGGTGGAATTATAACTGCCATCATGCTTAATATAAACTGAAACGAAGAAGGATCCGCATACATTCATGTTGTCATTGGCAGAATCTATAAAGGCCGAAAAGAAAGATGCACATCTGAACTGTCATTTCTTAAAGGCTTGTAGAACTTGTGGAAATCTACTAATGAATGCTAATATAAACAGTAATGCTAGGATGATACTGTGTCATGTATGAAGGGGAGGCAGTGACATAGCAGAATGCTGGGACTGTATTTAACCTTCACACATTAGGTGCACCCATGTCTGCAGAGAATATGGAAAGAGACGCAAGTCCCAGAAAATGAGGAATTTTTTAGGAAATGAGTTTCAGTGAGGCTTCCTTGGCTTCTTGGTTTGGATAATAAAACAGTGAAAACTCAGTAGCAACCACCCATTCTCTGAAAAAAACAGAATGTTGGCTATATTTTTATAATGAAATATCTGTAAACATGGAAAGGTGCACTAACGTGGCCATAGACAAAGGCTCTTGAAAGGGCTAAAGCTTCTGAAACTGTAGGAATGAGGATTGTTAAGAATTAAAGATGACGGAGATAATCTTTGATGTAGTGCTGGTTTGGTCATGGTTCCCAGAGTAAAAGTTCCCAGTAAAAATAAAATAATTAAGTTTTTCATTGCACCAATATAATCACACTGTCATATTAGAACTTCAAAACGTGCTAAATCCTCGGTTTGTGCAGTTTGTGTTGGGTTTGGTTTTTTGCTTTTTTTTTTTTTAAAGTATCAAAGGCTCTTGACAACTTCAAAACTTTTAGGGCTTAAAGTTGATTATTATAAGGGTTATTGTTTTTTAATCCTATTTGAACTGTATTTCATATCTTAATGACTAAAAAACATGTGTCTTAGTTGTTCTTGATCTGAGCAGTATGAAACAGAAAAATATACGTATCACTCTCCAATATTTAGTAAGATTAATCACTGTGTAACAAAGAAGAAAAAGTTACTTCAAAGTCTGGGAACTTGTGCTTCTGCAGAGCTAAAAAAAATATAATTTTTATCTTGATTACAAACTAGAAAATCTGGTTCCTTTGGTTTTTTATACTTCATTCAAAGTAATCTAATTCTACAAGACTGTAAGATCACACCACTTAAATTGTGTTTGGGTTTTGTTTTTTTGTTTTGTTAATATTGTAAAAACTCTTGCTGTTCCCAGCAAGAATGTATGTGGTGGGATGGTTTTTTTGTGTACTTTCTTGAAGAAAATGTTTAACATGTGGAAACTTTTCTGGATGCAAAAGGTGCTATCAACCTGTTTAGTATTTTGAAATGTTAAAACATCTCTCATGGGAACGGATGAATAAGCGGCTGATTTGATCAGGCAGGTAGAAGAGAAAAATTGTACAGATGTGGTTAATTTGTTCTAAATGCACCCATATCCTCAAGCATCTACTACCTAGTTAGTGTCTTTTCTTGTGAATTTGCACTATATTATGTGAGAATATCTACATATTCTGCTGAAAATTCCTTCTTTTGTAGGAGTAGTATGGGCTTTAATACGCATTCAGTTTGTCAATATACAGGAAACAGCTCCTTAAGGACTCCAGTTTTATTTTTTCTTTTTGGAAAGAGAGTAGGAAGCGATCATATTTTCAGCAAGCTGCTTTGTATTAAACATCAAATTCAGTAGTTCCCATGGGTACTATTAAAGGTACTATCATAATGGCTGCTGTACTATTTGAAATAGCAGTTGCTGAAGCTACAGTGTGTATGTGACAATATGAATGTTCCTGTTTGTGTAAGCTTGTACACTTCCATACCCGTGCATGAACATTTTTCAAATCTTTGTTCATTCTTTGATCATATCACTTCTGTCATAGTTTATGAACCAGACAAGGTCATTCATAGGATCTGGAAAAGCTTGGTTTGGAAAACATGTGCTATTCCCTCCTTCCCTGTCCCTTTCCCTCCCCCAAACAAAAAAAAAAAACCCAAACCAAAAAACCAACCCCAAACATAAAGCCAAACCCTGAAACAAGTAAGCATTTATCTAATGAAGTAAACAATGATGTTTGCATGCATAAGTCATTGCTCAGTCTATTTGTTAAACTGATTGACAGAGGAAATGAAAGTGATACGCTAGAGTTGCAGCGTTCCCCCCGCCTCTAATGTCTTACAGTATTTTGCCTTGCTTTAGATCATGATGGCTTGTAGTGTAGTCCTTGCAAACTCTGCACTCTTTGCGAAGTTGCTCAAGTTTGTTGTCATGACTTAATTAGACAAATTAGAATACAGAAAGTGATAAACAACTGTGTAGCCCCACTGGTGTGTTTATTCAATTTTTTTTAAAAATCCTGATGACTAGGAAAACAGCTCATTATAGCCTACATTCATAGCCATTTTTTCTAATGGAAACTTGCTTTATGCTAACTGTCACAGTATAAGAGAGGCCAAGCCAGTTGCCTGTTCTGCTGTAAAATATGTTGTATCTTGTTCTATGAATTTACACATATGTTTTGTTTGACATTCATAATTGGAATACTGAATCAAGAGGAACATCCCACCAGTGATACTTTTGCTCAACATTTTTTCTGAATTTTTAAACTGTAGCAAAAATAGCCTGTACTTAAGATCCATAAAAAAATTTTTCCTAAGGAGTTTATATGGATACTTTTGGATGTTGACAGATTAAATGTTTACCTTCAGATGTTTCCTTGAAGAATAGAGATAATTGAGAAAAAAATAGAGGTGTAAACCATAGCTCCGTTGGCCTGGGCTAAGGATAGTTTTCCTTCCCAATTTCCACTCCATATGTAGTTATGTAATTCCTTTCAATACATTAAAAAAGCATGAGTTTTAATGAGTGGATATCGACCAGCAGCGTGTGAGGTGTATCGTAAGGCTTGTATCACAACAAAACATGAATATTCATACTTGTTTAGTATAAAATGAAAGGGCATCAATCCATTTACATCTGCAAGATGAGTGCCTAGGTATGAACGTTTAAAAAGACAACGTTGTTCCTAGACAACTTTATCACCTGTTATGTCAAGACAACTTTGCCTAGGTGTAAAGAATTCTATTGGATTTTGCAAAGGAGTCCTGAGTTGGCCACAGCCTGGGAATGGCAGTGCCTGGCTTAGCTTCACAGAGAGCAAGCCAAAAGATGCCAAAAGGCTCCCAAGACTTCAACACTGTTCCATAATAGAGAAACAAACTTGTAGTTAGATCATAAGTCGCTCAACATCAGCTTCCCATCTGCTGATTGAGACCTATTGAGAACAAAGCCTTGCAGATCCTTTCTGCTTCCATCTCATTTTCCAGTTGATCCAGGTCCCCTTGCTTTCTGCCCATTCTCAGGGCTGGGTCACTGCTGCAGGGAACTTCTTGCTCCTTGGAGCAGCGTCCCAGCCACCCTGACACAGCAGGTTACCTGCCTGCTTTCCCTTCTTGACAGTCCTATCTGCTCTACAGAAGTTTCTCCCAGCTGGACATACTCAGTTGCACTCAGGAAAGAGGTACTTCCTCTCACCCATCAGGCATGCCTGCCTAACCAAAAGAGATGGGAATAAGGTAAAAAGATGGCTGCCACTGCATTACTGCATTGTTTTATACAATATGTGGCTTATCAAGCACATAATTGTGGACTGGAATCAAACAAATTTACATTACACCAAATTTTTGTTAGATGCAGCAAATGTTACTGTTTCCAACCTGGAGCTATAGACTTTGTACCTGGCTGTCTTTATCAAACGTCTTTTTTTCTTGCTAGTGGTGTTCAAAAGCTAATGATACTTTCCTTGGCCTCCGGTGTTCTGAGAACAACATGTTTTACAATGGTAACATGATCTTGTTGCCTCACTCTATGTCATGTATATCTTCTTCAGATATATTGCCTAGTATGTTTTCATAGACACCATCACAATCATTAGAGTCTACTATGTGGTGCGGGGTTTCTGGAAACAGTCAGTGGTTTTGGCCATATTTCCTGTTTAATGACCACTTAATATTTAATGTGCTGCCTAATTTGTCATTTTAGCTTTCCCATCCGCAGTTGAACTTGTTTATCTTTGGATGCTTTAGAAACATGTCATTATCTTATTGTAATCATTATCTGAAAGGCTAACCTATAGTAGATTTGTTCTTCAAAGTATGTGAGGTTTTCATACCTCATTTTTTTTCTAGTTATAATTCATAATGTCCACAACTGAAAAAGAAAAACTAATGTGTTTCTTAAAAGTAAAATAAACAGGGGTCTTCTTGTCTTAATCTCTACAAGTTTATGAGGTGTGGTATAACTTTATAATCCTTCCTCTCAGTTTGTGTTGGCCTGCAGGAGAGATGGGGAGGGACTCTGTCAGGGACTGTAGTGATAGGACAATGGGTAATGGTTTTAAACTGAAAGAGGGGAAATATACAAATTAGGTATTAGAATGAAAGTCTTTACAGTGAGGGTGCTCAGGCACTGGAACAGGTTGCCCAGAGAAGTTGTGGAGGCCCCATCCCTGGAGGTGTTCAAGGCCAGGTTGGATGGGACTTTGAACAACCTGGTCTGGTGGGAGGTGTCCCTGCCTATGGCAGGAGGGCTGGAACTCGATGACCTTTAAAGTTCCTTCCAACCCAAAACATTCCATAATTCTGTGATCTTGCATCGTGTTGGGATTGCACTCACGGGGGCTGAATCGCGAGACGTACGAGCAGTGGGTAAACCAAGTCTCTGCTGGTAACTCCCATTCTAGTGTTCATACTCTGTGCTGCACATCTCAGGCTCTCTCATGTTTCATTGGTATGGCAACTGTCTGATTAGTATAATTAGTGAGTTGAATTTGAAATGACAAACACTGTATTATTTAGGGGACTTCTCCTTTTCTAGAAACAGGGTTGTCTTTGAGGTGTTTCTGACAGTTGAGAGGGCTGTAACAGTCCCTGACAGCCTGCCTTGCTCAGTTCTTTCCCTGGAGCAGCAACTATGCTGCTGCTGTCATCCTCTATGAAGGGGCAGGTTTTTGTGCTGATTGAAGGCCTGTTTTTGCAAAGAAAATGCACTACAAATCTGAAAGCTGTTTGTCTCTCTTCTGCACCTGGTGTTTTAGATTTCCGCTGAGTAAATTACAACCTTTTTTTGCTGTGCTTTTTTTTCCCCCACATTTTTTCCCCCAAAGGCTTAGCCTTTTGAATTTAAATAATAAAAATCATAGAACCAATTTGCTAGTGTCAGAAAAAAATTGTAGAGCCTACAAAATATCTGCATTCACTCTAAACCACCTGTAATTGCATAAATTAAAATGAGTGTTACTACTAGTAGTTAGTTTAGTAAAACAGTCATTTTACTATAGTCAAATTACTATTCTGAATATTTAAGAGTTGTGTTGTCTTTCAAGTTGACTCTTGGGCAGATATTAATGCTTTAATATTAATCTATCTTTAAAGAGTAGTACCTATAAGAAATAAATATAGATTTATATCCGGCTCTGTGGGGCTTCAGAGATAAGGTTGGAAGAAGGCGTTACTGTACTTTAACAAGCTGCAATGAAAAAATCCATGCTCCTTATTTCTGTTTTGATAAGGAAAAAAAAAAAACAACCTAAGAAACACCAAACCTATACTTAATCTTTACGTTATCCTTGAAGATTATGGTAAGAGGCTAATTTTCAGCTGGCCTACACTATTTTTCTTAGATGTCCTACATCCTTCCTAAGTACTCCATGTACACTCTCTGATTTTTGTGTGGAGTTGCTCCCTGGCTGTGCTAATTGCATTTGGGGTTTGTTTTTTTCATAGCATAAAGCTAAAGTCCTAGTGAAGTGATTTGAGATGCAGTGAAATCTGTGAATGAGTGGCAGTTCTGAGATCCTTCTACCTTTCAAAAAATACTTTTACAACTAGACTACTGCTTTTGTTGCTTATTTAAATTGTTTCATAGCTGACTTTGTGGAACTTCGGTGTTTTAGCACCGAGAAGGCTTTTGCACCTGATCTAGAGATGGCACTGCACTAATACGATTTCATGGAGCCAGCCTCCAATTGGATAAAGAAAATGCAATCATCTAATTTCAGCAACAGGATTTCAGTTCTGATGATGTTTTGAGAAAAGGGAGAAAAAGCCTCTCTCACCCAAAGCATCCAAGTGGCCTAAAATGGTAGTGTACGTAACTGCCAGGGTATGAAAAGCATGATATACTAGAGCCATCAAAGAATGGACATCAGAACAGATGAGGAGAAAGAGTAAATGTCACTGAAATAGAACAGATAATGGCTTTTTGCTGCCACATAAATGCTGAGGCCACAAGGTGAAGCTGAAGGCATTTCAAAACAGGCGGCATTGATCCTGTGATAACAGTCCCATTACCATGATTTTATTTCTGTGACACTGCTTGATTGATACAGATGTAATCATTTCATTTCTCAGTTGCTGGTGCAATAGAAGGGTATTTCCTTAGTGTGTGCCCAATACCTCTCTCCTTGCACAGTCAGAGCTCCCACTCCTGTCTCTGTACCAATACTAACATAGCAGGACGTAGCCTGATGACAGAATACATCTGTATTTTACTTCCAGGCAACTATGTGTAATTGTGTGTGGTGTTTTTATTACACATTTTTGTGGATAATCTAGATGCTTCCTGAAGTTTCATAATCCTTAAGTTGCACTGTTGGTACATTATGGATATGCATCTAGCAGTATAAGTCATAAATACTGAAACTGCTAACAAATATATATATTTGTGTATATATATATGTGTATATATATGTGTATATGTATATATATGTATATAAGTATCTATAACAAATATAGAGCAGTCATTTTGTCAAAGCTGAAGCCAAAAAGAAATGAAGGACCAGTTTTCAAATGTAGGCAGTTAGTTTAAAACCAAGCCATATTAATTCTGCTTACTCCATATCTAGCCCTAAAAATTTTGTGGCTGTGGGGTATTTTCTTTTGGTATTTCATCTTAAGAAGTCACAAAAAAAGTATTTTCTTTCTAAGAAATGTTATTCTTAATAAGGAAAGTGATAATTAAACATCTAACAAACACTTAAAAGGAAAATGTGTGTGTCTGTTTATATTTTTATGTGTGTTTATATTTTTTTATGCAGTGATTAACAACGGTTAGCTGTGGTTAAGGATGTAAGTGGGGAAATGCCTGTAAGGAATATGCATTTTATTAGAGCAACTGATATAATTGGAAGAGGGAGACAAACAATATTCCTGACACACAACCCCTTTTTTTTCTGCATATGTTTGTTCTGTTATTCAGGGAGTGCAGCTCAGAGGCTACAAAATCTGACATAGGTCTTTTCTACAGTTTTTATAGTTTGTCTTTAAAATTAATTTCTCTAAGTTATAAAAACATACTTTAAGTATTGAAGAAGTTCGAAGTATAAAACAACTTTTCAGTCTTACATGAATATTTACTTCATAATTTGCCTTGTCCAAATGACTAGTAGTGCAGTTAGGGAAAAAAAAAAATTAAAAAAAAAATCCCTTGTGCAATTATTCTGGAGCTCCTGTTCCAGTGGTGGTCTTCCTTCGATGTGTTTCTGCACATATTCTAGCTGGCACCTATTACTGTTTGAACAGTAATAAAGATCAATGTGCACTGGAACAGGGCTAGAAGAGAGATCTGGTTTTCAATCTCATTTGCATCACTGTAACTCAGATGTAATTCTGACTTCTTCAGAGAGTGTCTTAGTCCCAGTGAAGTCACTACCCAAGTGACTCCCAAGTAGCTTGATAGGTACAAAATCAGAATAAAGAAAGAGTATAAGCTAATTTATAGGTGAAGTAAGTACACCTAATTTTTCCACACTTCCATTAGTATAAAAAAAAGACATCACGCAATTAGACCTCTATTTTTTTTTATTTATTTTTTCCTGTACAGCAGGTAAATGCTTAACTATTGCATCTGGGTTATTGTCAAGATTAATTAGGTCGTGTTTGTTCAGTGTTATAAAGAGTATTATTGATATTAACCAAACATGAGATGATTTAAGTTATTTAGTGCTGCTGGTCACTACAACATTTACAGACGAAGTTTACCGTAAACACATGTGTTCACTTAAGGTTAGTTCTCATTCATTCTGGGCAAACTAATCAACAAATAGAAGTTTTAGCTGTTTGACATGTCAGAGATTTTGTTGACACTTTCACACAAGAAAGTTGAAGTGAAATCATAGTCTGGCTTCTGATGCCCATCTGTTCTGAATGTTTGGCATCTCAAGGACTATCTACATCTCAGTTTATTACTGGAATTCCTGTAATAGACAAGGAGAGAAAACATCATCAGAAATAAAACTCTCGCTGTTCAGGAAATTCTTATGCTGTGGTTTCCGTTTCATACAAGACCTTGCTGTTGGCTTTTTGCACATCCTTGCAGATGGAAACTTGAATTCAAGAAACTTGAATTCTTTTTCTATACAAATGCCAACCTGGCCTCAAAAATAAATATGACATCTTCTAAAAATTCTCATTATTTTATCAAGGACTGGGTCACCTCTTTTTACAATATCCATCCGAACATCAAATACTGACCAAACACTGAATTCACATGTCCTGGGATATAGCCCTTTGTGCTTCGTACAGGCCACCATCTCCTCTCCCTATTTTTTTTTTTTGTTTTGCCTCTTCTCCAATATATAGATCACATTTCATAAAAAGGGCTTTATACAGTTAAGAACAGTGTTCAAAATGTTGAATTGCGTATGCGTTTTCAAAAACCATTCTTCCTGTTTAGCAGAAATAGCAACTAATTTTACAGTTATTTGCGGCATTGTCTTAGAAGAATCACTGAATTTCCAGACATTGTTCCAGAGCATTCCTGTTACCATTTTTATAGAAACAGAAATGGCCTGCCTGATGTTTTGAGGTTTACATAAAATGTGTGATCATTTCCACTAATATTGATGGGGATTACATAGAGCAAACATCTAACTTATTTGGAAATCACTTTCTAAACATAAAGCGGGTTCTGAAGGCCAAGAATTAATGAAATGTGTAAATCAGTATGTTGCATCACAGATCCTGAATGTGATGAAGAACTTGTTGAGAATTCATCTAATCAGTAGAAGAATTTTGGGAAAGTGGTGGAGCTTTGGACTACTATCAAGGTGTTTTCTGCTTGGCCTTACCAAAGACAGTTTAAAACATATGAAGAAAAAGTTAAAACATTTCTAAGGAATACCATATCAAAGGTGTTTCTGTTTTAATACTTTTCAGGATATTTTCTGCCTGATTTTTAAGACAGATGTTGTACTTTAGAAGATGACAAGCAAAACAGATATTCTGCAGAGCAAATAATGAAAAATATGTTGCCAAGACCACTATTGAGATAACTCTCCTATTATGAGATTTAAAATTTCCCCTGACCCTGAGCTCATATGCTGCTCATAGCATATACTAAATATTATAGTATACTGCTATGCTAAATAGAATCAAGGAAAAGTCATCAAATTCATGAAGTAGTGCTGTTTCAACTTCCAGGCCATTGTTCTACAGAAAAATAAAAATTGGGGAAATAAGCAATAATTTTCTTATAGCTGAAGTTTTTCAGAGGACTGGTAATGCTGAATCTGTTTTGCTTGTTTATGAAAAAGTCTGAGGACAAGGAGGTCACGGGCAAACCAGTAGAGCAAATTGGTCTCAAGATTGCTGTAGTGATGAGTCTGTGCATGGATGGGTAGGGTGAAATTCACTGGGATAGAACCTAAATCTCCTTAAACTCGCTGTGTTCTGGTTTTAGTGTAGTACTCTCTGACAAATATGTGTAGTGTTGTTTTGTAGTTTTACTAGTGTTAATTAACACAAAGAATGAGCTCATTTAAGCAAAGGAATAAATTTTTCAACACTGCAAGAAATTTTTCCCAGCAATGATCATAGTACTGTATTTAACCGGAATGTATTAAATTATTTTTATGATCATTATATCATATTGGACCATGTTTAGTGTATGAAACAGGATTCCAGTTCTGTAGATATTCTTGTTTTTATAATGTGGCCTGTTGCACTGTTTAAGTGCTCAGGTAGACAGGTTCTTGGTTTTGATGATAATGGGTTTTTAAGTTAGTATCTCTCTGGGTTGTGCTAAATGGGTGTATATGTAAAATCCAAATCCAAATAAGTAACGAAGCATACATACATTCTTCTTTATGATCTATATTTAAGATCTCCTTTACTTCATGAAGGCAGGTTGCTGGATTGCTATTTATAGTGGGGTTGAAAACTTATGAATATTCATGACATTTAATATGTCTTATATCTGATTATCCTGAAAGAAGTACAGTTCCCATAAATAAATATTCGAACAAGCAAATGAACTGCAATAGAAAAATAATGCATATCAGTGTTATCCTAAGAGCAGTGAAGCAGACACTTTTACTAAAAGATAAACCTCTAAATAAAGCAACTTTATTTTTACATATCTCTTATTTTCTGAATAAGGAAGGAATCCATCATATGGAGGTGAATATGACTTGTCCAATTAAAAAGTTAACATAGAAAAGTAGTCTAGAATCACATAAATAGAAAGAACACAGATATTCCCTGGAAAGTCCTAAACATGTTTTTTTTAAGTCTGTATTTACCATCATCTCTATTATGTTTCAAGATATATCATAGTTTATATCATAAAGAATTGCATGAATTGTGCTTACCTTAATATGCCCTAAATGCAAATATTCAAGACCTAGTGGGAGTTGAACTCTGGAGGCGTAAATTGAAAGCAGATGAATATTTCAAAGAGTAGTCACAAATAAAATTAAAAGACGTGAAGTACATGGTTCTCCCATCCTAAAGTAGTATAGAAAGCCATTTAGGAACAATTTAAACAGTCAGTTTGTCAAAGATTTTTTAAAACTTTAAAAAAAATGGATCTGGAAAAGCTGAGGAAAGCAATTGTGTTCTTGTGGGTGTTCTAACTGCTTGGGTTTCTGGTCCTGCACTGCGAACTCGACTTAGATATAGTTCCTATAAATGCTTTCAGATCAAACAAACTTGAACTAATGGGAACTGCAAGTTATTTTTATAATCCTTTCAGTGATAACCATGCACACTACACTTGAAGGATAAAATTTTTCTCCTTCTTGGTACTTAAGACAGGTGTTTGGAAAAACTCATGGTTTGATTTTTCCTTGAATTAAATAGTGAATTAAATAGATTTATGATCCTTTTTTTGCTATAATAACTGCAAAATGAAGCAGCTACACCGCCTTTGGAGGGACTTGGAGTGTTTGGGGAAGGGAAGCGAAGGCTGTTGCTTTGTTTTATGTCCATTATATCTTGTGAATGAGATTAGCACGAGTGATGCTTTACTGAGGAGGAGCAATTTTATCGTCACTTGTACTGAGTTTGTGCTGTAGTACTCCATAGCAATCCATTGCACCTTTCTCCTGCAAAAGGGAAATTAGAGAGGCTGGCGGCAGGTAACCACCAAAGAGCCAGCTTGACAGCTCCTGGCTGCACCATTTTTAGGGACGTGCTGATAGTGGGGCAACCCCAGAGGAGGCCACTTCACCCTTCCCTTTTACTCCAGGAAGCAGTGCTCCCTTCTCAACATGGGATCTTGGGGTGCTTGTAGGACGTTCGGCTAGGAGTCCTCTCATCTCTGTCTTGTTTGACCCAGTGCTCTGTGAGGATCAAGCAGACACCGACTCCGAGGCAGTCTCCCCAGTATCTCTGGTGCAGGTTGTAACTTCAAAGCCATGCTGTAGCCTGTTGTGCCCATGTGCTAACAGCTGGGTTGCTCCAGACCACAGCATTGCAAATGAAACACTACAGTTTAAATGTGCCCAAGTGAAGCCGTGGGTTAGAGTGCATATAGATGAATAAGGCTCACCAGAGACAGTGCAGTAAGACTCAGCATGGATTACTCATAATTAGGATAGGGAGAATGAGTGAACAGCATACTAATTACAGGAGCCTGAAA
This sequence comes from Tringa tobata, assembly GCA_033628505.1. Taxonomy (NCBI): domain Eukaryota; kingdom Metazoa; phylum Chordata; class Aves; order Charadriiformes; family Scolopacidae; genus Tringa; species Tringa tobata. Next base: position 5,373,254 of record JAHREE010000280.1, read on the forward strand.
TGCCAGCCTTAGTATCCCTTTGCAGTGATTGACAGCTACCGGCTCAGAGTGCTCAGCAGACAGCCTGAGCAAAACCATAGATAAATCCAAAAATAAATTTGATGAGTTGGTTTTTGGAAAATCGTTACTACTGCTAGCCAGATCTAGCCAAAATGTTTTTGTGTTATTGCCTACGATGAAGTCTGCTTGAATCTTCTGTACTATTAGATTAAGGACTTTACATAGTATCAACTTAAACACTTTTGCCAAGTATAATAATCAGAAAATGAGGAACTAGTAGAGTGGGAACCTATTTTAAGAAAGCAGTAATTCTTCCTCCTCAAAGTAGCCAAATAACTTGTTTGTTAGTATGGGAGAGAAATCTTTTTTGAGATGTATTTTGTATTTTTCCATACAAGTTTCAGGAAGGTTTTATGAGAAATTGTTGTGCAACAGAAGAACCTCTGCTGCCAATAAAGGGATTGGTTTCTTAGTTCTTATCTTCTGCCATATTGCTGCTCTCTGCAACCTATACATTTCTTTTGTCTCTTCTGGTCAGTTAGTTCTGGGATGATGATAGTTTGCAATGCCTTTTATGGACTATCCATGCCCTGTTGTCTCTCATTTGATACTAAAATGTCAACTGACTCATCTGATTAGCGCTGTCCACTGTTTTCTAGATTATAATCAAAGAAGTACCTCCTTTTTAATTTTTTTTTCCATACAGCCATTCAGATTCATGCAAGAATTTTTTATTTTAATATGGTCTACCTTAGTTGTATGTGGGAAGGAAGACACAATATGAGATTTGGAACTAATACAAAAAACTTTTTAGCTTTTATACTTGGTTTTATTTTGTTAATGTTTAAGTATTGGAACTTGATTCCTTCAAGTGACTCAGCAAAGAGGCCTATATTGAACCTCAGTCGTTGCCTTGGGTCTTGCCTGAGAACCTTACAGACAGGATTTGCTTCTCCAGCTTCTACTGAGTATTCCAGCCTCGACCTCTAGGAAGCAACTTATTGTCAAGAAGACCAGAGCTTCCAGAGGATAATTCAATTTACATATTTTAGATGTCAGGTTTTTGGATTAAATGAATGCCCCCATAGAAGTGTCTATTGCTTTCACTTGGCCACAGAGGGAGCCCAGAGGGCTAGGTGAGAACAGAGGGCTAGGGCTGTGCCTCTCTAGGAGAGCTGAATATAAGATCAATCTGTTATTTTTCCTAAATTTCCTCTCTTTAATGATGGATCTGACTTTTAGTTTAAAACACTGACATGGGGGTAAGGGCAGTTTATTTTATTAACGGAGATGTTTTTAGGAATCAGGCTCCTGTTCTGTATTTGATCTCTCTTAATAAGAGAGATGTCTTGTTTGACAAAGGTAGAAAAGTTGTGTAGGGTGGCAGGGACTGTTGTCAATACTGTCTCAGTGACCACGGGAACTTCAGGGAGAGACCTCTAGCACCTCATCCTCCCCCGCAGACTGTGTCTTTCACACTTACTTGTATTTTCATTGTAAATAGCAGACATCTAATTGTTCTTTTAGCCACTGTCCATAAGTATCACTACTGTTGTTACATCACTTCAGTTCCTTTTTAACATTTAGCTGTTAATGGCTTGTCTCTCTTATTTGTGAAAAGAGGCTCTCTTTTCTCATCACGACTTGCTTTTTCCATTTCCTGTTTGCTTCCATCTCTCTTAAAACATTTTCACAGTGTTTCTTCTTCTCTTCATTATTGTTTTTTTGTTGGTTTGGTTATTTTGTTTTTAAATGCATTTGATTATAATTCCCAGTAATATTAAGGGTCTTAAAAGGGAAAAAAAGAGGAGAAAAAGTTAAAAAACAGAAATGTAAGAAAAAAAATAAATAGAATATCTTCCTTCTCTCATTTAAGCTTATTTTTTTCACTTGATTCTGTGGTTCTTTTAGGGTATTATTTTCTTCTTGCTTTCTGAAGCTAAATGCAGCTGTCTAATAGACTATGTTGCCTTCTCTTAGTACTTTAATTGGTATTATACCTCCTTGACCTAGAAGAACAAGGGCACTTTTTCTAAAGCAAGCAAATTATATACTTCAGGTTGTGTAGCAACATGGTGCTGATGAACAACTCCTTTAAAGGAGTTCTGTAGAAATCACTTTCAAATTACAATATACTGAACTAATAATATCTACATTTTTTAGGATGGTATTCTTATGCCACTGTTAACAATGCAAATCTAATCCTATCATTAAATTCAATGTAGTACAATTTTCTATACCTAAATTTAGATCTAAACCATTTCAAATAATTTCCAAAACATTGTAGTAAGAGTAATTATTAATAATCTATTATTTTCATTAGTTAAAATCCAACTTTGGGTATATTAAGAAAGTGAGAGATATAACAAAATAAAAAATAGACTTAATTAAAAGCAGGGACCAAGATAAATCAAGCTACCGGGTATGGTGTCTAGAAATTATCAAGCAAAAGCTATTTTCTTGTGAAATTTGGACTGGAAATACATGTAAACCCATGCTTCTTATTTAAAGTCTTCAGCTATGTGTATGGCATAAAAGCAATGTTGGTTAATCTCAAAACTTTGATGTGGCTGAATGTCAGAATTATGCAGCAGTGTTAGAGTTCAAACCATCTCTTAAACTCCGTGGGGATTGGGGTGGTAATTAAAGTCCCCTTCCGTCCCCCTGAGGTCTGACCATTAATTCCTCTTCCTTTCCAGAGAGGGCTAAGATTCTCCTTCATGCTGCTCATTGCCACAGATCAGCAGAGCTTATGGTTTCTGTAACCAGGGACTGGGTGTAGGAAAACAAGCGCTTTGGCGGCTGGAATAAATTGGCTGCCAGCATGGGACTGTAATTGAAGCACAAAGCTAGACGAAGCTCACCTTCCCTCGGCCCAGCAGAGAGTCATTTGCAATGCTCTGTGTCACTAGCCCAGGCATGGAAGAAGATGTCAGCCTCACCTTTTTTAATTAGGTGCTGAAGGCTAAAAATATTCTCCTTGTATGCGATAGAAAGACAAGATAAGGTACACATGCTGACTCCCACGTGCTGCAAAACTAGCACGGTTGCACTTGCTGAATGGTAATTGAGTTAAAACTGGGGAAATGGAGGTTCAATGCAAGCTTCAGAAGGGAAAGCCGGAAAGAATCCTACATTTTCCTTGCACACAGAAACCTTCACCTCCCACACACTGAGCTCTAACAGCAGCAGCGTGTCCCAGTCCAAACCTGCAGACGTGCACGGGGTCATAGAGTTCTCTTGAGCTCTCTCCAACTGCAAACCATTGAGAGAGCTGAATAATACCACAAAGAAAAGAGAGCTATAGTTCTGCTAGCAAAGTCATTCTGTCACCTTTTGAAACGGTATCTTCCTGTAGAAATTCAGAGACACTTTAAGCTGGGAAATGGTATATGTATTTTGGCAGGAATTAAACTTTCTAAAGAAGATGTAGAGCAGTAGGCAGCCAGCAAAATAAAGGATATTTCAGACTTAAATAAAAAGACCAAAATAATTGTGCCATGAAAATTCCCTTGGCAAAAAGCTGTTAGCACTTTCTATTCTTGCTGAATTTTGTCTAGTCTAAAACCGTGTCAGCTACTCTGTATTGAAAAGTGCTACTATGCTTAAATTTGAATGTTGCTTTATTTGCATTCTACTCTGAGAGAACCCAAATCAAAAGCAGGGGGCAAAATACTAGACAGAGCAAAACATTTTAAAAAACTAGGACCCCTTCTCCTCAGAGATGTTGATTCTTGAGGGAGACTTAAGTAGGGTTATGAAAAATTAAATGTGTTGATGATGATCTTTTCCCTTTCCTGACACCAGCTGTCTGGTTACATCAGTGCAGCTACTCTGTCAAAAGGGTGCTGAAGTATGTGATCTTTCAGGTCAGCTTTCCAGTAGAGAAGGATGACATTAGCTTCACAGGGTTCCTATCTTTAATATAACTTATTTTATTTGCCCACAAACATCAGTATTTGACCAGAGATGGCCCATTATGATGCCTGTGTCTACAGGTTGCCTTTCTCATGGGGATGGCTGGTATCTTCAATCCCTGATGCATTTTCTACACTTAATACTGGGAATAGGAAAATGGCCCGAGAGTAATATGCTGTTCAAGTATAAGAGGAAAAGAGTTATGTTAAACTAGATTTATGCTGATGCTGATTCTGTTGTGGGTGGGTTGTTTTTAAAGATTTTTCTTGGAAGGGGTGGTAGCATCCAGAGTTGGGTGGATTGGCACAGGAAGACCCAGTCAAACTTTACAGCTGAGTAGGGAATGGAAAGTAAATGTAATCAGATGTCAAAGGTTTTGGAGTGGAGTAGAGGAAAACTCCTCTCTAGGGGTTCAGCATTGGTTTACTCATGCGAATTGCTGTTTCTGTCTGTTTTCATGAGCATCTTTAGTGATCTCAAAATGTTTTCCATGTACTTAACTAAACAGAGCAATTTTCTCCTACACCATTGCAAGTGCAATCTGTAAGGTACCTGAATCTACCTATGTTGACAAGTTTTAAACATGTTTTAAAACGTTTTTTTCCAGTATTGATAGCTCTGTCCAATCTTCAGAAATGGAGCATGTATTTATTTTTTAATATTATTTTTTTTTTAATCTTTAACAATGCCGAATTAATTGAATATCATCCACAGATGTTCAATCTGCAGGGCAGGAGATCTCCTGAGTAAAAGATGGCATTTGAAAACTCTGTGTCTTTGGTTGATTTTGTAAAGTCAGGGATGGTCACCCATCTAGATGATGGTAGGTAGGATCAAGCCCTTCAAAGTGCCTGTACAAGGTTTTCTGATTGTTTACAACTCTCAGCATCCTTTAGAGTTATAACCAGTTGCACAGTCAGCATTTTTTGCTACATCACCTATATGTCCTTGTGTCTGGAGTCCTTCAACCATAGTAATAAAATAATTTTCTTTCTGGTCTTCTAAATACTTAATTCTCCTTCCAGTCATTCCTTCTTTGATGAAGTGGGTTTTTTTTGTTGTTTTTTTTTTTTAACAACAAAAATATCAATGTGTTTAAAATTTTAAGACAAATCTATAGTTATGAGGAAAACCCAGGATTTTTCTCAAAAAAAAGCCATGTTTTATTCAGGAGATTTCTTTCCATAAAGATTAATAAAAGTACTTAAGACTTAAAATGAGTCCTTCAAGAATCAGATAAACCTTAGTTTAAGTTATCTAAAAAGTGGAAGCAATGTTATCCAAAGGGTTGTTGTCAGTAAAAGGGTGAAGTGAGGACGCACATTACCACCTCATTTATTCAACACAGAGATAGGAATGAGGTGGTGGAAGGATTTAGAGGAGCTTTCAAGATGAACAGTAGATTTTCCAGTAATTTGAGGTACATGGATGATAAAAAATTCATTACTTCATAAGATGATGAACGAAAGATTGTAGTTAATGAAAGGGATGGATCTCATAGGAAAATAGTATACATTTGCAGTTACTGTCCAAGACAAAGCAGGTGAAACAAAAAGTAGCAAGGATGTTCTGATGAAGAGGCTCTCCTCCATTAACCCTTTAGCTTGGAAGTTTGGTATATAGGCTTGATTATTACCCAACACAGCAAAGAAAGCCCTGGCAAGTTTATCAAGGCAAGTTCAACTTTAATATAGAACTCTTTCTTTTGGAGGCAGACAGCAACACCATCAGATTTTTTAATATTTTATTTTATTTTTAGAAAGGCACTTCAACCGAGGTTGAAGAGAATTGTTTAGAGTTGTATGGCCAGTGAAGAAGTCTAATGCCTGGGTTAGTTTCATAAGGAGAATTGTGTGACAGAAAATGTTATCAACTAGTAATTGAGTCAGCAAATTGGGATTTGTGATGAGATGAGGTAGACAATCATTCAAGGATGCCTGGACAAGGAAGAGTACAAGTGCAAATGAAGAGGAGTGAATGAAATTGATCACACATCACTCAGAAAGATTAGTGATAATTAAACCATTGTGGTGAGATATGATTTATCACAGCACCAAATCTCAGAGCAGTTATGGTTAGTGATAAAAATAATGGTTCACACAAAAGTAATGTTTACCTTTAGGAAATCACTGACATAAATTATGTCGTGTCTCTTTTTCTAGTTGATGGAGCCTTGCACAACCTATATCCCATCATGCCAATGTCTATAAGTTGTGTTTACGGTAGTAACTGGTGCAGCATGCAGAAAGAAGGACAACATGTTGATTTGTCACGTTCTGTTACTATTCTAGGAGTATATATATCTGTATTTTGTGTTTTCTGGCAATGAATTTGATGCTACTTGCTAGTCTACATATGATGAATCTCATTGGTTCTCATTGGCATATACAATATTTAGATTGGTATAGCTATGAATTGCAACTTGACCATATAAGCATGGTCTGGGATTGCTTCCATCTATGGCACGATATAGTTAAAAAAAAAAAAAAAAAAAAACCAGTAAATTACCCAAAGATCTAAGTATGTAACTGTCCTTAATTTTGTGTATGAAGCCATCTAAACTATGTGTGTTTATGGTGTCTGTTCCACTTAAACCTTTTCCAGTGTGTAATTCACATTTTGAAAGTAGCATTGGGCAGAGGGAGAATCTTGTAGTCATACACATATTTAATCTGGGGAGCAAGTTCATTTGTATCAGGTTTATTTTTCCCCAAGGTGTCTATCCACCATCAGTGATTTGTTTAATGAATGCATTTTAGCTATTGCTTCAAATCTCACAGGATTACAGTTCTTAAATATTTTAATATCATTAGCTACCACTGGAAATTTCAGTGTAATTCTGAATAAGACAGTTGTACCAAGGTGTTCAGTGTTCTTTTCAGTCATGTATGTTTTTCCTGAATGTAAATTTTAAAGGGAGTTCTGCTTCTCCTACATACACATTAGAAGTTTGACAGCTTTGTCCTCAACACACAGTAACCTTCCGTAAGAAAAAAGATAGTAAATGCTGGTTGCAGTTACTCTGTATGGATTATGTTTAATTCATATGTCCTTCCTATCAGAGGTTTTGTTTTGGTTTGCTGTGTGGGTTGTTAAGAATTTATTCTTCATCTAATCTTTTACAGTTTTTAGTGGAGCTTCTCTTTTTTGTATGCAGGCCTTTGCAGTATTTTTCTTGAACAGTAAAACATAACGCTGCCCCTGGTATTTCCTGCTGCTGGTTCCTGTGTTTAGCAACACGCAGCATCACAAGGTGGTTCGTTTCATTGAAGGATTCCTGTCAGTCACCGGTGAAGCCTATGAAGGTGATGTCTTTGAGTCACGATTAAGTAGTATTCACACCAAGGAGATGTCTCTGACAGGAAGAGATACTTACACTGACTTCTGTGCAGCAGGTTGATAGTGTTGATCATCTTCCCAGAGCCATTATTTTCAAATTCTATTAGGATTGAAGATGTTAGTGGTCTTTCTTTAAATAAGTAGAATAAGAGATTGAAAACAGCTGTAGGTGTAAGAAGCAGGAATAATACTCATTATTAATCATTGGATTTTCTGTTCTTTTTTTTTTTTTTATTGATTCAGCAAAGAATTCATGGAGAACCTGGGTTTATTTCCTTAACCTCTAAATATCAGATAAGTATAGGTTTATATGGCAAGCTGTGCTTCTTTGACTCAAGGCACTAGGTATCCCAGTGGAAGTGCTCTTAATGTTCTTCTCTGTATCATAGTTCAAGTCCTTTAGAGTTGTACAAACTAGAAATCCCGCTTCTAACTTATAGCAAATGTTTAAGTTGCAGGAGTTATAGTTAATATTCTGAGCTAGCACTGCAAAGCGCTCATCTACAGGTGTGCAGGTGGATGCTTCCTTGTGCACCTGATTCTACCTGTGACACAGCACTTCAACTGTATATGAGTGCTGGGTCATGCTCTAATGTAGGAAGCTCTTTTCACGCTGCTGTGCAGCTGTGATTTGGGAACACTTAACTAGCGTGATATAAGTATACAAGTTCTATCTTATTCTGTCCACATATTTCCTTTAGAACAAGTTTTCTTGACAGGGCAGTCTCTTGTATTTTGATACAGAGGATCATGCAGTTCCTGAAAATATAGAAAACCATGATGGGGTGGGGTAATTGGTGGGAGGAAGTAGAACAGGGAGAAGAAATAATCAGTACAACAACCAAAAATGTGTTAGAGAAGGTAAGCACCTTCTATCTGGGGAGTTCTTTTGATGGTGCGTAATCTAATATGGTGTACTTCCTTAAACTAATATATTTTTATTGCCATAAGGCAGAAGCAAGTTAAGAATGCAGAGAAAGTTCGTGGTTCAGTCTTCTGGGTTCTAATTTTAAAATCTTAGTTGCAAACTGATATTATATTTGAAATTGATCATGTTGTTGATGATGAAAATCATTCAGCATCTGGCTAAGTCGATCCACTTGTATGCATTTAATGTTTCATTTGTGGATTCATTTGTTTTATTTAATTAGCTGGGCTCTTGTACTCATTCCCCTGAAACACTGCAATGTTGTGTTTATGGAAGCGCATGTGACCTTGGAGATAGACTTCTAGCCATTCCCTTGTCTTCTGAGAATACAAAATCCATATGGTGTTCTCCAGAAAAGAAAGTGTTTATGCTGCTTTGATGCCAAATTAGTTGTCATTACATTTGAGTAAAAGGTGAACAGTTTGAGGCAAAATCTAATTATCATTTATTGCTGGTTATATTCTTTGTGCAAATTGAACATTTACATTTTTTAATAACAATGCAGAAGATCAAAGTACATCTTTGTCAATTTTGCTTATTATTACCATCTATGCTGGTGTCATAAACTCTGGTACTGACAGACTGACTGACAGAATACCTAGAGAGCTAATTACTTGAAATAGGTTTCATGAAAGCTATTAATAATAGTTGTCTCAATTATCACATGTGAAAACATGAAAAGCATGCTGTATTGGAGCACTTTGTTTCTATTGAAAACTTTGTTTCTATTGAAGAATGAGCACAACTTGACTGAAACTATTTCCAAACTTGTAATGAATTTTTCATTCAAAATAACTCATTAAGAAAGTGGATAGCTTACATTTAATGAAGGAAAAATTTTGACTTCTCAGCTAAAAAGATTTCATTTCAAAATGCACTTTTAAAAATCTATCAACATCATTCACAAAAATGTACTCCTAAATTAAATGATGTGTTCAATTTCTGAAGTAGTCAAGTTTCATTTGATATGTACTGATTGAACAAGCACCACACTTTTCAAATTTATGCAAAAAAAAATTCCTCCTCTTTTTAAGCCTACTAATCAAACCAGTATCACTAGAATAAAATAGTATTTCAAAGGCTAAGGATGTTGGAAGAAATGTTGACATTTAAGAATACATTTCATCAATAATAATAAAATTAATATAAAAATTGGTAGGAACAGAAAGCTGTAGGAGACCATTAAGGACGTCTTTAAGTTTGATACTCTAGAACAGCAAATGGACATCAAGCAATTACACAATTCATGACGATCCACGAAACACTTGCCCCATACAGAACAGGCCACAAAGCATTTTCCAGTATCTTATGTCAATTTCAACTCTTAAAGGACTGAAAATCAAAATAAAAATAAAAAATTAGCGTGTCACAGAGAGCAAAGAGATCAAAGGCATTGCCAGTGTCCTTCCAGCTGTGCCTGCAGGAGTACTGTCCTCACCACCCCATTGGAATTTGGACCTTGGAGACAAGTCTCTGACGTGACTGAGGCTGAAATTCCATCCTGTCCTCAAACCTGGAGATCAAAGACCCTAATCATATGATCTATACTATTACAAGATAACTGTGAAAGCTGAAATTGTGTGCTCTTTATTTTGTATATTTGGTTGAGTGCCAATTTCTGGAGTGTTTGATGCAACTCATCAATTACACAGTCTATAGATTGAAATTAAAAAATCCCAGAATATGAGGATCGTTCCTGGTCATGCTAGTGCTGTTAAATATTTGGGAGAGACAGAAGGACACAGTGAAGTCCAATGCACTTCCAGTTTCAAACAAATATTTGTGGAAATATTTTCTGTTCTTGTCTCAGCTGTGGCCAAAAGAAAAATATTTTCATTGACATTTGAAATGATGCATTCAAAACAGTTCAGGGTCAGATTTCTAAGTTCTCAGTATCCATTTGTGGGTCACAGAGCTTGAAAAAGTTAAACTCCTATTTTCAGTTTTTCAAAAGCATTCCCATGGTGATACTGCCGACCAGATTTTTCAGAGGTCAGCAGCTGACATGCTGATTTTCCCTTGAAAATCCCCTCTTGACTGTGGGGGTCGGAAAATGCTGGTGACAGTGCACTCCCTGCAGTACCCACCCGCTGAAGTTTCCAAGCAGAATTCAGTTTGAGGGATTTTTATTTGTATAGTTTCATAACTAGGCTGCGTCGAAAGAAGATTTTTAGAGTGTGTTGTGTTCACAGATGGTTTCATCAGCAGCTACATTAGTGCTGAGTAGACTTGATATCCTGTTTGGGTGTGCTTTTGCATTAGAACAACATATTTCTTGAGGGGGGTACGGCTGGACCTCTCTGTTCTCAAGTAGGTGAGAGAATTTTCAAGATGAGCGTATTTTATGTGAACAGTCAGCTGCCCAGTAATGACAGTTCTAAAATTCCTCAAGCTCGTAACAAATAAGTTTGCAAGTAAAAACAGAATTTTCATGGTAATATTAGGTAAATACTATCTTGCTTGAGCTCCTGAAAGCCCCATTAATATCTTTCACATGTAAAATATGTGATTGGATTCATCCTTAACATCTTAAATGGATTTTTAAATGTCTATTAATGTTAATGAATGACTGGGTGGTTTATTGGAGGGAGGTAAAGTGGCGTCTCTGAGGCCTCACTGGCAAATCAAATTGCTATAAATAACTTTTGATAGTGTAACCCCCTACCCTTAGATGATTTCTCTCATCGTCGTCATCCAAGATGTTAAAGAACTGACACCTGCAGAGGTTTGCTTTCAGGTGGTGGGAATGGTCCTGAACATAAATCTTCCCCCCACAACAAATACCTAGTGGAGGTTGCAAGTACTGTGGAGTATGCCAAATCTTTGCTCTGTGTACATTTGGCAATAAAAACCATCTTATTTAAACCAGCATAGACTGGCGTTCATGCTCACACTCAGGTATTGGTTATGGAAGGAAGACTGAGGGGGAAAAAAGTGTGGGCACTTGCTCAGGGGTCTGATTTGTGCTTGCTGATTTGTGCAGTCCATACAGCAAAAACAGAGAAACTTTCACACAACTATCACAGATATTTAAAGGGAATGCAACAAACGGTGGGACAATGCAAAGTGAATCAAAAGCATGTAAACTGGAGCCTTCTTTCTGCAACTGAATGTTGCTGAGAATGGCTATCAGTCCCTCTACGTCAGCTCCAAACTCTTTTCTTCTTCTTTAAAATAGATTGGTATTTGTGTTTTTAGAAAAAAGACTAGATAAATGTTAATGCAAACAACTGTAGTTATAGTTTCCATTTGAAAGCATGAGTTTGACATCAAGTTGATTCATTTGTCCAAAATAATGACAAAAAACGCCAGTGTGAAAGCCTCTCAGGAGCAGGAATCATTTGATCTTAGGTCCTACACATTTTAAACAACCACCTAACTAATTCCACTCCTAGTTTCTATATTCTTTATCTTGGATCATTCTGCATTCTCGTCCTGTTTAGACTATGCATTTTCCTTATTGTATTCATGGCAGTCTGTGATTTATATCTACCGGTTATATACATGCTCATACTTTCTTGAAAATGTAACTAAGCATATTAAATCTGTGTGTGTGTGTATATATGTGCATGTGTGTACATTCACATTTCTATGCAAATACCAAAAGATTGTGAGCTTTGGAAGGATCACAGCAGGTTCAAACCAAGTCAAATTAGGTTAATTCTGTTGTATTGGTATGACATTGAGGTATTCGATCTTTGGAATTTTAATAGTTTAGGCCTAGCATTACAAAGCTCACTCTCTTTTCCTAGTCTTTTTTGCTTGTAGTCTCAGCTGAGAAATTGAGTGGGCTACCTGTGCCCACTGGAGATACCAATATACAATTAGAGATATTTTGTACTGGTGAACAAATGGGAGCTGATTGGGAGCAGCAGAGCGCGTAAAGGCTGTTATGCAGTTCAGACACCATCTTAGTATAAATCGAGGGCTTAGTGGTCCAGACCTAAAGTTAGAAAACAGAATCTTTGTATTCAGAGTTGTATCTGTCTGAATGAAAGAAGGAAGTTGTGAACGTGTTTTGCAGTAGTCATTTTGACAGCCTTGGGGTTGAAACTTTGAAACGCACAGTTCCCTCTGGTCAATATGGACACTACATTTCCCAAGAAAGGCTTCAAGAGTAAGTTTTCCCTGGTGTACCTAGTTAAATACCTTCCTTCTCATCTTGCTTCATTGTGCACTGGGCTGCACACCAAATTGGCTGTATTTCAGTGCCGCAAAATGTGTACGGTTTGATAAGCACGTTGTAGCAAATCTTCAGGACGAAAGGCACTGTATAAACGTCAAGTTATTTACCAATTTTAAAGCATTTTATCCTCCAGAGCCATAAATCCAGCACCATTTGCTAACACAAAATTAGCTTTTTTAATACTATAAGACCCTCCAACACTAACACATATAGCAACATCCACATCCTTGCTGGTGGAGAGGCCAAAGGTTGATGTGTCTAAGAAGGTGAAGCTTCAGCAATTCAAGTTCTTTATTCGCACAGGATTTAGGATCACATTAATAGGCCATACCAGGTCTCAGTTCAGCGACTCTGTCAGCCTGCCTTCTGTTACAAGCAGTATGGACCAAATAGGCTCATGTACATATAGTCACCACTCAACAGGAATGGGCTGGAGCAGTAAGTGTAACAGCAAGGGCAGAATAGAACTCCAAGTCTCCTACCAATAAAGTCAGCATAGAAGATCGTATTGTTTTTGTCTATTACTATATTTGCTTCATAGAAGATTTATGACTTCTTTTTCAGCAATTAGTTGTGGTTGCCTGAAAACTTGAAAAAATGGCAGAAAGCCTCCTTGTTTATTTCGAGGCTGGTGATGTATTACACACCTTGTGTTTTATCTTTGTTGGTGTCCCGTCGTGAATTACTTTTTTTTTTTGTCAGACTATTTCCTTCAGCTTTCTGTTGCCTAAATTTGTCTTACTACTCTCATGTCCTTTCCTTAAAAGAAACAATCGATAGAAAGTGCTTTTAGCAGTGGCACAGCACAGTGGTTTACTGCAGTGTAGGTGCTGGGTGGTGTCAGTGTTGCTGACCTTCTATATATTGTGATTTTGGTTAAGCAGCAGATATTATGTGGTGCTTCTTTAATACAGGTTTTTGTGGTGCATGAGCATGTCTGGAGCTGGCCTTTGTTAATACACATTTGCTTTAGATTCTGAAAGCCCTAAGACTGAATCTTATTTACTGTTTTTTAAATGCTTCTCAAAGAATATTTGTTCATCTATAAAGCATTTCTATTAACAATAGAATAGTGAGAAAAGGGAACACAAAAATATCAGGTATGAAAATACATTCTGTCTTTACTGTATTTTTACTGTTACTGACAGTGTGGCAGGGAATTACTGCTCATTTTAGACCTGTAGATATACTTCATATGTTAAAAAGCTTCAACAATAAGGTCTGTTTCCCTTTCAAGCATGTATGTGTGATATTTAAACTCCTGACACCTAAGCTCCAGAGAGAATTTAGTATGAATTCAGAACTACCTACCAGTCATAGTCAAGAAATACTTCCTTGCTTGACAATGGTCCCCCAAAGTGCACCTTGTCAGAGAAGAATGGGAGCCACAGCCACCACATCTGGTGGAAAATGGAGGTTTCTGTCTCAGATGAAAGACCTCATCTCTGGGCTTTCTTCAGCTCACATGGGCTTGAATCTGTAGTGTACCCAACTGCCCCAGGTCTCCCTGTGGCTGTGCAGTTGTGGGCAGGGTGTGAGAGTGGTCCACCCCTGGCTGGAATCAGGCATGGTGCAGCTGGGACTGTAGGAAATAAAGGGTGAGGAAGAGAGGAGCAACAGGGAGCCTAACTTGAGCAGTCTACAGGGGATCACATCAGTGGGATCCTAGACCAGTTCCTGAGGATAGGTGTACACTTTGCATAGCACTCGCTTTGAATGAAGCAGCAAACTCTGCTGCTCTGCTGGCTCTTATTAGTTGCTTCTCCACAGCACAGTTAGACAGATTCTTGGCTTTCTATAGAGACATTCAAGAGGACTTGAGAGTTAGGAAAAAAGCCTGAACTAAGGTGACAATTAATATGATATCTGATTTTAAACGGTTTTGTTTGATTAACTCTGATTTAGATCATGGATCTTGTTAACTGCCTCGGGAAACATTTAGGTGTGTGGGCAGCAGAAGGAAGCTGAGGGCAGCCTGTCACAGCACCTGCACTGCTTACATGGGGTCCTTTCCAGGAGCTCTTCAGTGTTGAAACTCAAGAAGTCAGGCTGGGTTCTCCTGCTGTGGTGAGAATCTCGTCTTTACTCAGTTCATCCTCTGCTATTACACTTCTTTTTTTCTTTTCTTTTTTTTCTTTTTTTTTTTTTCTTTTTTATAATTCTAGCCACTAAATAGCTTTTGTCCTCCTTTAGAATTGTAAAGTCTGAAATTAGGAGACGTCAGTCTCCAGATGGTTTGAGATTTTCACAGGCCCAAGTTAAGTTGAGAGAGAAATTTTTAATAATATTGTCTTAGAAACACAAAACAGGATGTAGTGTTACTGCGCCAGATACAATTTTTATTTTGTGTAGAAGATACTTGGTACTCAACAACTTTTTTTGTCCCCAGTGACTGGGGATGGATTTGGTGGGCGGACTGTTCAGTGGATGAGGAATTGGTTGGATGGTCGCATCCAGAGAGTAGTGGTCAACAGCTCAATGTCCAGGTGGAGATCGGTGACAAGTGGTGTCCCTCAGAGGTCTGTAATGGGATCAGTGCTGTTCAGTATCTTCATCAATGACATGGACAGTGGTATCGAGTGCAGCCTCAGCAAGTTTGCAGATGACACCAAGCTGAGTGGTGCGCTTGATTAGCTGGAGGGACGGGAGGTCATCCAGAGGGACCTGAACAAGCTGGAGAAGTGGGCCTGTGTGAACCTCATGAGGTTCACCAATGCCAGGTGCAAGGTCATGCACCTGGTCAGGGGAACCCGCAGTATCAATACAGGCTGGCAGATGAAGGGCATGAGAGCAGCCCTGCTGAGAAAGACTTGGGAGTACTGGTGGATGAAAAGCTGGACATGAGCCAACTATCTCCGCTTGTAGCCCACAAGGCCAGCCATATCCAATGCTGCATCAAAAGAAGCATGGCCAGCAGGTCAAGGGAGGTGATTCTGCCCCTCTGCTCTGCTCTGGTGAGAGCCCACCTGGAGTACTGTGTCCAGATCTGGAGTCCTCAGCACAGGAAAGACGTGGACCTGTTGGAGCAAGTCCAGAGGAGGGCCACAAAAATGATCAGAACACTTGTCCTGTGAGGACAGGCTGAGAGAATTGGGGTTCTTCAGCCTGGAGAAGAGAAGGCTTTGGGGACACCTTATTGTAGCCTTTGAGTACTTACAGGCGGCTTAAAGAAAAGATGGGGACAGACTTTTTAGCAGGGCTTGTTGCAATAAAACAAGGGGTAATCATTTTAAACTAAAAGAGGGAAGATTTGGACTAGATATAAGGAAGAAAATTTTTACAGTAAGCGTGATGAAGCATTGCCCAAAGAGGTGGTGGATGCCCCATCCCTGGAAACATTCAAGGTCAGGTTGCACGGGGCTCTGAGCAACCTGATCTAGTTGAAGATGTCCCTGCTCATTGCAGAGGAGTTGGACTAGATGACCTTTAAAGGGCCTTTCCAACTCAAACCATTCTGTGATTCTAAGATGTAGCTTGTCACAAAGCTGTGAAATAAAACCTCACAAATTCTAGAGTCTTCATGCTTGATCTTTTTCATTGCTGAAGTTATCTAGGATTGATGTCTGCAGAGGCAAAAGTAGAAAAAAAGAACCTGAATGGTAACTGGGAGACTTCAGGGAGGTTCCATGGTGAAAACTATAGTCTATTTCAGGAACCAAATGAATGACCATAATGCAAATAAAAATTACTACCTGAAGCCATCTTTTAAATACCTTTGAGAATCAGTGTGAAGTCATTTGGGAGATTTTTTTTTTAAATTACTTAATATTATCTTTTTTTCCTTTTTCCTTCCTCCCTAATGAAGATAGGTTGCCTTCAGAAACTTTAATAAGTGGATTCTGTACAGATATGTGGGAATACAAAGCATTTGAAGACATAAGAAAAAGCTACACTAATTAAATGCCTAATATAGATAAACACAGGAAGTGCTGTTTTGCATTTTGCCTTCTTATTTATTGTTCACAGAGACAAGTAAAGGTCATCTTTTGCTAATGGCATTATAACCTTGGCGTCCTTGGTATCAAAATGTTAAATATTGTAAAGAAATGTTTCTGTGAGAGGAGGATTTTAATTATAATAAATCTTTATGTTTTCATTTTAGCACCAGTCCATTTTCTTTCCATACTGAAGTTTGCAGTAATTTATTCATGACCTTTAACTGCTTTTAATAAATGTAGATTGGGAATTATTTCTCTCCTTGCCATTGGAAGTGCCAAGCCAGGAATGCCTTGAGAAGCTTCAAGGGATTTTATTAATGAGATCCAGTTCTCACATTAGAATAAAACAGCAGAAGCTGCTGGGTTTGCTCATCCTGGTGTATATGTGGAGGATCAGTGTTTAAAATCATATGGAGATTTTTGATCTAAGATAAACAAGTGTTCAGACCGCATAAGGATATGCAATTTATGATGAATAATCTGGTTTGTTTAGGATTGATTTTCAGCTTTGTGATTCTGACTTCCCGCTCCCTAAAAAAAAAAAAAAAAAAAAAAAAGCTGAGTTCAAATGCTGAGTAAGAAATGGAAAAAGTTTCTCCCTATGTACGAATGTATGAGTAGGAGTATATAGTGTATCTACCCGTATATATGTAATGTATCTTCAGAAACACAGATGTAAAATGTATTTCTTCCCAAAATAGCTTCATCACAATGAACTAACGCTGTAGACACAATCTTCAAAGAAAGATTTAGGAGGTAGACACCTGGGAACTGTTAACATTTCTACGTAGCTTTCTTTGTCACTAAGCAAAGCCTGACAACCTGGCAGGCTGACAAAGGTGGAAAGCTCAGGACCCCTGTCTACTTTATGGTATTTTTACTTCCCATACCATGAGCTGCTCTGGGTAACTCTTCCATCATCTGATGGAAGTAGGCTTGGAGACAAGGGGAAAAAGGGGCAGTGAGAAAGAGATTGATGCCACCTGTGTATGTGAAGATAGAGGCCATGAAAGGAGGAAGAAAGACTGAGAAGCAGGTATTCAGTTTATGGGCCAAAACTTGGAGGGCAAGCGGTCAAGTTTTTAGAAATTTGAATTTGCATATTGTAAGTTGTTCGGCATTTTCATAGGTGTTGAGGGCACCATCACCAAAGTCTGCAAGAGCTGTGCGCTCCCTACAACTGCAGCTCTCACCACTAGTAGGTGGGCTAGGGACACAGGAACTGAAACACTGGGATTCATGTCCCTAAATGTTCTCTGCAAGCTTGCAGACAGGATGCATCAGGAAACAGCTTTAGTAAGGTATTAGTGGATATACTAGATTGAGGTTACAATAATGAATTCAGATTAAGGAGACTTAGACTGCATCTGCACCTGCAGTAGAGGAGAGCCTGACTGAAATCTGGAAGTGAAGGTCCCAGAGAAGGATGCTGGAATTCAAAAGGAAGGAGGAAATCAGGAATGGCTAAGCAAAGTATGTGCGATCTCAGACCCTTTATGTTAGCAAATAGTTGTGAAATATTGACAAAATGTGCATATTTCTCAGAGAGAATGACATAAGATGACAACCTCTTTGTTTACTTGGTTCCAGCAGGACATTGTGTCATGGATCTCTACTGTCTAACCACTTTGATGATTTGTACCTCATATTGACTTTTAGAGTTTGTGGACTTAATATTTTAGCTTTGGAGATGAAAGGAACTATTTTGTTACCATATACAAGTTCAAATCGCTAGTGTTTAACACATTCTAGAACTGGCAATCCTTTTTAGTATACTTAATTTAGTAATTAATGCTTTATGATATAGTCTGTTCTGTGCATTAGATTTTGTATAGACAAATATAGTCAACCCTCCTTTTTAACTTTATTTACTCTTATTCTTTACCTACTTACTACTCTGCAGCAATATGTTTCAGAAACCTCTTCTTCAACTCACTTCAAATTTTGTAGAAAAGTTAACTTTGGTTAACTTTACCATTACATGCCTATAATTTAGAGTTAGAAGATCTGATGACTAGTTATTTGGTAAACATATCCTATTTAGGTTTAAATTTTACATATTTGCACCTCCCTAAAAGAAAATCTCTTCAGATCTTAATTGTATAAAAGTCAGTATCCACAAAGTGAATGGAGAGAGAGAGAACACAGAGGACTCTGCAGATGGGAAGGAAGGAAATGGGACAAAGGGTAAAAATGGAAAAGAAGGGGACTAAGATGTTTCTAGGAGGAAGACAGTGAGCAAACAAGGAAAGGAGGAACACAGAGCTGTCAGGGAAGCGCTAGTTCTGGCAAGGGATGTGTTTGAGTGTTTTGGATGATGAATTGGTGATGGCAGTGTCTGAATGGTGTCTGGGATTAGGAGGGAAAAATAGAGAAAATAGAGATGGATAAAGTGTGGAGTATTCAACATGGGTCAAAGAAAATAAGGGAAGCTTAAAAGAGTTAGTTTAGATATTAAAAACAACACTTCTGTGGTAAAAAGCTTCTTGGTATGAAAAAGCATCCTCTGCAGAGCACTCAGTATCCTTCCTCTATTAAGTTGGTTGCTTCAACTCACTCTGTTCCTCAGTACATTCTGTGGTAGAATTCAGTGTCTGAAGGAGCATGCTCAAGGTTGGTTGAGTAAAGAAGCTTGAAATTGAGTTGATAGGCCCATAAAGGTCCAGTTTAGTCAAATATCAGGACTGATAAAATGAGCAAAGATTAAAAAGGAACAGATTGGAAGAAGAGGGGAAAGGTCAGGCCTGTGAAGATCAAGCAGAAGAGTCTTTTCCCCAGCTGATCAGTGCCTTGGGGTGGCCTCCAGGCTTTCTGAACACAGTCCTTCTTCTGTTAACTGTAAATGTTTCTAAAATCTCCAGCAGATTCTAGACTGACGTTTACATTGGTGCTTCAGCAGTCACCTGCCCTTACTCTCCTACCTCAAGTAGAAAAACTAGGTGGTGGATCTAAAACCTCCCCAAATAGCTGCTGTTGGAACAGTTATATGAGTAAAACATCAAATAAGGGGGCTTGGTTTTTTTGCTCTGCATTTAAAATCAAGCTAGACAACTAAGAAATAATTTGCAGAAATAGCTTAAAAGGGCACAACTGAAGTGATGAAAGCAGAGCTTAACGTTTGGAAATGACATTCTTCTGCAATTTCAGCTCCTTCCTCTTCTAACACACTTGTAAGGATTTTTCTTGTTTACACTTCAAACAAAGAGCAGGATGGGCCTGCTCTGGGAATTCATCAGTACTGAGTAATGAAAGGAAAGTATTTTTTAATCTGACTTCTGCCTCACTTGTTGCAAAAGTGGGAAAGCATATTCTTTAAGTAGGCAAAGGTCTGCAGAAGAAAAGGGATCATTTCAGAATAGAAGTAGTTGCCACTTGCTCTGAGAAATTGTATTCTAAGCCTGCCACTGACATCAAGTTCCTATTTTATGCCTGATGGGTGATTAAAGCAGACTTTTTCTAGGTGTGATTGTACGTTCTTTATTTTTAAGATTCCTAACCTTAGATCCAGATTTGCAGATGTGAAGTTTGTCCTCTTTCTTGGAAAATGGGCTTCAAAGTATGAATTACTGTATGTGCTCAGAATCCTGAAAATCAGGTCTTTATCAGGTCTTATTTCCTGATCCTCAGGAAATAGTGGATGCCTTCCCCTTAATCTCTCTGTGCTATAGTTGTAGTAGCCATTAGTGTAAAGGCTGTTGTGAAAATAAATTAGTGAACTTTTCAGAAAATCATATGAAGCGTGGAAAGAAGCACCAGCAATGTAGCTCTGAGAAAATAAATGTTTGGGAAGAAATTAATAATTGTGTCTTTAGAGCAGAATATGAAGAGTATGCTGTAGGTAATGTAAGGAACCGCATGTGGAACAACAAAGAGAAAACAAAATATTGAATTATTTACTATTTAAGTGGGTACTGTCTATCAGGAGCCCTGAATAAAGTGGAGATTATGCAGAAAAAAAAAAGCATACAGTCAAAGACATTATCTTAATGTATATGCAAACGGGGCTATGTAAAAGTTGCGCAGTCAGCTTCTGGAATTGCCTTACATTTGAGTACTCAACCTTGCAACCGTTTTAATGTTCTCTGATTAGAATTTTGTTTCATAAAAACTCATGTGCACATAAATCTGTGTATATTTCTGCACAAATGTTTATTACACAGATTCTAATTGGATGATTACATTCTGTTTCTGTAACAAACTAGATTTTTTCCTATTCAAGCTTTAGTTTTAGTAGACCCTAGAGGCTTAATCCAGGATTGAATTTTACTATTCAAGCATGATTATAACAGTCTTTCTACCACAAGTGTTAATACTGTTGTAAATTATTTGGGGTTGCTGCTTGATATGTTTTGTACTGAGTTTCTTAATGAAATAATTTGGTTTTTTCTTAGTGTTCTGACTGTTAAGGTCTTGTCCTGCAACTGGTGGTAACATTGTCTATACCAGATGACTTTTCCTGGACATTTTGAAGTCTCTATTTTATAGGTTATTGTTATCCCTGGCCCTCTCTCAACTTGTACATTTAAAAAAAAAATGATCTGTGAGATATCAAGGTAAACCTACATTCGGTACTATTGCCACATTCGTCTGTGGTTTCTGCCAAAAAAGTTATTCACGTGAAGTACAGGATGATTCTAAAAGCCACACTAAAAGCTCACAAGGGATTTGAATATAGATCGGCTCGCAGCAGAACAGCAGCTGCCTTCAGTTTGAAAGAGTGTCAAACAAAGGAAACGGAAAGTCGTTCTCCTCTGTGTGCGTCTCGGGGGCGTTAGTCTGTCTTTTACTTTGCTAAGTGCAGCAGAGAGAGGAAGAGCTTGATTTGTGCAGGTGATGCAGAGGAAAGTGTGAGCGCCACTGTTACAAAAAGTAATTTAGAACTGGAAAAAAGAAATCTTTAAATTGCCGCTGCTGGGGGAGGGCTTATCCAGAGAAAGGAGCATCCTGTCCGTATTTTGAAAACATTGCAATGCCATCTTTTGCCAGCTAGTCACAACTGCCAGTTATTGCACAGCCTGCCAGAAATGCATGTAGGCTTTCCATCTAAGTCAGTGACAGGTTAGCAATCAGTATTTCCATACATTTTTATTCCCATTGTAAGAGGACTCCCAGCCAATGCATCTTATAAAAATGTATAGTAGCAGTACAACGTTTTGATTTTTAGAAACTGACAAAATCCTTTCCAGTGACTGCCATCTCTTCTTGACACAGGTTCTGAAGAACCTGGAAAGTTACTCTGTCTAGAAGTGTAACAAACTGAAATTTCTGTTTTGCAAGCAATTCTGCAAAGTCTAAATGGGTAAGCTTCAAAGTCAGAAAATTGAAACTAAAATTTAAAAACCATAATTAATGTTAAAAAGTGACATTTTACTGTAACATAGAAATGTGCTTCTTAAACAAGAAACTTATTCTGAAATTAAAAATAAATGTTCTATTCCCAAAATGAAATTTGATCAAAAAGCATACACTGCTGTAATAATTTTCAATATTGACAACGTGCCTTTCTGTGTAGTTTTTCTGAAATTGAAGGTACCCTCTGATGGAAAATCTGTCAAAAATTTTCTAATCTGTTCAAGTTGTACCACCCTTTTATCTAAGCCATAAGAATAAATGTATTTCTTTGATATGGAAATTCATTTCTAACTAGGAATAGGAAGTCTCATTCTAAGCATATAATGCTTTCATTAAAAGTTATGCAAGTTTAGCAGTTGTGCATGTTGATGTACTTGAGCACAGTTTTCTCAGTTTTATCAAACTGTATGATAAGATTATAAGATACAAAAATATATGAAGTCCTGTTTTAGTGACGAATGTTCAATTTTCTTGCAAATTGAATGGACTGTAATGAAGTAAAAATATACAGAAAGATTTTTTTTTTTTTTTTTTTTTTTTTTAGTTAGAGTTCATTCTGATTTGGAATGCAAGCTAAGAAAAAAAAAAGACAAATATAAATTCTGGACAGCAGAAGCACCACTCCCCATTTCAGATTCACAGGACTGGGAGAATCTGAAAGTGGTGGGATCCACCCAACCTTGAAGCCTTGAGTTTCTTTGAAAACATGTACACTGGGGCTTCTGCATTCCCCAGATCTCCTCCTTAGCTGTTTAGCTAACTATAGAATAATTGAGAGCTTTTGAGATGTCTCTTGGCATCTCAGCTCTTGTCGTCTTTTCTGCCAACTGCAACATAAGACATGGAAGTTCAGGGTATTCAAGTATATATACTTGAATATATATATACTTGAAGCTGGCAGATAGAGTTAGAAAACATGGATTCTTCTGTAGATTGACAGAAATTGAATAATCTCCGTGAAACACAGTTTTAGTGAACCAGTATTCTCCTACAGAAGAACATACATCATAGAACCTTCAGTGATGTCTTTCTTCCTTGCTGTCTGCTGAAGCCCCTTTTCTAAAGCAAGAGAGCTACAACTGGGCAAATGTCTCAGTGCTCCAACTTTACCTCCTTGTCTCTGTCAGATGCGGCCAACTAGAAAAAATAGGGCCATTTTCAGAATGCATAATACTGAAAACCAATGGTGACTGGAAAGGACCTACGGAGAGGCTGAGTAACTAGCCCAGTGACTGACAGATGTCATAGGTGACAAATGAAAGTTAGGGTTCATTGGGAGGTATAGTTTGAGCTAAGAACACACATTGCTGGGTTCTAACTGAGCACTAAAGAGCTGATGTTGTCAAGGATTGTCCAATGGCTGCAGCAGGAACTGGGAAAGCAAGCAGGGTGTTGGGGTGTTTAAACAGACAGACAGAAAATAGTGCTATGTAACACATAAGTCAATTATAACCTTTCAGCTGGAATGTGTCATTCAATTCTGGTCAAAAAAGATAACTCGGAAAATAAAGTAGGCCTATGAAGGGAGGCTGAGTAGAAAGACTTCCATATAAAGACTCAACATATTCTTTTAATTTAGAAAGGATTAAAGAGAAGAAATGATAAAAATGTGTAAGTAGATACACACAGGGAAGATAAAGCACATGTTTATAGTTACCTTTTGTTATTGTATAAAGAAGATAGAAAATAAAGAATGAAAACATACTTTTGTAAAATACAAATGTTGTAAGCACAGAATATGTATGAATCTCATTTTCACAGGCAGGATAGAATTGAGGCCAATATCTTAATACAGTTTTTAAATGAATTATACATTTGCATGCTTCTTTTGATTTTGTCTTATATCATATAAAGATTTTGTAAGCAATATGCCTTTCAGGCTTAAGAATTAGGAAGAAACATCCCCAATAGGCAGATTATTCCGTAACTGTTCATTACTTTCCCCAAGGCGTCTTGTCATGTTCTCTGTTTGAGACAGGCTACTGGAATAAACCAGTGTTACAAGTTGTTAATAAAAGTACACTGTGCAGTATTTTGAATGCAATGTCTTTAATGACATTAGGCCTGGCTATGTTTAAGCACTTTTCAGACATTCTGACTTACGGTTCGAGAAACATACAGGCTTTCCTATAAATTCTTGCGATGCCTCCTATCAAAGACTCCTTTCTGCTCTAGCTCATTCTTTGTATATCAGTGATACAGATAACAGAGAATACAGACAAGAAGCAATACAGAAAACGAGAAAAAGGTTTATCAGCTAAAGGAAATGTAACTCAATATACAGTACAATGGGTGGCTTGACTTTTTAGTCCTTCCCATTTAAAAATCTTCTCCAACTCAAAATTAAGTTGAACTCTAACAAAGGCTCTTGAATGTTTTCTTTTTTAGGAAAAGGGTTTTTTTTTTAAAGGTTGTTGTTTTAGTACTTTTTTTTCTTTAAAATTTTGCTGAGAAAATGAAAGTATTGTTTACCTGAAACATCAAGGCAACCAAAACGTTCAAAAACATCATGAAGCATTTAAGATACTTATGATTAATTACCCAATCTGTTAATGAGAGACTGAGGAGCAGTCAGAAATATTTGAAGTGTGCTTAATTAATGGTTTTTATGATCCCTCGTTTTTTCAGTGTTGTTGTGAAATCAAAAATTTACAAGCTCGTTACACTTTGCACATTGAGTTCTGCAGTTGCTTGTGTGGGCTGCTACACCAGAGCATAAACTGCTGTGGTCTGGGGCCATCCTGAGCAATAATGTCTCCTGTTACACGTCCATAATAAGGAATTAAGGTCTCTGTTTTGTTCATGCTTCAGCACTAGATATACTAAATAGAATTTGGAATTAAATCCTGCCTTCCTGAAATCAGTTGAGTAGCAGTTTTGTTGGTCACTTCGTGGGATCAAGATACAACTCCTCTAACCTGTTAAGACTCTTGTCTCTAGTGATAAATAACTGTACATGGATATAAAGTCAGAATAAACCTGTCATAATAGTGCTCCAGAATATTATCAGCTACTCGGTGTAAGCTGTTTTTGTATTTACTAGCTCTGATAGTTCTTTCTCCTTTAACTTGTCCAGTCTCCCCTTATATTCATCTAAATTTTTATCATCCTCTTTGGGAAAACTATTTCCACAGCTCAGCTGCACATTGCATCAACATTTTCCTTGGCTTGCTACCTTCCAGATTTCATTTGATACCCCCTAGTTCTTGTGTTTGAAAAGATGGTGAATAACATAACGCTTTCTACTATAGTATACCATAAACCAAAGGAAACATCTCACTCCTACTTTCCTCTGATGGGGACAGAACAATGTGTAGTTCTGAAAGGCAAGATACAAGTTGTCCCACTGAGTTTTAAGCTGAATTGTCACTGCAATAGAGAATTTTGCCCTATTATTGGTGATACCATAGGACCCTGTGAATTCCTTTTATTAAATAGGAAAAGGTCTTAAAGCCTCCCAAGTACTTGTTTTAATTATAATGCAGAGCTTTTCTTTAGGGAGGAACGATAAAATGGAAAGTACATTTATTGAATTGCATTGAGCATGAGCAGGAGTTCTGCTGCACCCAGGTCCTTAGCATTTGTTACTGGTTTGCTGTGGGTAGCTCCTCTGTCAACATACTGATTGCTTACCTGGAGGCCCCTATTTTCCTTAAGTTTTACAAAGGCCAAAGAGGCGGACAATGTTGTCTTTAACATTTCACGTGGGTGACCAAAAGAGGAAATTTAAGTGTTGAAAGACTTTAGATTAACACTTTAATATCAAGGTGATTGCATTCAGTTGATACCTTAGAATAGCATAAGCAGGTCACCAGCTGTCGGAAGATGGGAGAGGCTGGTAGGAGAGTGGAGAATGGAAACAACAGGCTTGGGTCAAAATTATATTGAGTTCTCCAACATGTGAGAAATAGCTAAAGGTGCCATGCCATAATATTATGGCAGACCAATACAAACTGGATGCTGATACCCACCCACACAGAATTCACAAGATGATGTGGGGTATAGGACTTGAATATTATCTCTCAAAATTCAATGGGAGTCCTTCCACTGACTTTAATGCAAATTAAATGAGGCTGCTCTTCAGCAAGGTGGTTAAGAATAGGCCTAGTGTTCAGGCACGGGAGTAATTGACTTCAGAGGGACCTGGTACATCTAAGTACCTCAGTGAATTGAGAATATATTGAATGATAGGCTGTCTGTTAGGACTAACTAAGATATGAAGACCATAAAATCTAATGGAAATTGCAATATGAAAGTAGCAGACTTTGGTCTCATTAATTTTTTTGCTAGATATGCTGCATTTGATTTCTTCATTTCCATTCATGAAAATCTTCCTTAAAATTCTATCTTCTAGTACTCAAATTTATTGTGAAATGGTTAATGTTACACTGACAGCATTAAATATGCCATTAAGGCTCCAAAAGGAAACATGTTTCAAAACCAAAACACTTACAAAGATACAGAACCCAGTCCTTACTACCCCAAAAAAGGTAAATGCTTTATGTCATGATGGTTTTAATTGGTCAGAAATGTCAGAAAAGATATGTTTGTAAAAGGTGAGCGGCGGAGAGAGGAATAGAGTGGTTTTTAGTGCCTGTTTTTATGCTGCTAGCATTCATTTCTGTTGTAACTAAACAATAGAATACAGTATCTGTAATTATTCAGGCACATTTGGAGTTGTAATTCATTCTTTTACATGCAAAATTATTATTTAAAAATGAAAGGGAAGAAATGAGGTCTTTATGATTTTAAATGTACCAGTTAATATGATAGAGCAATTTATAATTGTTAACAATTAAATGTTATTCTTTTGATTTTGCTCCTCTTAAGTTCATTTAAAGGTATCAGCCAACTAGTAGCAACTAAATTTAAGACAGTAAAGGTGATACTGTTATTCTGTTCATTTTCATAAAGCATTTTTTAATTGGAAATATTTGTGCTAGTTGATTTGAAATGTAGGGAGGTCTGTCTCTTACCCTGTTTAGCTCTTACTGACCAGAGCTTTTACACATTTCATCAAAGCTGGGAAGCCTTCAGCTAGCAGAAGTCAACAATTTCTATTCCATCTCTTTTTCTATCTGTCAGGCATGCTGATGTATTAGTTTGCATGCTCTGATTGTACTTGTACCTGATCCTCTGAAGCTGCTCTAAAATGCATAATGTCATAGTGTTTGTAACAGAAATTCAAATTCTAGAAACTTAATAGTTTCTGGTTTTACAACAGCGTAATTTTATGCAGTGATAGCAGCATAAAACTCTCGAACACAGCAGTGATACAAGCTTTCCTTATAAATAAGTTTCTAAGAAATAGATGCTGGGTAAAGGGGGCTTCATCCATTGTTTACTCAGGTTAAAATAAAAATTTCCATTGACTTTTACTTTCCATAGGTAGTTACTAACTGTAGATAGTGTCAATTTCGGAGGGTTATTTTACAAAAAGCTTGGAATCAACATGTTTATTGTTAGGTCCTGTTTAATAACAGTTTTATATTGTTTACTAACCATCTGGGCATCTGATTAGACACCGTAACGATAATTTGGTTTGAGCTTCTTTACATGCGCTATCTGTGAGTTATAAAAGATAATGGTTTGGAAGTGAAAATATACAGCTCACATGGGTAGCACAAGCAATTGTTTTAGCTATCCATGGTATTCTTTGTATTCTGCTGCTTCATGATCAGAAGAGGAATAAACCCTCAAAGACTTGTACTCAACAAAGAACCTGATGTACCGTGTGTGAGGGTTTGCTCGGCTTTGTACACTCTGCATGACCAAATCTGCAGAGCAAAACAAAGATAAAAGCTTTTTTCTCCTGAGCATTTTGTGTTCATAGAGACTAATAGCCAATTAAGAAAAAGGGAAATATTTGATAGCTAAAATCCAGTAATATTATCTGTCCCCAGTTGATTTGACATTTAATATATTGTTTCCTCTTCAGCAATTTTACTACAAGGGGCAATTTAAGCATTAAAAGAGAGAGACTGAACTGTTTCTGTCTTGCGTAGTCGTTTTTTTATACATAGTTGGTGTTTTATCATCACAGCAGTGACACTTATTTACGTACATAGATGCTCCATAAAGAAGATTTATTTGTATAGTAAGGGCTTTATTAAGACCAGTAAATAATGACCTCCTGAAGAAATATTATTATTACTTTAAATAATTTAAAGGTTGTCGAATTGTTGTGTTCTTCTTTCCAGAACTATGAGTAAAAAAGATGGGAAAGCAGTTAAACCTTTTTGTACATGCATGTTTTTTGATAGATTAATGCAGGATTATTGAATAGCTTTGTAAATTCATTAAGAATACCTAAGCTGTCAGAAACATATCTAAGTCAGCAGCAGCAATAATGATGTAGACTCATCAATAATCAATACCTACTGAAAGTTTTTTTAGTTAGATAGTTTCTTTGAATCATTGCAAATCATTGCATGGCCAGTAATCCTAATAGATTTTTTTTTTTTAATGGACCAGTGTGCTGAAAGGGCAAAATAAATGTCAGTGATGATTTTTTGTAACAGTTAATTAATTATTTTATGTTGTTCCTGAGATATATTTTTAAGTGCTACATATAAATACAAGTCATTTTTCAAAGAAAAAGCAACAAATGGTAACCATTGGGTTAGAATTAATATCTGTAGTTGGTGACAACCAAAAGCTGCTTATTTTGAAGTCTGCAGGCATCTTCACTTCTGGTATTGCTCTCCATACCATCTTTTATAGCTAATGACTGACAAAGAGATGCCATCTTTTTGCTGTCCCTTCCCTTTCAACTGGTAAATACAAAACTGAGCTATTTATCATGTACTTTTGCCAGCTGAAACAGTAAATGTACCTATTTAAGTACCTCCATATAACATGTCACTGGCATTTAAGGCATTCATTAGGTTGTGATGAATAACTGGTTTTATCTGTTAGGTATGGAAAATCACTGCCTTTTAAATATTTTTTATAGTACACCAAAAAATTGTTTGTCACACGAAGTCTTCCTTTGGTTAAGTGATAATCCAGAGCAGACCGTAACATGGCTGTTTTTGTTAGCAGATATTTTTTGTTTGTTTGTAAAAGAAATTACAACTTTTTATGTTGAAAAAAATAAAGTAGAATCACTAATGGACCTGACCTGTAGTATTCTGGAAGGGTATGTGAGAGGAAGGGTCACTTCACGCTGCTCCTGTTCTTTGACTCTTCTCTCAGCGTCAGCCACAGGCCACTGCCCAAACAGGGATAAGAAGTCAGGCAGACCCTGGCCTGGGTATAGTATAATAGTGTCTACTTATGCCTTATTTAATATGGGCCTGAAGAAAATCTCAAGGAAATTATCAGAAAGGTCATTGGGGAATATGCAAATGACACCTTCTCCTCTTAATGCTCTACAGAGGTCATCATAATCTTTGGCAGAAATTTGTTTTACAAGTGAGTGCTTCTAAATAGGAGACTTTCTTTAAATCTGTCCCTGAAATATCTATCGTCTCCATTAGCTTTTGTGGATTCTTCAAATATTCCTCAGCTCCTATCCCCTTACTGGACTATAATTACTAAATTAGAGATTACAAAAATTAAAACGTATGCTTTTTCCTGTGTATAAGTAAAAATGTCTCTACTACTGTTTAGTTATGAACCTAGAATTCCCCGGTCACCTTCTACCATACAGACAAGGGCGTGACGTAACCTGTTCTAGTATTCAGCATTTGTAGTAATCCCTAAAAATGATCCCTGCCTTGAATTAGTTTCTTAGTCCTGCCTCTCCTCAGGCTTTCTTACACAGTCAAAATGGTTTTTAATTAGTTAAAATCCTCTTGACTCCTGTGGTTTGCATTGCAATAAAAAATGTTGCATGTAGAGTTTCCTTGGTTTAATAGTTCAGGTCTGGTTTACAAAAGCACCTCTGCTGTTTCCCATTACAGGCTGAAAAAGAAAATGTACTCAGCTAAATCTCTGTAAATATAATGATTAAGTAATTCATATATATAATCCATGAGTTGGAAATGCTGGCTTCAGTCCTGCAAATACAGATGTCTTTTCAGATGCGTGCCTTTTGTTTGTTATGCTTCAATGATTGCATTCCTGTTGCAAAATATTTCTTCATCCTGGGACAGTGAAAAAGACTCAGTGCTTCTGTTGAATTTTCTATCCAGTATAAATGAATTATTTTGATCATCTTCTTTTGGCTCTATCACTTGTGCTGAGTTATGAGATTAGAGCCTAGGAACAAGACATTTGTAGCCTCCCTGTCTTTGCCACCTGTGACAAAGGGATTTACATGTTCCTTTCTAAATCACTTCTTTTGATAAAGTGGGATTGACAAATACTTTGTTTTTCCTTGGATTTTGAAGGACAGATCCTCATGTAAATTCAGCGCTACTTGATGGCTTTGTGAGATACAGAATGGCCGTGGTACTGTTTCCCCATATACTGAGGGAGATCCTCGCCACAGGAGCAACAGCAGAAACGCATTCGATTCTGTGCTAGAGGTCCTGGTTAGCATCTCTAAGGAAAGGAAAGAGTGTTAACAGGGCCGGAGATATAATGGTTAAGTCCTCTGTGGTTTTTGTAAGCCCACTGAGAGTAAGTAGTGTAAGTAAGTGAAGAGTAAGTAGCCCTACCTGAAAAAAAAATTCTTCTACCCAGGTCTATACATGACAGCTTTATGTCAAGCCCCCAGTCTCCAGAGGACAGTGATATTTTAAAGGCAGACTTGTTTTCATTTCCTCTGGTGTGCTGAACACTTTGCTCTAATTAGTGAACAGAAGCTTAACTCAAAACAGCAAAACACTTTCAATTCATCTATGGTTTTGTATATGTTTGGTCAGTGTTTAATCAAAACTTACATCCTCGGTCATGCATGAGCATCCTGTTGAACCAGGTAGTAGTTTATAAACACAGCATGAAAATATTGCCCTTGCTCAAAGGAGTTATAGGACAAGAGATGGCAGGTTGCAACAGACAGATGGGGAAGTGGGTTGAAACAAGGAGACAGAGCTGCTCAGCTGAAGAGGCAACATTACCAGCATTACCAGGGACTTAATCACTGTCAGGCAGTGGAAAGTTTCAAGGAGGAATTTCGAGGAGGTTAAAGAGGAGTCTGTGTGGATGCTTACAGGGAACTCCTATTAGGCATTCCAGGCAACTTTGAAGACTGTGTATTTCAAAATACAGCCAGTAGAAATGCAAGTGACATAATTTGCTCAGGGACAGAAACTGTGACAAATGAAAAAAATAAATATAGGAAAGGAATAGTCTATATAGCGCTTTGAAATTTGAGTGAAGGCAAGTCAATTAAAGTTTAAACATAAATAGGCTGCAAAGTGGTGTTATGGTCAACGCGCTGTCCTGGGAAAGGGATCCTTGCAAAACCAGTAGTTATTTGATGGAGGCAATTGGCTTTGTTAAACAAGACTTTAATGCCTTGCCGGATAGCTCTCTGGTGTTGTGAAAACGGTCTCTGCTAAACCATGTCTGAAATGTAGGAAAAAATCTGCATAACATTTTTTTTTTTTGTACAAGTGCAGCTCAAATAATTGTTCTTATTTCTATTTTCTTACAAATCAAATGTCAGATATTTTTCTGTGTTACTTACAAAGATCAAATTAATGTATTTTGGTTTTTCCCCTCATATTTTTATTCCATTATGACTAAGGCTATAACAGAGACTTTCTTGTCATTCAGCTATTCCTACAAGATCAGCATGAATACCTTCATAGGGCTATTTTCCACATTATAGGATAAGTAGTTTTCTGGCATACCACTTTCCATTGAGGCATGACTCTCTGATTGAGGTAAACAATTTGTATTGAATTTAGTCAAAATCCTTTGACTAAAAGGATTTGTAAAAGTGAAAGCATCAAAATAAAAAAAATTTCCTCACCTCTAGAACAAAGTATTCCTATTTCTCGTCTAAAAATACTTTTTTTCTGAAGTTAGTCTTTATTTCTCAAGGCTTTAACAAAAAAGTGAGTTTCAGATTAAATCAAAGGAAATATTTCCTTGACCTGAAGCAGCTTTGCTGTGTATTTTTTTTAAATTCTAGCATTTTTTTTGCTTAGTTCGTTCATGAAAGCTACTAGTGAGGCCTTCTTTTTTTTTTCCAAAATTTATTACAAAATAGAGAATTGATCTGTCAAACAGTGTGTTGGTGGCTCAAATTTAAATTGCACGCAAAATTGCTATGTATGTTGTTTAGATTCCCGCTGTGTCAAATATCTTTGGATACTACACATTAGGAAAGATGAGTATAATAGTTCTCTAATTTTCATACTCTCCTTGAGTTTAAGCTTTGTGTATGTACTGGATTTTGGATGACCTAGAAGTTGTATAAAGCAATGAAAAGCACTTGTATATTGAATATTTATTTTTACCTTCTTGTCTGTCTTTCATGAGAACTCTTCTGCTACCCCCCACAGTAAGAGTGCTTCATAGTTTTTAATCTTTAATTCGCCACCATACGGGATATATATTAGCCAAAACTGTCAATGGAAAAAGTGTAAATTTGTTACAGGACTACTTTTGTAAGCATGAAATGTATATAAGAAAATCTGGCAAGGATCTACAAATCTATTTTTATAGAACTAAGGGGTTTTGTAAATGGCATGGAAAAACTGAAGCAGTGTAGGCTGGAGTACTATTTCTCATGTGGAGCCCACACACTACTAATAACTATGCAAAAAATGTTTCACTCATGATGCAAGTCCACCTCCCAGCTCCACAACAAGAAAATGAGCACTGCTCTCTTTCTTTGTTGTTAAAGCATCCACATTAATTCTAAAGTATTCTCTTGTGCCGAATGCTGAATTACTGTAAAAGCTCTTTGGAATAGCGGCGTCACCCTCTTTGCTATTTTTTGCTATCTGTGAAGATGGTTCTGCGTCTTCTAAGCAGTGCACATGTGTAGAGCTGATGTAGTGGGAATAAGGAGTGCCATGTCTGATTCATTAGATGCAATTACTTATCATTATTCATTATTTATTTTGATTTATAATGGATAAAAAGGACCTACCTAGGGCCATTTTAGCATGAATGATAAATGGAGTCTCATAAAACGATTAAACTGGCAACTACTGCTTGTCTCTTAAGTGGACAATAATTAATGTAAGATTAAGAAAATTCCAACCAATGCTTGCCTCGGTCTTTTTCATGCAACTCTAATTACAAAATCTGGCCAATCTTCCCCAAAGCTAGGAAACTACTGGAATTTTTTTTAGCAAATGATGAAGAAACAAATTAAGGCTTTGCGTAAAATCAGGCAATTTTCTTATCACAGTCAACAAAATTTATTCTTCGATGTCAGCAGTCAGTTCAGTCCAGAATCTGCAAGGGACTAAAAACTCGTCATGGGAAGGTTTGAGTGAAAAATGCTTTTGTTCTTGCTAAGGGTATCTGCCAGAAGATCTAGAACATCTTCTACAAGCTGGAAATGGCTTTTCATGATACTAATGTCATATAACTACACTTTGAATAACTAAAATTCCCCACCATGAACAGGAAAGGACGTCAGCTGTTAGGATGTCAAGACATTGTTAAATACAATAATATTGTATACCAATCAATTCAATGTTTCCTAAAGCAGTTGTATTGAAAAGTACCATATGTATATATATACACAGACACAGATTCATATATATGTCTTTTTCAACAACATATATCAGAATTATACTGGAAAGGGAATGTATGTCCATAGTTAATGTACTTTCACTGATTCTGTTGCTGTTGAGCCTATAGGTGCTACATTATTTCAACTTTTGTCTGCCTACTCACGCTATTAACTTTGCTGTCCTTTGCGAGATGAAATCTTGGTGCCTAGGAAAGCCTTGCAAGTATAAACATAAGTGAACATAATTGGGCTTGCGGTCACTAAGAAAGAAATTCTAAATATCTTCAATTCAAAGATAGCAAGTTTAATTTACCTATCATTATGCAAGTATTCTTTCTCTTATAGTGGCAAGAAGAATTTCTTGAAAAGGGCTGCCTGCCTGTCCTGTGGCAGGCATATTCTTATGATATGTTTAAAGGAAATTAGCTGTCTATTGTTGGTTGCAGTGATTTGCGAGCACAGCAGTTCTCTGTGTTGTGATGCTCAGTACATATAAATATGAAGCAGAATTTATCCTTGGCAGACAGTCTCCAATAAAGCCAGGCCTCAATATTTTATAAAATTGTAAGAGCTGGAGGTCTTCATGTCTGTGCCTTGAAGAGAAATGAAATTTAGTGACGTGTCGTCTGTGTGACATTCCTTTAGTAAGATCTGCGCTGTGGAGTCAGTAGAGTTGTAGGTAAGAGGAGTATGGGTATTTTTGTGCAATAAATCTTGCAAGGGACAACATAGC
This sequence comes from Tringa tobata, assembly GCA_033628505.1. NCBI lineage: Eukaryota > Metazoa > Chordata > Aves > Charadriiformes > Scolopacidae > Tringa > Tringa tobata. Next base: position 5,407,238 of record JAHREE010000280.1, read on the forward strand.
CCCTGGTGCCTCCCTGAGTCTTTCTGTTGCCCACTGTGGTGCTTAAATGAGAACTGTAGGAGCACCCCTCAGTTCGTGGGAACGCCACGTGTCCTTCTCTGGTAGCCACACAACAAAAAATGGTGTCTTGTTGGTCAAGACTGTCTGTCAATGCATACACACCACCTACGCGATGGGCCACTGAAAGGTTTCTGCTCAGCCACCTCGGAAGGCAGTATGTTGTAGGCCTGCTAGTGAATATATGTAAGTATAGTTCTAGTTGTTCTGTCAGCTGTAGAGCTAATGAGTGCCTGGTTTCCTACAGACTTTTGTCCTTTAATCTCTCAGATCTGTCTTCCATGGCAATAACATCTGTTCCTTCCTGGGTCTGTCTGTGACACCCCTGCAGATAAAGCATTTTGTCATTAGTCTGCAACTAGATATGTGCAGATTGCCTGGCCCAGCTGCCTTCAGATGGGGTGTGTAGCTGTTATATTCTGCCTACCTTCCTCTCAGGAAATTGTATCTCAGGATGTAGCTGTGTCCACAGTTATCTGTTTACTTTCCCTCTTTCTAGTCCCCGGTTTTATCACAACTTTTAAGAAATCAAATTCTCTTTTAGCCTTCTACCCCTTTGCTAAATTTACCTGAAATTGGCCCACTGGCTCAGAAGTTATTTGGGAGATGATAAGAAGATAGCATAAACCTTCTGTCTTGAGACATTTCAAAATTAAACCTATTTCTTAAAAGTCTAACTTTAAATGTATATCTGAAATATCTTAAAATTATTTGATAAAATGTGGTAATATTTATTTCTATAGTGGATAAAAGGAAAATAATCTTTTTTCAGTACATTTGCAAATATGTGTAGGATCTCTTGTATACTATTTAGTCAGCAGTCTTCATCGTATTAATCCTATAAGCAAATTTATGAAGCTGCCTTTCCCAGCAGGAATAGCACAGTATTTGAATATTTTTGGAGCTGTGTCTTGGATGTTTTTATTACTGTTTACTGACCAACAAACAGGATTTTGAATGACACACAATGCCAGGATTTGCACAGAGTTTATGTAAAGGTGAGAGCAAATGTTGTGATTTGTGTCCTAGAATCATTTTAGGATAGACACTCAGACCTTTGCTTTTTTATAGCTTCTTGCAATGTTTTCACACTTTCTGTGTTGTAGGACTCTGTGCAAAGGCTGATGTTGTAGACTTCTCAGTCACAGGTTTTGCTGTATAAAGAATATAAATTGGAAAGCTGCTAGATTTCTGTTACACATACCTAAAATACAGATTGCAGAGGCAGTAAGGAAAACACTAATGCACGTGAGAATAATTGGCTTTATTTAATGCTAGATATATTTCTCCCCCTTCTGAATTCGGAGTTAAATTATGCATAGACAACATAATAGAATACTCCCCTCTGTGCCCTGACACTTCATCACTTAATGGATAGATAGGTGGAACTTCACAAATAAATTATTACCATTAAAAAAAAAATAATCAAGTGTAAGAACTTGATTACCACTGCAAGACTTGTCCTAATATTAAGTCTGCAGTGTGTGCTACATATAAATGCCTGGTTTGTGTGGTAAAGGGCAAGATGGACGGCTCTGCGACCATGTGCTTACTAATTAACCAGCATTGAAGACAGCCTCGTCATGTCCAATAGTCATCTCCAGTACAACTAGGAACCAAATGATTTTGCTGCTTAGACCAAAAGATGAATAGAGAAGCAGGCTGGCTGCTGCTCAAACAAAAGGCAAGCAGTTCACAGAAGACTATTAGGTGCCAAAACCACTTTTTCATTCTGTATCAAGAGTTTGGGCCCTATAGCATTACTAGACGTATGGGTTTTTTGCTAGTAGCCCTAAACTGAATGGACAATGAAAAAGTAAAGCAGAAAGGAAGAGCTTAAGCAGACAGTTCTGCCAAAGTCGATTAGTTTTATTCTATGTAATCAATTTTCTGCTGTTCTTCCAGCATCTTATTTAATGCTTTCAACACTTGCAATAACTTTTGCCTGTGTCTTCTCTTAAAATGCATACATTTATATGCAACAATGAAAATAAGTTAGGAATTTGTTAGAAAATGAATGTTTTATGGTCAGTTGTGATAATTCTGTTTTGTTTTGTTTTATTAGAACAGCATTAGCTGAAAATCAGACAAATGTAATATAGTTTTCCCAGCCAGTCTCATTTTCCTTACTGGGGCTAACAAGACATTTGTGTGTGAAGACATGCTTTTAATAAATAATTGAAGTTGGTGATCTTATGCTTTTCAAAAATGTCCTACTAAGATAACTGATACTGGAAGTGTACCATGAAGCAAGCTTTAGATTTTAGAGAAGGCAGCTATTATAATAACTTTTAATAGGAATCACAGCAGTTAAAGGAAATTAGCTGCCTATTGTTGCTGGCAGTAATTTGGCAGTGCTCAAGTTCTCTGTATTATGGCTCTCAGTGCATATAACTGTATTTCCCACCATTTCTATCCCAGCCAACTGATAAGACTAAGTAATTGAAAACAAAATAATACAATACATTTCTACTTGTGGGAAATATAAATAATTATTCTGTTTTGAGCATCACAGAGTATTAGAAAGGATAATATTTTAATCCTGTGAGGATGCAGATTGTAATGATAATTCCTAGAATAACTGTTTGTTTTTTTTCTTGTAAGGAGTATGGATCCCTCAAGCCAAGAAATATATATACATTTTTTTCTTTTTTTTCTTTTTTTTTTTTTCCCATGAGGGAAAAACCAAGTCTTTTTAGCCCACATATATAATTCGGTTATTGACAGTGTAGTGCCTGGGCCATTCATTCAGAAGCTCACAGCTCCTTATAGAGCAGTGACACCACATGAAGCTCTGCTCATATCAGGGAAGATCTCCACTGACAACAGAGGTGTACTGCCAGGAACCCCTTTCCAGCTGATGGGTTTTATTCTGTAGAATTCATGCATGCTTTACAATGAATGCTTAAACAGGTCTTTAACAGATGTGTAATATTGTGAACTTAATAGGGAAAGAATAAATGTCCTTTGGCCCAAGATGCTAGTTATTTTTATTTGTGCAGCAGTATGGGGAAAATTTTCGGACAGTAGGAAAATTACTCACTAACCCTGCCCACAGTGTAATGGAGAGGCACACAGTCTTCCTAAGAACTCACTCCCTTTGCTGTCACAATTAAATATCACAATTTTTATCATTTACAATGGATTTTAGTGCTTCTTGTATTGGTATTTATTCCTGAGCAATTCCTCTGTTTTACCATCCCCTGGCTTTGTACAGCTGGTATAAGAGATTAGTAAAGCTGTGTGTCCCAACCAAAGGGTCTGTATCTGTGTCCTTCCTGTAACTTGACTTCCAACCAAGGTGGGTTTTACATGAGTATCTGCCATGCATTTCCAAAGACACAAAACTTGAGTTTGTGAGCCATAAAGCAGCCACAATGTAGTCTATTTAGATCCCCAATTCCTACAATTAGGGGACCAGGACCAAAGGATACAGCTACATCTTAGTCTAGATAGAGCCCTGGACAGAGCCACAAATGTGATAGAATGTTCATAGCAATTAATGGTAATCAGTAATCAAAAATCTCCAGCAATATTTGCAGTGAAAGCATGATCACTGTTATCATTATTGTCTTTGACTAAAGTTTATAAATATTACGATTTCTAGATAGCTAAACTATAAAATGGCAACCATAAAGTCTTGCAGGTGCAGGTTACATGTCATATAAACATTAACTCCTGAGAAACAGCCAAGAGAAGGGAGAAAAATAACCACGTAAGAGCCCTATGAGTTGAATGAAGAAAGGCTTCTAGTCCTGAAGAGATGCTGTTCATGCAATTCAAGTAACAAGAAGAGGCAGTCCAGTCCTTTTTAAGTCAGATGTGTAGCTGACCACTACCAGTGTAGAGTGACAGTAGTCAGTGTTTGGTGCACATCTCCTTGACCTTTATTTTCCATAAACTTCTACTGTGGATGTACACCTAAGTGTGGGTTGTACCCAAACTTACTACTTTGCTATTGCTGCTTCTGACCTCCTTCACTGTCTGGCAGAGAGAAGCCCCATGTGCAAGGAATGGCAACGTGGGCTCTTGGCTCGATTCATTTCAAGAAAGATTGAACTCATCATTTTATGTCTTAATCCCTCTTCCGAGTGAGCACATGTTCCTCCCTCCATGTTATACTTAGGTCATAGTGAGGTAGAAGACCAGAAGTTATGATGGATAGCTCAGTGGAGGGGAGCAAGTCTCTCCTTATGGCCAGGGAGCTTAGAACAGGCATTACTGGGGTTCCAGTTCATTCCCATGAACAGGAACTTATTCTACTTAGGACTGTTTGAGACAAAGACATAGCACCCCAGCAGCAGCCAGGAGCCAGCCCAGTGCCAACCACTTTGCTAGAATTATGTTTCCTCATGCTCCGTCTGGTCTTCTGGCTCGTGCTTGCTCCTTGCCTGGCTACCCACAGTCTAGCTGAAAGAGGGAGGGTGGAAAACACATTCACCCCAAGTTAGAAAGCGGACTGTATTGGTGTGGACCTAGATGAATCTGAGGTACTTAAACAGCAATTTAGATAGGCAGATCTGGTTTATTAAATAAGTATGGAATGATGACCTCTCCCACACCTGGAAATGCATCTACCTGAATGGGATTACAGCTGCTGCCCACACTCTCTCCCTTTTTAGTCAATGATAAGAAACTCTTGAGTCCTTAGCAGATGGTCTAATACGTTGATGGATTGCTGAATTAATATTCAACTGAATATTTAATCTGCTGTTCTAACTTCACCAAAGTTTATATAAATGTCCTGTGTTAGCAACAAAATAAACATATTGACAGGTTAATATTAGGTTAGTATAATCTATTATTAGTAAAAGGACTGTCTTATAAAAATAACCAGGAATTTCTAGCAGCTGTATGACATAATAAATAGTTTCAGTGTAGGAGTCTGAGGAAAAAAGATTGATATTGATATTAAGGAAAACAGAAAACACAATAATATGGGGATATTTTAATGCAGATAAACGTGTTATATAATTTTTAAATTACCTGTATACATGAAACAGCCTTCATGTAATGAAACACACATAGAAAAATCTTGTAAATCTCACATGTTTGTTCCTCCGCATTAATGCATTCCAGATAACTGTTGCACAAGTTTTTTGGTTATTTCCTTACACAGTGGCAAGAATAGCATATTAGGAAATCAGACATGTGCCTCCATTAGAAATACCAGTGAAGTTAAAAAAACCCAAATGACGAAGTTTTTAATGGTATTTAGATACTCTTTGCTTTCAACGTGGGCCAGACAAAGCCATTGGTAACTTAAACCTGCTCAGTTTCTTTGACGTCAGTAAGATTGCACGTGACAATCTTGGTAGTAGACTTCATTATTTTTTTGAAAAAGGGCAGCAAGCATCAGGTTTGGCCTAGGTATTAATCTTTATTATTGTAGTCGTTCCAGACCATTGTTTCTAGAAATCTGAAAATTGTGTCCCTTGAGTGTATGTCTGATGATTACAACTGAAAGGAAATTCTGGGGAAACTGACAATTCTGTGAGTGTATTTGGGTGTTGTAGGTGAAGTTCTTCAAAAGTCTCTACTGAATGAGATTGGTTGCAAATCCATTTGTTACGTTATTCTGTGTGATTATCTTGAAAAGGAATACATATGAACAACCTTCCCTTTAAACTGGAGGGGAGAGGGAGGGAGGAGAGAGCGTGGTGTGTGTTCACAAATTGTCTTAAATTCCTTTACTTTAAGCCTGTATGAGAGATAAGCAAAATGTACAGAGCAATCCCATATAACACATAGGTCAAATTGCTTAGTACTCATCTGCGAGTAAAGGTGCTTACTAATTATGGTGAAAATTATTATAGAAGAGCTATAGAGATTAGTGCAAAATAGAACAGAGGCACCTGACAGGAATGAACACCGTATTCAGAAATGACAGCATGAGAAAAAGCCACTGTCTTGGATTCTTATTCATAGGTTACTCAGATAGTTACAGTAAATATTTTTCATATTTGTCAAATTAAAATGCTGGGAGTTTATTTTTAGAGTATTCATGGTTTATTTAGAATTAAGACCTATAATTTCCAGCAGCTGTCATTCTTGGTATAAGGATGCTAGTGCTTGTGCCCAAGTGGCAGTCTCATTAACAAAAGCTCTGCTAATTTGCATATCATCATAAATGTTCTATAAATCGTCTTTTGCTGTAGTCTAGATAACATTTTTAAAAGACTATCTGTCTTGGGCGGGGAAGAAAATTCTTAAAGAATGGTCTGTTGGGATCTGTAACCATGGTAACTGGAAAGCCGACTTGCTATAATTTGTTGTAATTTAAAAAATCTAATACTGATTTACTTTTTACTTCACAAAATATAATGGGATCTCTAATAAAGAATCCACACTAAAAAGTGTTGTGCTTCTACCTAGTGTTGAAATTCACTAAAACTGTGTTTTGGAAAAATAGTGTGGTTTATCTGTAATGTTTAAACACATTTTTGTTTTCAATTGTGTCAAAAGGTTTTATCATGATGATACTACCTATGAAATTAAGTTATATAGGTCTTGGTCTCTCCTAGTGAGTATCTAGGAAATATTTGTGTAGGGCACTTCTAATAACACTCTAGTGAATGTTATAGCTGTATGTGCTTGCATGTTCTCCTTCCACCATTGACAGTGCCGTATCCTTCCACGGTGGTGTTATATTTCCTCTTCAAGCAGTTGTTTTGTGCTAGTACCCAAAACCTACATCCAACAATTGCCTTGTTCAAGTAAAGACATTTTTATATTTTGCTAGAAAGAGTAAAAACTAAAAGCTAGCACTCAGAGTAGCCCTACCTCCCCAAGTGCTGTTCAGGGAGCTGAATGGCAGGGAGAGATTCCTGCAAATCAAGGCACTTTTGGAAACAGGGAAAGAAAGGAAACAGAAATGTTAAGTCAACTCTTCCCAGATTGGAAGAAAGAGTCGCTCTCTTTAATTACATTTTAGAATTGGAGAACTTTGAAGTCAAAGATTAGCAACCTTCCTACTTTGGGATTTAAATAAAATTGCTAATTAGCCCCTAAGAGAGAAAAGGAGTCCCATGAAGTTGAGCTTTTGGCTTTGTTTTATGTTTCCATGACCTCTGAGGATTATGAAGGTTTTGTTTTGGAAGTAAAGGACCGTTTTGTGGGAAACTGTAACTCAAGGGGGTTCCTGCACGAGCTGATTAGAACCTGTGGCGTCTTTGTGCAGAGATTGACCAAGTGCAGATTTCTAAGAATTAAGGCCCAGATACTGAAAGAAAATTACTTCTGTCAAATGCTTTGGCTCTCAGAGCTTGCTGAACAAAACATATATTCTCCATATACCTTTCAATTATAGTAATTGCCTTGTTCAAGTAAAGACATTTTTATATTTTGCTCGTACTTCCAAGGCAAGGATGACATTTACTGTTAATTCTTGAGGGAAAGACAAATTGCCGTCTCTTCTTATGCTATCCCTTTCTCTGACATTCTTTGCAAGATCTCTCTTCTAGTGTTGTGAAGTACCAGCCTGTTTCAATATCTGAAGTTCACAGGTGGGTTCAGGTCGCATATACACACCCCTTAATCCTAATATTTGCAAATTTAATGGAAAAAGCTTTTGAATATGCTGAGTCAAAAAAAGGGTGAACTTCATATCACTATTTGTCACGTCCACATCAGTAATTGATGGCAGTTTCAGAAACTGCCATTAACTTAGAATATCACAAATGAAATGGAGAGTTTTCAATATCAATCAAAATTTCAATATAGGAATAGATTAAATAGTTTCTGTGTTGAAGCCTATCCGTTTGAAGAATCACCCAAAAGGCAAGCTGTCTTTTTATAGAATTTATATGCTTTGAAACATCTTTCTTTCTATCATGAGTGAATATATGATATAAACTCGGGAAGATCGGTTTCTATAAAATACATCTAGATTTTATGAAAGAGTCATAATGGAAGAAAACAAAGTGATGCAATTAGTGCAAATCAATCAGCCTGAAGCTAGAAGAACTAAGAATATCTTCTATCCATATTTCTACTCCTCAAAATTTAGCACTTTCTCCAACACAGTTTCATTTGGGATCTCCTTACAAATGAACTTTGAAGTGTAGTTCAATCTCGTATATGACATTTTGTCAATAAATATCTTTGAAAATCAGTATGACTGTGAGAGAAAAATGTCAGCAGAATTTCTCCTGCAGGTGTACATCTGCCATTCTGCTCAGTTCTAGCTCTTGTTGGAGTTCTTCTTTGAATTGCTGTTTTATTATGTTCCTTTTAGGGCAAAGGCTTTCTTCTATGGTAATTATAATCTTGAGACAGCTCAAAATATTGAACTGGTTTAAAAATAACACTCTTTTAATAAAGAGGGACCTGAGTAAAAGGGTAGTATATCATTACGTAATTAAAAGGTACATAAAAAATTCATATGCACAAGAGATAAGACTTCAAAAGTTCAAATTTAACTTTTGAATCTCTGATTTTTGATGAGGGAAAATTAATTTTGCATGAAAGTAGATTCTTCCATGGAACTTAACTTAAATAGGAAAAAAAATATCTCTATTCACCTTTCAAAGAAATACCTGGAGTTTCAGATTTGGGTTGGGTTTGCTTGTTTATTTGTTTAAACCATCTTACTCTATTTTTATGCTATTCTTATTTCCTTTTTGGGCGCATGGTTAACTTAAAGTGATTTTTTTTCTAATTTAAAGTCATATTGCTCTCCTTTTTTTTTATTATGATAAAGCCTCTCTGTCTCATATAACCTTTCTCCAGAAGAAAGCTTTTACATTATTGTATTTCAACAGTGAGTCTGGCTTCATACAAACACATCGTTTGAAACAACAACAACCAGAAGCTTCATAAACTACTGAAAGTATAGATTTTTCTACAGCTAGACAGGAAAAACATATTTTCTATAAATAGTATTCAAAGAATTTATTTCTGCTGCTGCTCTTAGCTGGAATATGTATTGGTGCTGACGATATTGCACCTGAAACAAAATGTGCTTGGATAATCTTCTATACTAAGTTTTACCATAATTAGTTTAATGAATGATTATCAGTTTAAGGTTCTGTCAACCAATTATCACTTTTTCTCAAAGTCTGGAAAAGTACATCCTATTTGAAAAAGCTACTAGTGTCTTCTCGGGGTGCTGTCTTTGCTGCTATGTGTTTGGCCCAGCCCACCATGCTCATTCCCTCCCGGTTTTCAGGTGCCAATACCCTCTCAAAATCTGTGATGTGTTATCAGTAAGGTAAATGTCAGAAACCAATTCAGGTGAGATAAATGTGGATAGTAGGAAAGGAAGGTTTTATGGCAGCAGTGGTTTTTGTAGTTGTAGGCAAGGTATATGGGAAAAGAAAGGTCAGATAGAGGAGAGGAATATGAAGTCATCATGAAGAGGACAGCTGTCAGGAGCTAGAAATATAGATCAGGAGGACAAAGGAAGAAGGCATCAAGCATAAGGTAAAAAAAACCCCAATCAGCAACAACAGTGATTGGATTATGTGGGTGCTCAGCAAGCCTACAGGTGACCCTACATTGGGAAGAATAGCTGCTGATGGAGGAAAGGGCTGCCTTTCAGAGGGACCTCAACAAATTAGAGAAATGGATTGACAAATCTCATTCAATTTCAACAGAAACAAATGGAAAGACTTGATTCTAAGATGGAATAACCCATGCAGTAGCACAGACTGGGGACTGATTAGATACAAGCAGCTCTGCAGAACACGAGGTGGGGGTCCTGGTGGACACCAAATTGACCATTGTTCAGCAATGTGACTTTGTGGCAATGAAAGCTAACAAGCCCTTTCTAATAATAGGCTGTATTAGCAAAAGTGTAGCCACCGGATCAAGGAAAGTGATTATTTTTCTTTTCAACAAAGGACTGATGAAATTCTGTCTAGAGTACTGGTTCCAGTTTTGGGACCCTCAGTACAGTAAAAGCATTGACAAACTTGAGAGAGTCCAGAGGAGAACAGAAGAGGCTGAAGGAGCTGTGCTTGTCCAGCCTGAAGAGAAGAGATGGGCAAAGGGAATATAACTCCACTTTTTACTCCTAAATGCAGATTACAGACAGAAGCAGACTCTTTGTCACTGCAAAAAAACAGTTGCAGATTGCACCAATGATGAAATGATGATGAATTATGAGAAAAATGGGTCTTACTGAGAGTGGTTTGACAGCAGAGCAAGGAATTTGAACTAGGTGACCTTCAGGAATCCCTTAAAAAATTACTTTATCCTATGTTTGTATGATTTTGTCTTCCTACCTGAAAAAAAAAAAAAAGAAAAAAAAAAAGAAAAAAGGGTTTAGGATTTTTAAAGTTTGTCAGTTGTAATTGCAAGCTGCAAGTCCGTACCTATAAGAATTACATATGTCGGTCACATCAGGTGCAGACTTTAGTCTCTGTGCCTTTGTATTTGTGACGTGCTACAAAGCAGTAGTTGGAACACCTGCTTCATAAAAGCTGAAACACCCCTGCATTTTCATGATGGTACTTTTTAATACTCCTTGCCTTAAATATTTAGCTATTTAGCAAACTACACTCTGCCCAGGACATAATAACTGTACAGTAATAGATGTTTTGCTGGCCTGATATTTGGCTGCAGTTGGCAATCTTGTATTCTGGTACTGCACAGTGTCAGCTGCAGAGCTGGCACTGCATTTCAGGAAGGTATGTCATGGACATCTCAGATTTTGGCCTCCTGGAAATTTTCTTTAAAAGTTATTTACCTTACATCTCTACTTTATAACTGACCACACAAAAATATTTCTAGAGATGAACTTTTACGAAGTAAGTAAAGTATAAATGGGCAGCTGATTGTTAGGTTGGAGTTGGATACGCACATCACTGGCATTGGCAACTAGTCAAGCTGACATCAGTGAGTCTGTACACACTGTCTACTACTCTGCTGTAAATTGTGACTATGAAGGAAAGCAAACTCGTTCACAGCTTTTTTTGAAAATACCTGCTAAATTACTATTCATTTAGAACTGTACAAGTACTTCTGAGTCTTTCACATCCTTAGTATGTACCATGTATATACTCTTTACCAAACCAAGCCATTATCTGATTGGGGGGAAGTCATTACTGGTTAGGAGTATATATTCAAAGGGAAATGAATATGGTTCTTTCAGGGGAAAAATTTTTTTTTATAGTATTGTGTACTAGTTTCTAGAGGACTGCTGTGTAATAATAACTTAGTGGTGTGTTTTGCTTCTGGTGAAATTCTATTGCTTCAAGTTTCATTCCTGCCCTGACTTGCTTGAAAAGTTTTCCTTAGTCTTCAGCAGTCTGTTGTTCTAAAATGATACTATTCAAATGGGAGCTATCAAATTTTTATTATTCCTGGTCAAGGAGATCCATGGCATGCCTTTGATACCATATAGTCTGAGACATTTAATGATGCAGCAACTTCATACCCTCAATTAGAATTCTACTTACATATAGAGAGATTCCCTTAATTGTCATATCCTCAAATCGCATCTCCTCTGTTACGTAAATGAAGTGTAAAAATGGCTTACAGCTCCTGCAAGATGCACTGCTGTACAAAGAGCTGCTCATAAAGTTACTGAATAGAATGAATGGATTAAGAACATTCATGCTGTTACTTTCAGTGGATTAAATCTCTGTGCTATTTATTTCAAGTTAATCAGCACTTTGTACTGCAGGACGAAAAACCAAAACCCTGTTCACTAAGCCTCAAGAGTAGGAATCATTATCATGCCAAAGAACTTTCATTGTCATTAATAAACTGCTGAACTTTTAGAGATGCCAAATTGCACTTCCTAAGTATGTACTATTTCTGTTCTTTTTAAAGTGAACATAGAGATTTATTAAATGATGTATTCAAAAGTTTAGAGGTGAAAAAAATTCACAAATAAGCTAAGCCATGTTATTCATTCTGTCTAAATTGTAGTACGCACTCTGTATAATACACCTTAATATACTCCCACACGTGATACTAATTTTTGCTGAAGGTGGCTGGATGATATAGTGTGGGTTTTTTTTCAAATTGCAGGTCTTAATAAAGAAAGAGATTTTGAGTTTGACTTACTGAATGCTCAAAAAGCCCATACTACTTTGTGTTTTACTCTACAACACTTAAGCATGTAAGGAATATTTTTCATAAAGATAGAAGACACACAAACATGAAACCATAATAGAAGCCCTTGTGTGACATTAACTCTGACATGTTATATGAAGTGACTTTTATAACTATTATATCATATATGTATTTTAACTTTTCAATTGTAATATGTATTTGCAAACTGTAGGCAATCTTTTGAAAAAATACATGCCTTCCAGTTCTTCCTAGAAGAAGGAAGTATAACCTTGACTATGCCCTTATTAAAAAAGCATAATAAACCTCAACTAATTTCTCTAATAAAGGTGCATAGATAGGACACATCAGTATCAAAACCTGAAGAATGATGAATAGATGATACTAAATAAGTATCATGGATCTAATACCAGTTGTGTCGAAGTTTGCCAGATCTTTTCAGGATACTACTAATTTGCTCAGACTAATTTTAAAGAGAGCTGAGGGCTTTTAGGATTTTTAAGCCAAGGTATGTTTATGGCAACTAAGGTATTCTGGAAATACTATTGGAGTTGGCATGTTGGCATGGGTGTTTAAGAGTTGTTTAGATGTGGTGTTGGGTAATATGGTGTAGGGGAGAACTTTGTGGAGTAGGGTTGATGGTTGAACTCGATGATCCCAACAGTCTTTTCCAACCTGAATGATTCTATGATCGTTTCTACTTCACCCATGTGCTGTATCCCCCTTTTTATCCCTCTTCTAGAAGTAAATGTTTCCCTGGCCAAACACCTTGAGACTAAATCCCTGTTTGGGCACTCAAACAAGTGATGTTTCTGTGGTCAGTCTGTACCTTAAGCTGAAACATGGAAGAAAGCAGGGAAAATCTACACCTGTTTCTCATCACCGTGCCTAAGTAGTTACTTCAAATTACCTTGGGTAAAGTTTTGGGGACATTCAACAATCCCAAAACTCTCATTCAGCTATTACTAGCTGCCCTCTCCTGGTGAGTCTTTTCCCCTTGGTCCCTAAAGTGAAATGTTTCTTGTAAGTATGACCAAAGTTACTGTCATAGCTTGTGTAGGGCCAAAAAGAATATTTTTTACAGTTTCTAGCTATGTTTTATTTAGAGTATTTCCTTAGCTTGAAAAACTAACACAAACTGTGAAAAAAAAGGCTATAAATAGGAACTGTTTTATGTATAATCTGAAGAAAGTCCTATATCCATATTTTAAATACTAGAATTGCAAATGACTGCCAATCAAACTAAGGGCTACTGTAGCCTCATAATAATCACGTAACTCCTAAGTACGTAAATGTTAACAAATGGTCTGACTGGAAACCCCATACACTTCACACACTTGTTGTATGAGGCACTGCATGAGACTACGTGATGTTTGAGATCATATTCAGCAGAGTGGAGAACAGATATTTAAATTCTCAGTTCAGTTTGGGTGTTAGCTCATGTGACACAACTACCTAGTACTAGTGTGGGGCAACGGTGATCATCCTTTTAACCCCAGCTTATGCTCAACAAACCTCTGCACAGAAGTATAAACAGCTGCCAGGAAAGATAAGAGAACACATTCTTCTGATTTACAGCTCAGTGTGCTTCCCCTAGGCTACAGGGAATTTATTTCTTGGAAACACGTAACTGAAGGATACTAATTTTGTCCTGACTAGCCAGGCAACAGACAATGGGATTTGATTGAAGACCTGATACTTCCAAATTGTGAAAGCCTTGATATACCTTTTCTTCCTATCATTAAGCATGTTGTGTTAAGCACAATTAAGCTCTTGAGATTTTAGTCTTCATCTGTGTTTGATGTAGTATTCTGCTAAACATTTCCATTTTGGATGGGAAATAAGGATGACAAGGGGGAGGACCTCATATCTATTTCTTTTGTCTTCCTTGACAGTGGCAATGTTTACTTTTTTCCTCCTGTCTAATTTTATTTTATTCAAGTTATTGTTCCTGTAATGTTCTTTCCCTAGTGCATCTCAAAGTTTACAAATATAACAAATATTGCAGGGTGCATTTTTATCTATTTGATTTTATCTTGTCTTTCTGAGTTTGTCATATCTCTGTACGATTGCTGTTACAGTCATGACAAAAGGGATCGATTAAATTCCCAAATTCATAGATCTGCAGAAGGTCAAAACTGCTCTGGAATTCTTTCTCACCCTATCAGAAGTCATAGTGTCATCCTTAGTGAAAGGTGTTAAGTCAGAAAGTCAGTCTGTTTTTCCTGATTTTAGCAGCTGTAACTAGGTGCAGGGTAAGTCTTTACCCTACTCCTCGACACGTCACAGAAGTTTGCATGCTTTTAGATCTACCAGCGTAACAACATAGATTTCTATCAAAAATTAGACAGCATGAACACTAAAGCTCTATTGAACCAGGCCATGCTGGTCCACTTGAGAACAACACCTTACGCACTTACATCCACAGATCCAGTGGGACCTGCATCCCTTTAACCCAGCTCAGCACTAAGCAACGTATAACATCTTGTCATGGCCTGCATGATCATAGATTTTGTAACTTTATGTTTGCATGTGCATATAAAAGATTCCCCTGGATTTATGGTATGGATTACAATCGGTCAGGCAATGCATAACTATATCACTTCTGCATCAGTTCTTCAGTCACTGGGTAGACGTGGTGGTTCTTTACCAAAACACCTGAGCACCTATGTATTTGAGAACAGGACATCAGCCAAAACCCATTAGGTCCTGAAAGGTCCTGTTTACTTCAAGCTTGGCTAGGTCCCTAATAGGATATGCCATTTTGGTGCCATGGTGTTGATGAGGCAGGGGAAGAAGCTGAGCTGTTGCAGATTAGTCAGGGCAGCTTATGGTCTTTGTGCTTCAAAGCATGTATGTAATTGCCAAACCAACAGAAGAGGTCAACTCTTTTTTTTTTTTTTTATTTTTTTTTTGCTAAGGGACAAGCTGCCAGAAACAAATAGCCAGTAAAGTTATGATGCAAGCTAAGTATGAAAAAGTTGTTACCAAAAGAAGTTTCTCAAAATCTCTGTCCTTCAAAAATATTTCAAGTACTTTGTGGAATAAGCTAATGGTTATCTTTCAAAAAAAAATTAATATTCTTAAAAGAACTCTTTTTTGATACAAAACACTAAGAACAGAGCTTGGTTAGTGTTTTCAGTAAAACTTTCCTTTTTAGTGCTATTTAGCTGAGTAACTATTTACTGTAATAAACATTAGTTGAATAGTGGCACAAGTAACCACAAGCAGATACCATTTAAACCCCAACTTTATTTATCTGAGCAGTAGCAATTCTTTCTTCGTGACCCAGGACCTTTCCATACTGCTTGTAACTGCATGGACAATTTATTTAAATTATTTGGTAAAAAATACTTACCAGATAATAAAGAAATACTATGAAATATATTGTCTTGAACACAGTTACTTTGTTTTAGAGTGTTCTTATGCATGCTACCCAACAGAATTAAGCACCTTGCATTCATCCAGAGCACTTCCCCTGCTTTGCTGTTATTGTTGCTTGTGTGGCCAGAATTGACCGACCCATGTGCTCCTTTCCCCCCTGCTGAACTCAGCAGATGGTCTGTGCAGAACTCCAGCGAATGGGGCCTCTTCTCTTTGGTGATGCACGTTATCTTGTGGACCATTTTATAGCTTGTGCTTGTTCAGTTTGTACCTCAATATATACACTAATAAATAGACTGTCCACATAGCAGCTCTTCACTTCAGAAAGGTGAAAGGTGTCATGAAAAATAGATAACTAAAAAGAAGATGAGGCCAAATGCCTTGATTTCAGTAAGGTCGTGGGAGATTTATGCCTGCTGATATATACCTTTTTTGCTACAGCAACTCCAAATAAAGAATGGTATATATTCTTTTAAAAATAAAGAACACTTTTATATTCTATTAAAATATGTTATCTTGGTATGACTTACAGTCCTGAGCTGCAGCCAGATCCCTTTCCTGCATGTACTGAATTCCATTCTGCCAGCCCTTTTTTGGGGAGTCTCTGAGATGTGGATTAACCGCACTGTGATGCAAGAATCTTAATAATTTATAAAAGAAATTAAATGTTACTTAAAAGCACTATTATAAGATCTATTTAGGATGGGGTTTAAACTGTAGTCAGCTTGCTTGCTTCTGTGGTACAGTAGATATAAAACAAAGAGATTTGGAAGATAGTAGCAGCTAATAAAGAACAGAACAGCAATATAAGAGAAAAACACGCAGGCATCAGCTTTAGAGAATCTCACCTCAGATATGCCAAGCCAACAAGATTATTCAAATTTGCATGCATCGCTGTCACTCAGAATATTTTAAAGTATTTAAAGCGATTTTCTCCTGTTTGAAAACAGAACAAAACAATGTGAATATGTTCCTGCACATTCCAAACACTATTGTTTGAAATAATGTCTTCGAGGATACAGAAAAAAATGGATTAGCCATCTCTTAATTAAAACAAACTTTGAGTGAAATTATGTTTTGACTCTGGGTTTTGTGATAGCAGGGCTGTGGGCCAGGATAGAGGTTTGGGGACTTAGTAGTTCTGACAGCTCTCTAGTAGCTACTGTAAGCTCTGATTCATTCTGCTTTGCTAGTAGGGATGTACTTCCATCACTTGATGTTAAAAAAATAGTCCTATAATTGGCACCATCAATTGTCTGGGTACTGAGAGGGATGAATTTTAAATATATCTCTTCAGGCTAAAAGGATACTCAATGTTTATTCAATTTTAACAGGTATACACTTATAGGAGCCTTTATTCTAATGTTGTGGAAGATGCATCTTATTTTATATACTTATTTTTGGGGGTTCAGAATGCACTCAAGGCATGAGCTAAAAGCCCACTTGTATTCCATCACGTATTCTGCTTTTGTGGGATGTGGGAAGTGACAGGGAGGCTGAGGTGAACATTATCTAGGTCGCTGTAAGATCTTCATAATATTTGCGTCTATATGGGTTTGTCTCTTGATTTCACAAAGGGCAATAATTTTGTTCCTTTTTAACCCCTAGACTCATATAGTCTGGTGTGTTAAAGTCAAGGAGTGCAAGGACACACACAGGGAAAAGTATTTAGCTCTTTCAGAAAAGCCCCATCAATGCTGCATGGTTGAGAGAAACAGCATTTATTGTAAAACAGCTTCTTGGGTGCTGCTAGCTGTGCTGCGTGGCTGCGGCAGGAGTAGGAGAGAGGAGCTGGCATCCTTTCCCTTTCTCCCAACTGTCAGAATCCTCCTACATCCTTGTGTTATCACCAGAACTTTCCACCACGTACTCACCCATCATTCGGCCTCTGCAGCATATGTCCTTCTACGTATTACGGAGGTTTCTTGGCTTACCAAGTCTTTTCATGTTTGAAGCAGAAGTACCAGCTTTTCTACCTTTCTAGAATGATTTTGACAGCTGTAAAATTCTATTGACTGCAAGAATACAAGATATAATCCAACCTGAATCGGTGACAATCCCTGTGTGCACAGAAGGAGAAAAAAATACGCCTGTTTAAATACCAAAATCTTTGGTAAAATTATATGAAAGGACAGTTTGAAACAAAAAAGTCAAACTCTGTAGAGTAAATAACTTTTCAGCCTTTAATCCTATAACTGTATCTCTGTATTTCAGTTGACACACAGCAATGTATTGCTATGTGCCGCTGTAACTCAAGAATCAGGTGATTTATTCAGAAAAGCAATAACTGGTCTTTCATTTCTTTATTTCAACTTCTTCTTTTTATGCTCTGAAGAAAAATAAATGAGGAAATTAGAAGGAAAAAAGTCTTTAAATCAAGGTTACATATTTTATTATTAGATTTTTTAAAATTCTATCATTATGTATATATTTCTATATTTCTTGTGAACTCAGAGTTATATCTAGAAAAAGTTGAATGGAGTACATCTACATAGATCAGCTATGTAAAAGAGTAGCAATGATTAGGAGACTATTCATAGATAGAGGGCTTCTAAGTCCTTTTTTGACAGGTCAGAAAACTAGGGGTCCTGTTTTCTTCTTTCCCCAGAGTTTGCAGCCGACTTTACATTGAAACTCTGTATTGGGTGAATAGGGAGGTAAAGATAACGCAAGAAGAAGAAATGTCAGAAATCGTGATTGTTAGATTACTGGAGTTCCTTGTACACCCACGCAGACAGGGATGCTTACATTATGCTCATCAGCCCACTACACCAAATAACCAGTAAGAAGTCTGTCTTCTTATAATGGCTTATTGACTGAGCTGCAGCATCCCCATAATGGAAGGGGCAGAAATGACCCAAAGGCAGATAAGTTGACAGAATTACTCAGAAAATCTTCCCTTTGTTTCATTAGTCCTAGAAAACGATCTCTGTCCCTGAAAATGGTCAGTGTTAGCTTAAATTCTTTATTTTCTCTGAATTTGAACCAAGCGTAATTTGAATGGGTTATTTGGGATAAGTACCCATCTTCCGGATCCAGTCTTGCCATTTGTTCTTCTGGGAGTTGCATAAGTATGTATGTTTTCAAGATACCCAATTTTGAAACATCAACTTCAATAAAACTTTGGGTTAGCTAAATGTGCCATGCAAACTTTAATTTTTTAATTACTGCATGTTTAATGTGGTACCTGTATAATCAGTTTTTCCAATTTCTTAGTGAGATTTGGTCTGTAGATCTTGGATCATAGCAGTTAATGCTATCAAACTTAAAATTCATCACGTTTCAGTAGTGTACAGAATTTTTCCATTGTTTCACTTCAAACTTGTACACTCTAAAGGAAAACAGGGCTGCTCACAGAAATGCATGAAAAAAAAATCTCAGTGAGAAGGTTCACATGGTAAGGATAAAGTTTTTCTTGCTGCCAAATTATCTACAGAAGATTTCACTGTTTATCAGTTTGTGAGGGATTCCAAATTCAACTCATCTGTTCTGGAGTTATATTTTGCTGCCAATCATTCTGACACTTGTTATGTGCTACAGTATATCAGCCTGCAGATCACTTTTGAGGTCTTCTCCTGTTAGCAGTGCCTCCAGTATTTTCTATTTGCAGTCTATGATTAGCATGCCAAGTCATATGATAATTTTCTGTGATTTAAATTTATATGAAAGAAAAAGCTTGGACACAGTGTCTCTTCCCTGGAAAAATATATACGAATGCTTCTTCTTGGCTTGGATAGGAATAAAATTAGGTGATTAACTACTAGCTATATCACTGAAAAAATATAATGGCAATAAACTGATTTGGGAAAGACTCTTCTGTGCTTTCATCTGTAGAGCAATAGAGAATTACCGTGCAGGTGCCTAATATTAAATCAGGATGAATGGAACTCTTAGGTTTTCTATTTTGTTGTCTAGTTTTGCTGGTTTTATACATTTATTGTTTTTAGTATTTTGTAGACAACCCAGTCATGGCTTAGAACTCTTTGTGTGAACACTAAAAAAAAAAGATGGTCTGTGCCCTAAAGTCTGACTGCAGGTCAGGAAACTGCCCCATTGGAGATGAAAGAAGAGGCAATGCTGATGAGCATGATAGGCAGTATATTAACACTCTGTTACCAAATTTTGTCATGGCTTCAAAACAAAGAAAAATTTTATGGAAGGACACGAAGGAGAATAATACAGTTGTTCTGTATGTTTACAAGGATATCTTCCAAAATCTGAAAAGCAAAATAGGAGAAAATGAACAGGTGTTTTCAAGTGTAATGAGGCTTGGATCATGAGCTAAGCAGTGGCAGAAGTCAGTTTTTGTGGCTGTTGAGAGAGAAATGGTCTTGATACTTGAGGCTGATATTTGAGTCAGTGGTGAAGGAAAAGGCAACAAGGGGGTTGGAGGGAAGTGGATGCCCCTGAGAAATGTGCTGAAAACAAAGATCCTTGCAATAGCGTTAAAAAAAGAGATAACAGAACAAGATCACATGCATCCAGGTCAGAAAAAGAATGGCACTGTGATTGAGACTTCAGGTGTCGGAGATCTTTCTAATTTTTATATAGATGGTGGAAAGGCAATAAATGCATAAGATGTTATGTAGTCAGAATCTGAAAGGTTAAAGCTAAGTAAGTAGGTATTTGCAGGATATTCTCTGATTTAATATCTTAGTTAATGATTTCAAAGAACTAAATGACATGTTAATGAAATTCATAGATAACGAAAGTTGACAGGAGATGCAAACATATTTAGGACAGAAAAGGTATCCAAAGACTGGAATAACTGGTTACTGAGAAAATGTGTATATGCAAATGTAGTAAAGCAGGATTGTTTACAAGGTGTTGGGGTGTTAAAAAAAAAAAAGGCCCGTGAACATTAAAAATTGAGTATCTTTGGGTCAAGATATGTGGCAGAAGTGTGGAAAAGTTTCAAAGTTCTAATTTGAGAGTTTGTTATAGATTGCTGGTGTTAGTTTATACCAAATTTGGTGTAATGTTAGTATTACAGGAATAAATGTCCTTTGGGAGATTTGAAGTTACCTGATTGAAGAACAACTGCTGAAAATTGTAATAGGTTTTACATATTTTTACACCACATAATCAATCTACCAAAAAAGACTATTTGATATTGTACATTGACAAGTTATTGTTTGAGACTTGTTGCTTAAAAACAACCCTACCTGTGAGTGTTCCTAAAATGGATCAATTTGATGGATTACATAAAGAACACATAATATATATATAAGGTTCTATATAAGAAGAGAAAATGTGAATAATTATGTAGACTGCCTAGTGAAACTAAGTGGACTAAACAGTTCCAGAATTTAAAAATCATGAATGCAAAAGACACTTGAGTGAAGGGAAGGTATTTTATAAAGAACAGTTCAAGTTTACACCAGATAAATAAATAGGTCTTCTTTTTTTAAAGGAATCGATGTAAGCAGATAACTTTTTTTTTATTTCTAACTAGTCAATATGAAATCTACATATTAGAATTCAGCACACACTAGAGTGTGAGAATTGCTAAATATCAAGCCAAAACTACATCATACAAAAAGTAATCAAAACAAGAGGTCTTTAACCATGCAAAATTAAGAATAGAAAAAGAAGAAAAGGGCTCTTTATTCTAGGAACAGTCAGATGTTAAAAATGGCTTATTTGCCCTTAATTCTAAATGAAAATCTTGTCAAAACTTTCAGTAAAGGCAATGGTATAGAATATGGAATAATTAGGACATGAAAATGGGATTTAATGCTTCACAGGAGAAAAAAAGAAAAACTTAAAAAATTCTATGCAATCCAGATGGGGGAGATTAAATATTCTTCATTCCATAATTTTGAAAAAAACATATTTGAAACCACAGGTCTATCTGATCAACCTTGCCCAGCTGATACCATATACCCAGAGAACAATGGTAAAACCTGCATTTAAAATTTAGAGGAAGACATTAAGTGATTTGGGACAGTGGGTTCATCTGGCCTTAATAGCATGTAAAGTTTTAGAACAAATTTCAGTTGAAATTATAATGAAATATATGAAGACAATTAGAAATGGGACAGAACGCAACATGTTTTTATCTAATTTTTCTTTGATAAATAATTTTTAAGCAAATGACATGCAGTAAAGCTCATGTATTTGGACTTCAGTTAAATATTTGATAAAATGCAAAAGAGTAAATTAAAAGTAGGATTACTACAAGAATTTTAATGTGCTGCAAGGAAATGACTAAAGAGGAGAAAACCATGTGTGATATTGAAACAGATAAGATACACTGCAGGGGAAAAGGGGCTATTGCCTGAGATTTTTAGCCTTAGTTTGTGAGATTTCTCATTTAATATTTTCCTTAATGACCTCAGTCCAAAAAGTAGGAGGGTGTCTTTGTTTTTGTCTATGGTACAAGCTTAGAAGGATTTTGTCAATTCAAAGAAAAACTACCAAAGGAAAAGGAAAGAATTAAATAAAAATTGAAGACTAAGAACAAGAACATGGAATTAAATTTATTAGTGTGGTGGATAGTCAAATTCACCAAATTTGTACAATAAACTGGGAGATATTCAGTGGGGGAAGAGGAATAGAGTTGGGTGTATTAGATGACTGAATCATCAAAATCTTTCAGACGTGAAGAAAGCAAACTCAGTTGAGGGGTTGGCTCTGAAAATGAAAAAATGCTAATGTCCTTGTGTTAGGAAGTATTAAAGCCTCCTCTGAAAAGCTTTGTAAAATTGAGGTTACTAAGTCTAAGAAAAAATGAATTCACAGTGTAAATGGTGAATGAGAGCATTGCAAAAGGATCAGGCAGGGGAAAATATAAGTAGAAGATACCAAGAAGCTGAAAAACACTCAAGCTGAGAGCAGATGTGACTGTTTCCTGTAAGTCCCCCAGAAGGATAAATACAGGAATGAAGAAAATTACAAAGCTAGAAAGTAGTTATATGAACATAATTAATTGTATATAAACTGTCAGTTAATTATTTTAAACTGGAAAGTAGAAGATTTCTAACCACAGCAGCTTTGTGTTTAAAGCTTTCCATCAGAAATAGAAAAAGAAGAAACTAACTGCTTTTACTTTACTTCACAAAGTAAATTACATGGAGTAGCACTATGTTAAAGTCAGTGAGCCATAAATTCTTTTTCAACCCAATGTTTCTTTCATAACCGAAGGGAAACATTATACAAGTATCTGAAAGATATTTCATTTTTCCTTTCTGTTATTGTTTTTAATGCCGAGCATAGCGATAACACTACTGTAAGAGTACTGGAATATAATATCAAAAGGATAAGATTCCTCTGTTCCTTTTGGCTGTGAAATAGCTCTTTAAGAAAAGAGGTGGTAGCTTCATCTCTTGGGACATTTAAAACCAGATTCAACACACTACTGAAGAAAAATACTGTAGGGAACAAACTGACAGTGAAATGAAGAGGCTTAATAAGCAGCTTTTCCCCTCCCTGCTTCCTGGAGTGCCAGCCCTTCTGCTGTTCTTTGCTGTGGTGTGGCATCTCCAGGTCTGCTCACAGCGCCACTGCCCTTCTGAATGCAGAGATTAGCAAAGTAGCTTGCGCAAATGTTCGGTAGCTATTTTCAGATTTAAGTAACTTTCTATTTCACTTTTTTTTTTTTTTTAATTACAACAACCACTCGCCCGTAAATTGTGCATACCCTTTGATTGTTAATGGGAGATTTAATTTTCTGGTTGAATATTCTGTTGAATATTCATTCTGATTGAATATTTGACTGAAAGAAAATAGCAGTTTCTGGAAAGTAATAGCATATATCCCAGACTTATTGAGAAAAATATAGACCTATGGAAGTCTTGTTCTTTTCATTCTTTTTTTTTTTTAACTATAAAACCAAAAAATGGACAAACTTGTCCACGAAAAATAAGTGCATTCAGTTTTCTGTGTGAAACTTTACTTGCATATAAAAGCAAAGTATGTCCTAAGACTTTTCTGAATATAATCAACTGTTGCTTTGGGAGTAAAGCAGAAAAATTCCAAGACTCTCACATCAGAAATACCTGCTTTTACTCTCACAGAGAAAACAGTATTGAAACAACAAAATATGCCGTGACTGTAGACTTCTGGAGTCATTGTCTTTTAGGCAAAGCTAAAATTTCACAAGTTGCAACCTACAGGCAGACCATTCAACATTCACGGAGTCTTTTAGACTTAACGATTTTTCACTGGAAGCCAAGAACTCCATATGTACATTTTAGCTCTCAAATATTATACTGTGGGAAGGAATTCTGCAGTGGGATGGAAAAGGAAGTAAATTGTAACCTAACGATATTTCTTATCATCGGCCCCTTTTCCTGAATTTGTCCCTTATCCCATTGGCTCAAGATTTTACAGTACATCTTTTTTATACTTGAATAGATTAACCAAGACAACAATTTACGCTAGGGTGATTGAATTCTCACTTTGAAGGTCCAGTTTTGAAAGACAAAATAAATTCATTGTGAACTTTTGTTAACACTGGTGGGAGGAAGAAGGAAATTTCACTTCCTCCATCCAGCACTGAACCAGTTAAATTGCCCAGTTTAATTCCCTAAATGTCTTTGGGAATTACTGATCTAGCAAAAAAAAAACAAAAGTAAAGCTTAACCATTGCTTTTACTGAACCTGTTGTGAAGGCAATGTTCCTTCCTATCTTCAAGTGTTACAGTTTCAAGAAAGTGCTTGCTCTGGCCTTGTTTTTGGAGTCTACGCTTTTCTTTAGAGATGTGTAATAATGCAATGCTAGTTTTTACATTCTTTATAGAGCAGTGAGGAGTTCATTAAGGTCAACAGGAAATAGTGGAGTTGCTCTACTTAATGGCACCATTTTCTGTAAGACCAAGTTGCTAGGCCAAGTATTGTTGGGTGTACTATAAATTTTACAATAATGTATTATTACATGCGTAAATGGCCTAGAAATACTTCATTTAATAAATACACCTTGTTAGTTGACACACAATTATGTTAATGCAATAGAATTGGAGAGTAATTTAAATGTAATTATCATTTTAGGGCTTAAAAGATAAATCGTACAGAACATGGAATTTGTTCTCATAGAGTATGTCTGAAATACCATTTTACCTTTGAAATTGATTTTTTTCAAATGGAATAGAGTAAGAGTAATTTTTAAATCAAAATTCAATCATGCTGCTCAGTGTTTCAGTTTGGTTCCAAGTTTAGACTTGCACAATTAAGAGAATCAGAAAACATATCCATACCTGTGGTTCGGAATAATCATATGTGTATCATGACTTTTGTTTTGCTGTTTTACAAATGCATAACCTAATAATGAAGAGTAAATATTTTTTCTGCATTTGTAACTCTGCATTAAATTTCTTATTAAGCTTACTTCAGCATCTATCTTGTCTGTCTGCCTGTCTGTGTATGTATGTTCACGTCTTTCATTTTTATAGAGATAACTTAAAATTCATTTACTGCCATCAATATTTTGATAATGCAAGTTTGGGAGAAAACAAATGATAATAATTGTGGATTATTTATTGATTTCACTAGATGCTTATTGTTTAATGTTGATATTAGAAATTGGATTTTGTTGTGGATTTAATAATTATGAGATATATATTTATTTTTTACATTTCATGTCTTGTTTTGTATTTGAAACTCCTCTCTTCCCTTTTAGAATATCTTAATGATATTTTTTTTCCACACACGTTTTTATCACATACATTTACGGTGCTGAAATCATTAATATTGTTTTAATTTTTTTATGAACGAGTGCTTAAATTCTAAACCTTAGCATGATATAATTATTAGTTCTTTTATCATAGAAATAGATAACTAATTATGGTCAGTCTTCAAGGACATTTTTATTCACTTTGATCTTTTTGTTAATAGTTTACTAAGGGACAGCTTCACTAATCATTGTTGAATGTGTACAACGTTTTTTCATGCTTGTTTTCCTTGAGGATTCCATTTCTTTTCTGAAGTATTCATGTTATTGGGAATATGTTCTTTAATATTCTGCTTAAATTTTTCCTTCCTTACACATAGCGTATTAGTCCTCATCCCTGAGTTCATACATCCTTTTTCTTATACTGTTAGCTTGAATGTATTTATAGACTGCAGTCATGATTTTTCTTTTTGTGGATTAGAAATTTAAGTTTTTCACCAGATAGTTCTGTTCAGGATATCACTGAATGGCCCTGCTCCACGTAGCAAGCTTCTGGAGAACACCAAAGGCTGTACACATCTTAGAATGAATGATGCCTGCTTTCTAGATCTGTGCGTAACCACTAAGCTGTTAAATAAGTAATAAGCTCCAAATCCAAATTTTAAATGGCATTTAAACAGACGTCATATCTGTCTGGCTGATTCTGGATCACAGTGGAGCCTTTGGTAGGAAATGTCATCTCCCCTGCCTTTTGAGGCAATTTAGAGCATGCACAGATGAGAAAGCAGGGTAAGACAACTTGGTTATCCTAACCACCTTCAGGATTGGTCTGCTGGAAAGGAAATTTGTTGGAGCTCGGTTTGGGGGTCACATTTGGTTTTAGGCCAAAAAAAATTCAAACCTTTACTGCCGAGGCAGCAAAGTGGCATCCTAAGCATTTTTACTGGTAATTCCTCAAACACCTGAGAATCCACAGATTTCACTTTCCCCAACTACGCGCTGACAGAATAAAAGAACAGTGCAAAGGCCCATCCCACAGGTTTGAGAAAGCTGCATTGGCTCCTACAGTCTTCAAACAACTGACTAGAAAAGCAGTGAAAGAATACTAATTTTATTGTTCTGAAATCCTTAGAATACTATGCAAGGACTTCTGAATTGAGAAAAAAGGAAAATTATTTATAAGTGTTTGAATCTGTAGCATGACAAATGTCTCAAAAAATCTAGAAAATTTGGGCAAAGTCCTCAGCCTAATATTAAGGCTGCTTTGATCTATTTTGTTCTAAAAAGTCGTTTACAACACATCTTGTATGGCAAATGGAGACTTTGTCTTGTGTGTGACATTCTTGTACACTTTTTTAAGCAGCAGGGATCTCTGGCTGCCAGAATAGTCTATAGGCACAAGTGTTTTTCACTAAGGGCACTGGCATTATTCCAGCCATCTGTTCAAGAATAGATTCCTCCAGTAGGACTTTTTAAAATCGGTATGCTTTTTGCTGTTTTGGTTATGTTTGACTGAATATTTTATTTGCAAAATGTCCACCACTAAGTATTGGCCAATGGGCACAAGCTACCATTTTCCTCAGGCAAGCCTGGTCTGATTCAGGTTTCACACTGGAGTAGATGTAAAAATGAACTTTATTAATGAACTTTTACAGAATCAGAATTGTATTCAGAATGCATTGTTATGGAGGAGATAAAAGAGGGAAACTGCAAGATAAGCAATCCAAACCCAATTTAATAATCCCAATGGCTTAGTACAAGCTCATTCAAATGTCAGAGCATCTTTTAAGGGATATAAATTAACATTGTACATGAAATTTTGGTTTTGTCTGAGGTGCAAACCTTGTCTTGATCTACTTAGTATATCTTTCTGAAACATAAAGCTGTCTCCATAAAGTGTCCTTGAAAAGTTACTCAGAAGAATTTACCATCTTAACAAGAGAAAGTATAGGGAAAAAAAAATAAAAGAAAACAAAAATTCTTGATGGAAACTAAGGCTGATGGAGGGAAACTAGTTTGGTACAGGGATAGTTTATGCGGAGTGGCAATGGGAGGAGGAGAAATTGGAGTGATATAACTTGGCAGCTACCTGTCCCTCCAGGACTCTGAACAAGAGGTATTTGGTATTGGCTTTCTGGGCTGCAAGCGCACATTGCCAGTCCATGTTAAGCTTCTCATGTACCACCCCCAAGTCCTTCTCGACAGGGCTGCTCTCAATCCATTCTCTGCCCAGCCTGTATTTGTGCTTGGGATTGCCTTGACCCACGTGCAGGACCTTGTATTTGGCCTTGTTGGACTTCATGAGGTTTGCACTGGCTCAAGCTTGTCAAGGTCCCTCTGGATGGCATCCCTTCCCTTCAGCCTATCGACCACTCCAGACAGCTTGGTCCTGGCAAACTTGCTGAGGCTGCGCTCAATCCTGCTGTCCATGTAACCAACAAAGATGTTAAACAGCACTGGTCCTAATACTGACCCCTAAGGAATGCCACTTGTCACTGCTCTCCACTTAAATAATGAGCTGTTGACCACAACTCTTTGGCTGCAGCGATCCACCCAATCGCTTATCCACTGAGTGGTCCATCTATGAAATCCATGTCTCTCATATTTAGAGACAAGATGCAGAGTAGTGTCAAATGTTTTGCACAAGTCCAGGTAGGTGACATCAGTTGCTCTTCCCTTATCCACCAACACTTTAGCCCCATCATAGAAGGCCACCAATTTTATCAGACACAATTTGCCTTTAGTGAAGCCATGTTGGCTGTCATTGATCACCTCCATATTTTCCATGTGCCTTATCATAGTTTTCAGGGCAATCTGCTCCATGATCTTTCTGAGCACAAAGGTGCCAGCCTGTAGCTACCCTGGGTCTTCTTTTTTTTTTCCCTTTTAAAAAATTGGCATTATGTTTCCCCTTTTCCATTCAGCAGGAACTTCACTTGAGTGTCACAACTTCTCAAATATGATGGATAGTGGCTTAGTGGCTTAGCAACTTCATCTGACAGTTCCCTTAGGACCCGCAGATGCAACTCATCATGTCCCATGGATTAGTGCACCTTCAGGTTCCTCAGATGGTCTTGAAACTGATCTTCTCCAATAGTGAGTGGTTCCTCATTCTCCTAGTCCCTCTGCCTTCTGCAACTTGGGCAGTTTGGCTAGAGCACTTGCCAGTGAAGACCAAGGCAAAAAAGTCGTTAAGTACCTCAGCCTTGTCCATATCCCAGTGACCAGCTCTCCTGTTTCTCCCACATTTTCCCTAGTCTTCTTTTTATCACTGATGTACCTGTAGAAGCTTTTCTTGTTGCTCTTGACATCCCTGGCCAGATCTAACTCTGAGCTTTAGCTTTCCTAATCTGATCCCTGGCTGCCCAGACAATTTCTCTGTATTCCTCCCAGGCTACGTCTCCTTGCTTTCACTTTCTTTAGACTTCCTTTTTCTGTTTGAGATTGTCCGGGATCTCATTGTTCATCCATGCAGCCCTCCTGGCATTTTTGCCTGACCACCTCTTTGTTGGGATGCTTTTCTCCTGAGCTTGGAGGAGGTGATCCTTGAATATTAACCAGCTTTCTTGAGCTCCTCTTCCCTCCAAGGCTTTATCCCATGGTGCTCTGCAAGAAAGTCCCTGAAGAGGCCAAAGTCTGTTCTGAAATCTAGGATAGTGAGCTTGCTGTGCACCCTCCTTGCTGCCCTAAGGATCTTGAACTCAACCATTTCATGGTCACTGCAGCCAAGGCTGCCCGTGGGCTTCACATTCCCCACTAAACCATTGGTAAAAACAAGGTCCAGCTTACATTATTTTTCCTAATACACTATTTTCCCTCAAATAATATAAGTTTTGCAAAGTGATGGCTATGCAAAGAGGAAGGACGCTTCATTGGCATCGAGGGCAAGTTTTCAAGACTGCAACAGAATTGACTAACTATTTGATTTTTTTCTGATCTCCTTAATGGCCAGAGTATGCACCCTTCCATGAATATGGGAATCAGAACCACCACAGCGCAATCTCGTCTTTTCCTCAGGTTGTTGCTGGGAGTCCTGGGAGAGGGGACATACAGAGTGTATATGAAGACTGAGGGTTATCATTAGTATCTGGACATATTGCTGGACAATCAGAAGGTGATAAAGGACAGGGCAAGGAGCAAGGCTATTGTGGTAGTGGTGGTTTAAGTGACCTGTCCATCACTACAGTTGGTCAGATTTAATGTCTACGTATCAATTCTTTTGCTCCAGGTCAGAGAAGTCATATTGAAACACCTGGGTTTCACTGGGGCAGTCGTGTGTCACAAAGAAACATGGGCTGTAAGTGTCAATGCAGCGATGGGCTCAAGGATTTATCAATTCATCTTCTGTGCTCGCTAAAGCAGTGGGTTAAGCCCGCTTTAGAAAACTACAACACAAGGATGTTTTGGTTACCCTTTTTCAAACCTATGCAGTAAAACAAAGTAGATTTTATGGATTAGAAGACTATTTTTGAAATGCTTGACTGAGGGCTTACAAAGGTTTATTGACAGCAAAGTACAATTATACAATGACCTTATTTCAACAAAGGTTATTAAAAAGTTGATATTTTTACTTTATGCAAAGTGTATACCAGAGAAAAAACATAAGCCTTCCCTTTTTTTTTTTTTCCATGAATCCTATATCTGTTGATCACAGTAAGAATTCAGAATTAAAAAATGCTTTCATGATGTGTTATTCCAAACCATTAATCCTTTTTTTTTTTTTCACTGTGAGGTATTTTCTTCATCAGTGAAGAGGGAAAAAAAAAACTTAAAACCCAACAGGCTTTTTTCTGTTCCCTTTTAAGATGTTAGGTTAATTTTGTTGCTCCATTTTCAGGAAGAGCAGAGACAATAACATCCACAGTATGAGAATTACAATTATCCTCATTCTTGCAGTTCTGTAAGTTGTTAGAGTGATCTGTATCCTGAGAAATAAACTATAAAACCTATTCAGAAAATCTTTTCCCAAAGGAGCTATTTCAAATCCAGAAACTTCAGTCTGTAAAGAAAAGCACCACAAAATTATCTAATTGTTATGCCACAGATTTCTTTTATCTCAGCTCTTTCATCAGTTTGTGAGTTTGCTTTTTTGTTTTGTTTTGTTTCGTTTTGTAGCAGTACCATTTTCAATCTCTTCTAGTCTTTTCTTCTTGAAGAGTAATACTCATCCACAGTTTGACCTTTTGCCAAAGAGCTTTGTAGTCTATAAACCCTTTTCTCTCCCTCCTACTTTCTCCAGAGTGATGGCTCTCTGGGAAATGTATTGCTTCCTTCCCAGGCTATCCAGACTAATCCAGCCAGGGACGCCCACACCTTAGTAAGACATATGGAAGATGCTGCAGGCATTTAAACTGGAATGTGCTTCACCCTATTGACAGTTTCTTGGTTTGGCATGTGGGAATGATCATTGATTTATCACATTCAGTGTTCTGCCTCTGGCAGTGGCTTATAACACACGATGCCAAAAAGGAGATCATACACATGGCACCTGAACAATTGGGTTATGCTGAGTGAAGTAGGATGAATTGATTCTTTCAACTTGAATGTGAATATTTTTCTCAATTATTTTCTTAACTTTTCTGAGAGTCCCTGGTTTGGAGTTCCTTTGAAATAGAAAAGATGAAGAGCTCACCATGTGTGGTGATATAGGGTATTCCAGAGCAAGACAGATATGAGATACAGGGTGAGATTCAAACAGAGCCTGTCCTCCATAAAAGGTATGGGGAGTGGAGCATCCTTGTGCTCGTTGAGCACAGCATTGTATGAAAATTGGTATGAAAAGCACTTTTTGCCAGTTAGGTTGGAAAGATCACCAGTGCCTAGTATCATGTTGAAATTTCATCACAGGTTGGAGAGATTAAAGAAAGGGTGTGTCCAGATCCATCTTTCTTTGGGATATGTTTAAAGTTATAAGGCTTTATCTATAATAAAATATCAAAATATCAGAACAAAAATGATGTTAGCGTTAGCATGTCCGTATTTGAAAACATTTCATGATTTCATACAGCTGCACTTAAATAGATATCCAAAACCAGACTAATAATTTGTGAGCATTTCACACAGTAATCACATGTGGATTTTTCTGATTGCAAATTGAAGGTTGTTTTATGTTGACATACATGTCAGATTTTGATTTTGGCTTTTTTTCTGTTATTTAATCTTGTCATTTGGGGCATTTAAGAGATAACATGGCATCATGTTTTCAAATGTCAGAGCCAGTAGTATTTTTTTTAGCTGGGGATTTTTTTTCCAGGGTAGGGGAGAGATGGGCTTAGGACTTGACTAATTAAAAATGATTTGTTTTCATGATCTGGATGAAGTGTTTTTGCCAGATGCCTAAGATACCTCTGAGATTCAGGCAGAATTTTGTCACATCATCCAGGAAATCCTTATCAAAACACAGGTTGGATCTCTGGTGGCACTGGGTGTATGGTTTGATAAGTGAGTCCTATTTTCTTGTCCGCACACGAGTCCTTTGTAGCAGAGGGCATTTATTAAGGAAACAGATGGGGGAACATCAGTTATCTTTTGTGCCTTCTGTTTTCTATAAAGGCCAGCAAGACAAGGCAAGCTCAAACAAAATAATTGAAGGCTTTGTAAAATAAGTCAGGTAAGTCAGGGGAAAGTAGATTCACTACAACTCCAGTAGCGACACAGTTCCTGATAAAACAAAGTGGTTTTCATGTAGATTAGTAAAACAGTCCATGTTTTGAAAAGACAGAGACCTTATTTTACAATTTTTCAAAGAAATTTTTATCAATGAAATTACTTTATACTGATACAGGCTGTTGTGCTAAGTATACGTGTAATTAGTACAAACCAATTCTGAGCAAACATTATTTAAAAATTGAGCAGCTCAGAGGTGGTGAAGCACCACTTGCAATTTTTTTGAACTTCCACAGAAATGGTCAATAATTATAAAAATCCTAAGAAAGTTACCTTTAATCTGAATCAGAACCATTAGGAGCAATATTTTGGGTCCAATGAATAGCTTCTGTAGCAGTAACTCAGGTCTAATGTGTTTCTGTTTCTCTTAATTTTGTGGTGGGTTGACCTTGGCCGGCTGCCAGATGCTCACCCCGCTGTTCTCACTCCTCTTCCTCAACAGGACAGGGGCAGAAAATAAGATGAGAAAAACTCATGAGTCAAGATAAGGGCAGGGAGATCACTCACCAGTTACTGTCATGGAGAAAACTTTCTTTCCCCAAGACTCGAGTTGGGGAAAAAATAACTTAATTTATTGCCAACTAAAATGGATTTGAATGGTGAGAAACAAAACCTAAACAGTTCCCCCACCTGCCTGGCCTTTTTCCCTGGCTCAGCCTCGCTCCTTCATTCCCAACTCCTCTACATCCCTGCCACAAGTGGCACAGGGGGATGGGGAATGGGGGCTTTGGGTCAGTCCGTGCAGCTCCACTCCTTCCTCCTCGTGCTATTCCCCTGCTCTATCCTGGCCTCTCCAGGGACTGCAAGGGAATTTCTTCTCAGGCCGACAGAGCTCCGGCTCCTCCCCTCCTTCTGGTCTCACCCTGGGGCTCATAGTGCTGTTTCTCACACTTTTTTACCTCACTCATCACTCCTGGGCAGTATTTTGCCCTTCCTTACACAGGCTTTCCCTGAGGCGCCGCCATCTTGTCTGTGCGGCTGGGCCGTGCCCTGTGGTGGGTAGGTTGGAGCCGGCTGGAACCAGCTGGAACCGGCTTAGGGCAGCCCCGGCGGCTCCTCACAGGGGCCCCACTGCCAGTACCAGGGAATCGGCACCAGCACAGGTTAACAAGTAAAATGTGAGTTAATTAACAGTACTAGAATAGAAACAGTGTGACAATACGACTTGGAGATTATTTCTTCCATCTGAGCTTTGTTCATGTCTGTTTTTCATATTTCTAATAAGGATGAGGTTTATACTTTCGTTCACTAATGAATAAATACAAAGGTAATCACAAAAAATCTGAGGTGATTTCTCATAAAAATCCTCCTGAGAAAAATAACAAGGAAAGTGAATAGTATGAGTTAACATGACTTCTCTGCTATATACATGCACGGAATTACAATAGTTTAATTGGATTTAGCAATCAAATGTTGCCCTGGCAGGTATTGCACAATCACGCAAACTTGTGTTGAGCAGTGGCCCACGGAACAGGCTCTGGAAGGACAATGTGGGGTTCCTCAGGGGTTCATACCGCCACCAGCCAATACAGGCCCAGGAGCGCAGTGACATGGAGAAATGACCCAAGTGAAGAAACACAATGAGAATGAGAACTACCACATTAACATACACAATAACAGCATAATTCTTAGTGGTAACTTGGCAGTGCTAGGTTAATGGTTGGACTTGATGATCTTAAAGGTCTCTTCCAACCATAATGATTCTATGATTCCAACTCTTTGTTTTTAACTATTTCTTATCACTATCACAAATATTTGTGCAAAAAAATGTAATTATATTTAATTTTACAGTGTATGTATATTGGTTATTGTTATTTGGTATGTCAAAATAATATAGTTTGACTACGTTGAGACAGCTGATGACGTTATCCCTCAGACAGTATTACTATATTGCCTGCTACAGTAGTCATAATATTTACATAGAAGTAGAATTATTTTTCATGTTGCCTACATTAATGACCAAAATGGTTAAAAAGCACGGAGATAAGAAGCTCAGATTTCTAAGTCTATATTAGACATGTACATAAGTAACCTTTTTTGCAAGTACTAGGTGTCCACCTAGGTCAGCTTACATCCACGTTTGCTGGCTTTAAATAACAGGAAAAGAAGGTTGATTCCCTACCTTATTGCTTTCTGCGTCCAGATCTCTGTCTTTTTTAAGCATTGCCTGTTTTCCATTGGCATCGTTGTTGCTTTCCAAGGCAATGAAGTTGTCGTATCATAGCTACAATAATGTTTATTTATAGTCTTCTGATACCAACTGGCTGCATGCTGCTTGCATTTTCTATTATCTCTAGTCATTTCCCTTTGTGAATTCACAAGATGAAAGTGCTGCCATTGTGGTTTGAAGGTATCTTAAAAATAATCTTTTTTATTTTAATTTTCTTCTAAGAAGATATGTCTTGTGTGGCTTAACATAATGGTAGAAGATAAGGAAGCCTAGAACTCCTAGCTACCTGCATCCCAAGAAAACTGTGCAAAGTTCTAGCTAGATGACACAGAGAGGATACTCCTTTATCCAACCTGTTAGACGCCATCATTGGAATAAAAATAAATTACTCCTTCATGTTCTGTCGCCCACAGCAAATAGGTTACTAGTTTAGGTATGGAAAGCTTCTAAGTGGAGATTAGGCATATAGGAAGATTTAGGCTAGTTAGCAACGGTCTTGTGTGCCTTGCCCATTGCTCTATTTCTGCTACCTCTGCTCTTTTCAAAGTAGAACTCGAATCTCTTATCCTTAGCATAAGCAATTCATTGTTACCCAAAATCACTACACTTTACTACTAGTGCCAGCTTCACCTTCCATTTTATAACTTAATATGGTGTAGCTTTTTTACTGGCCACCGTTCAGTGGCTGATGAAGCACTCAGTGGAGTTTTCCACCTGCTGTTCCATTCTTCCTGTCCAGGCTTTGTAGGGTGTGCACTTTCTCCTCAAACGTTACACTTCAAAATTGCCAAGGACTTTTTCTGTTTTGTGATCCAGCTTGCACTAAGTTGCACTACCCTGCCATATCTGACTGATATCTTTTCATTTGAAAATATGCTCATTTGTTATTGTTGCAGTGATAGTTTTGAGTAGGGGTGTATCCTGTGGTAGTTACCAGATGCGTCACCTCTTGGTGCCATGCCAGCTAGTGTTCACCCATTAAAGGGCTAATTAAAATAAGGAAGTTTTCATATTTTGGATGGCTTTAAAGCATCATCAACACTATCACAGTATTATTAATATAGCTCACAATCTTACATTTTTCATGGCATAAATTATTAGAGCCAGGTAATAGTACAGATAACAGATGTTTATTAGAAACAGATAGATGGCTTTCTTCTGGTTTTTGATAGTGAAAGTGCCACCTAAGAGTTGTCTTCAGTGGAAACAAAGGCTATGTGCTTCACTGCTTAGGGCTCTCAGCAAGACTGAGGATGTTAGCTATTCTCCATGCTGGGGTATTCAGCTGTCGTTTGGGTGAATTTTGGTAGGTCTCAATCCTTCTTGTTCTTCAGGTCCTTATTTTGAAAATTAAGATAGTGGTATTTCATTACCTTTTGTGAGAATTTTTGTATAAAAGGCACAGTAACAGACTTCCAATTTTTTTAAATTTATTTAGGCAGGCTTGATAATGACCACAGAGGAGCAGAAAAATTGAAGAGTAATAGCTGAGCAGGATCAGCACATCAGTACCTATCCTGGGATAAACAAAAGTTACCCATCCCAAAGGATGCATAAATGTAATGGGGCCAAGGTTTCTTGTAGTCTCATTTTATCCACAAATACTTGACTTCTGTCTTAGTTTTGCACACCCCACTTTCCCTTCTTTATCTTGACATGTAAGTAAGTGGAGCCTTTTACAGAATTTTTCAAAATTTTTGAACTCGTTTTGTTCAACGTTAAGTTTATGTAACATATGCAATGAGATTAAAATGAAAAAAATGGATAAGGAGTTGTAAATAATCGAAGTGATTCCATTTTATACTCTCCTAATTCTTTGTCTTTCTGATTTGCCACTAGATTTGCCACAGCTTTTTACAGGACCTGTGAAGAGATTACTGTCCTGCAGTGTCACTGAAATTTAAAGGCGGGATATCTCTGAGATGATCGTGTTTAAAAGTAATTTTATACATAAGTTTAGGCAATATGATTTTAGACTATATTGTTTTGGTTCCTGACCCAATTTAAATCTTAACACTTTCAAAAGTCTGAAGGCATAATATTCTGTGACTTAAGGATAAGTATACATATTCTTGTATTCTTTTAATGGCCATAATTTTAATACGATTTGTGATTTTGCAGTAATTTCATTGCAATTTAAATTGGGAAAAAAAAAAAAAGCTGTAAGGTGCTTCAAATGGAAGACTAAAAAAAACATATTAGATGAGAACAAAAGATCACCTAAGCACAGAAACTTGCTTCAGGTGGCAGCCAGTAGCAGTTGCCTAGAGAACAGTGCAGGACCCTGCAGAGCCTTGCCATTTCCTCAATTTACCCTCTCAAGTTTCAGCAATAGGTAATTATAAGACTTTTTAAACCAAATGCTGTGGCCAGACCATGGCTATTAACTGTTATCAATGGACTAATTTTCCATAAAATTATCTTAATTTTTTTCTTACTAAAACACAGAAGCCTGTGGTAATACTTTTTCTGGTTTCATTACTCACCCTGTGAAAAAATATTTCCTTTTTGTGTTTGTTTTCAGTTATTCTCGCATCATTGCAGTTTGCTGCCTCTATTGCTAGTACTGGGAGAAATAATAAAACTTGTCCCCTACATATTTACTTTATATCATCCCCAATTTTACAGAGTTTTTCACATCCCCCTACAGCTCTCTCTTTACTGTCTTTAAGAGTCAATTGGTTTATTCTGTCTTTAGAAATCCTCCACCGTTCCAATCATCACTGTTATATTTCTTTGTACTTTTGCAGTTTTACTATGTCTACTACTGCATGTGTAGTGCTCTCTCCAATAGTGCAGTTCTGTTTCATTGCCCACTTTTTCCTAATGATTTCTAAAATTTGGGGTTTGTTCATCATCAAGCTGGCATTTTGTGCTAACTATCTGGAATAATTTTATAATTTCCTGAGAAATACTAATTAATTTAGAAGCATTCGCTGTGTATGTTAAATATTGTTTCCCAGGCAGGTACATAATTTTGCATTTATCAGAAGTTTATTTCATCTCCCATTTTGATGCATAGTCATTCAATGTTGTGATACCCTTCGCAACACTTTGCTGTCAATTTTAATATTGTCTACCTTGCAAAATCACATAGTTAGAAAACTTTAGCACTTCCATACGTATCCTCTTCTTACAGCATGCTTTCTTCAAGTCTTCAGTATTGCCAAAGTGTTTTGAAGGAACAGGTATACTGAGAACATTCAATCACTGATTTGTAACATCCTTCAGTAAAAGTAGCGTTGATTCTGCCACAACAAATTTTACTCATCAGAATGTTTTCCAAATTAACCTAATTGTAGTCTGCAATACAGGAAGAGAAGAAACTGGTTGAATAGTATTTGACCATATTTATATTCCATCACATTGACTGTTGATTGGACATTAACTGGTGTCACCTCTGGTTCCTGATCTCCTTTTAAGAGGGTAGAAGAGAAAGTCCAGTGTATAATAATGCTGAAAACTAATATTTATCTTTTCACTTTACAGATTAAACTGTTACACAGAACAAAATATCCAAAAAGATTTAAATAAGATAGGAACTTAATCATTAGAGAAAGTCAATGAAACCTACAGTTCCAAGGGACTTTGTCTTAAAATCAGGATTTAAATACTGCCTGGGTGTGTTATCCTGAGATTAAAAGTTTCCATGGGGAATCTGTGGAACAGCATACAGCATGGCAGTTTATTCACGGACTATCAGCCACATCAATTAATTTAGTAATGACTATAACTTTTTCAGATTAAATGGAAGGATCATATTCAGTTTGTCTCACTTGGGTACCTGCACTTAGTGAGACCAGATAGATGTCCCTGTGGAGGCCTTCAGAGACGCACTCTTTCATTGAGTATATCAGAAATTTGGTGGAGGTTCAATACCTAAAACATAGACAGAAGTTAGGGTCCTAAATTAGGTAGACTGGACCTCACCTCTGCTTTCTAAATAGAATTTATCACTGTGATGGGCCAGTGTTTTCTTTCCTAGGAAAGTAACAGCATTACATGGGGAAGGTTTATTTTCTCGGCTGTAAGGGTTTTACATCCACATATATGGTGGAAACTACTTCTGGGCAGGGGATGATCACAGTTTAGCAACATTCAGCACAAGAGGGAAGGCAATTTCACCTACAGGAGGGCAGCTACAGAGGAAGCAGTATTTCCTACCTGAGCTTCTCACAATGTGTGAAGATGAGCATCACTTCAAAAATATCATAGACACTGACAGTCATTGGCAGCTCTGGGCAGAAATCTGCTGACGCTTTGGTTAGTTGCCTACAATACAAAGCTGTCTTTACCCTGGAGTTTCACTCTTTGGCATGATTTTCTTTGTATAGTGAGATAAATTAAAGGAAAACGTGATGACTCCTGTTTTTCCTTTGTATTTTCCCAGATGTGCACAAGATCTATCTATTCCTTCTTCTCTCCAATGTTGAACTACCTGTCAATAGCGGGGCATTTTGAATGGGCATTGATCCTTTCTTTGCTTGGCTGCAGTAGCAGAGCAGCAGGGGTGAAAGAGGTTTACTCTGCTTTGGTTAGTTTTTACCACTCAGAAAGAAGGCAGCTCTCATTAACGTAAGTTCTTTTTCCACCTAACTATACTACACTATTTGCCAAGGAGGTCAGTTGCCTGCATCTTTATTGTAAATGGAGTTCTAATCAGTATGTCATCAGGCTAGAGATAAACCACAGGATAAACCATTAGCCCAGTCAAAACAGTGCCCTGCAACACAAAACAGGAACCAGCAGGTGCAGCATTCATTGCATAAAGGTATGTTCTTGCTTTAGCAGAGTAGCAGCACACAGAATATTATCAGATTATCTTTTCTTGAGTTAAAAATACCTTCTCTAGAGAGGTCACCTATACCACTAAGAAATGTGCAGAAATTTGGTGTTATGTAAATGTTATCTTTTCCTATTGTTACATTAATAATAGGAGTCCGCTTTGAAAAAGACATTGTAGTTACCCTCAAATACTTTTATTAAAATCTGCTGTCTAGCAAGTCAGTAGACATGCATCATTTAAAGCACTGGCTAGTATGATTGTAGGAAAAAAGCTCCACTGTTTGATTTTTTACAATCTTGTGTAATATAGCATACTTTATGAAATTAATTGAATACTGTTATGCTTCCTCTCCTAATCTAATCCACACTGAATTGGTCAAAAACAAATATAAACACCTCTTTTTTGACAGGTCATGATTGGACAGATGATTGGTTTTTGTATAATTTGAGGAGGTCATTTACTAACAAACCAGAGCATTTAAAATGGCTAGATTTAAGCAGCTAACCTAACATTGTCAGGGGGTTTTTTGTTGGTTTGTTTTTGGTTTAGTTTTTTTTTTTGCTAGGCACTGTAGAAGAGTCTGGCTCAGGCAATTTAATTTGCCTTTCATAGTCTATCACAAGGCTCATGATTATTTCTTACAACAAAAAATTCAGTGCAACAAATTAGTAGATTCTGCTAGGTTGGTTGGGCTGCATGCCAATTCCTGCTTTAGTGATGCTGGCTGCCTTCAGCACTGCCAGCACAATAATTATTGCTGAGTTTTCTAGACCTCATCAAACCAGCAAGGTGATCACCCCCTTGGAACAGCTGGGGATATGAGGTATGGAAAAGTGGAAAGAAATTGCTGCGACTCTGTGCTATCATGCCAGCAAGTGCCACTTGAATGATAGCAGCTATTGGCAGGGGTAGGGCTCTGCTGGAGGAGAGTTTGCAGCAGTTCTAGATTATAGCTTTTGCTGCTTCCAAGGAGAATTGCTGTGGGCACTGAATTAAAGAAAGCAAATTGGAAGGTGAGGAAAACGAAGATTTTAAAGGCAAATATAGAAGGGGAAATGATGATTTGTGACAATGAAGCAATTTTTGTTTTCCTGTATGTGATTGGCTCTTTTATGAAGCAAAAAACTTCCACAAACACCATGTCAGCTATGCAGGTTTGTTAGGCAGCTCTCCCCAGCCTTCATCACATAATTAAGGTACCAACTGGTGTCAGCAAACTGGTGTCATTCTTGTTCCAAAACAGAGAAGTTTACTACTATTTATCAGTATTTTACCATATGAAATACAGAAGCAAAGTAAAAAACCATAATCTTATTTTGGATATTTATCAATATTGTCATCAAAATACTTGCTGAAAGACTGCTAACTGTGCTTGAGTGCATATTTTGGATAAACAAATGAGTTTAATCCAGGACACTCGACACTAACCTTTACACAAAATAAGCACACAGTAAAAATCAGAGTTTAGCCTCAGATTAGTTGATGTAAATTAGCTCTGTGTAAATCAGAGAAGTGTTATTGACTGCAATAAACATTTATGCAAATAAGAAGGCCCATTATATCCCTTTTTAGTATCTCTGTTTTCTTTCCTCTTTCTCCTTTTTATTTGAACATTTTAATTTTGACCCAACTACATTTTATTTTCTGGACAATCTACTCACATGGAAGTGTAATATTTTGACACCATTCTCATCGCTGGGACACAGTGGCACCTGCTAGCAGTTCACTATGGAATATAGAAAGCATTCATCATGTGTTGCCATTCATCATGTGTTTTCATGCCTTGGCACAAAGTCTTTAGTCAGAGCTTTGCATCTATCCTATACCTTGTCCCTCATATTTTTAGCTTTTCAGTCCTAACAGACTGGGAGTAGAGCTTGGTGGTTCACTATCTCTTAAGCTGGAACTTTATTATAGTACTCCATTTTTCACTATTTGTTACCTTTTATGTTGATAAGACTTGGCTGCAAACAGGTAATATTTCAGAAATAATGTGCTTAAGATTTGTATGCTCACATGAATTGGTATATTAAAAAGAGGTCAACATACAGTATTAGTACATTAGTCATTGCAAACTAGCTTTTTATTCATTACATTTGTCATCAGGGCTAGGGAAAAGGAATTTCCAGTCTGCCTTTTAATTTTATTATAGCTTGAATGTTGGAAGAGGCAAGAGAATGAGATTGCAATCTGTGCTGCTTACTTATGTTACAGAGGCGCTGCTTTCTAGGGGCAAGTGATGGGTTTTGTGGTTGTTTAAAACAGAAAGCTTAGGGTCCAACTCATTTAAACATATTTTTTCATAAAACCAGCAAAAACTTCCTGTTTTCCTTGAAATGTTTAATGGGATCTTTTTGAGGGCAGTGTCTGACAGACTCACTCAAGCTGTCCACAGGGCTTGGAATGGGGACCCTTACCCCAGTTGCCCAATGGCCTCAGGTTTTTCTGTAATGACTATGACAGCACCGAGTGTTACATATGCTGCCTTTTTTCTTATAATCGTCTTCCAAAGCAGATTGAATACAAACGGTGAAATACTGAAACTTGGTGCAAATTGTCTGGCTCTAATCAATGATTCTTGAGTTGAATCAACAATCTTGAATGAGCCTATGAGAATCCTCTATTTTCTTCACCAAAAAAAAAAAAAAAGAAAGAAAAAAAAAAGCTTCACACTTAGGATAGAGATTTCTCTTTGTGAAACTGGGTTGTGACAACAATTGGTGTTCCCTGGCTGTGGCTGAATTTAAAGATGCTGGACCTAGGTCACCGCACATCTGGAAGATGAGATCTGAGACCTTGTGCTTGTTGCTGGGACTCTGGTGCAGAGAGCAGATGACAAATCTGGCTCTTAAGGTAGCCATGTTGCAGAGAAGGTGCATTGCTGCCTTCAGCACTACTTAGAGTTCCCTAAGGACTAATGGCTTTATACACAGGTAATAGGCAAAGTTCAGAAACTAGAAACTTTTCTGACTATAACTGATGTCAATTATCTCATTTCCATAAAGTGGTCTGCATAGTTTAAATGTCAGTTTTCAGGTTGTGTCAAGGCATAAAAATGTGGCAAGTGCTTCATATATTCTATATAAGAATAATGAATATTCCAGCAGGAACATCTTAAGAGAGAGATCTCTGTAAGTTCAGACAAAGTCAGCATCTTGTTTATCCTGGTTTAGTTGTGGAATGAGTGACTAAGAAGCAAGGAGCCCTCTGTGCCTTACATTTCAGACATGGACTAGTTGTCATTCTTTCTCTTGCTTTGTAGACACTCTTATATGCATGAATACAAGTAAAACTACCATAGTGACTCTAGCTATTTTCACTTGATATAGTCCTCTGATACCAAATGCCTGGTTCTTATTATCACATCACTCAGTCCTGATGAGATAGTGAGTGATTCCTGCCAATACCACTCAAAATTATTTGACTAATGACTTTTCTTACAGGTATGCCCTTTCTGCTGAAAAGGAGAGGAGACTAATTTTTTGTTGTTGTTAGAAGGCAATTCTTTTCAGGTATTAGGCCACATTCTATTTTTGGCTGAAGAAACATACACAGAAGATAGTTTCACTACCTTAAGTTAAGATAGTCTAGATATATCCTCTTGTCAACTCCAAAACAGCATGATGTTTACAAATGTAATGTACTGTAATTTGAATGACTGTGTAGAAACTAGTTGTATATTTGTGAATGAAAGCAAGACCTGTTTTATTGTCAAATATTTCCAAGACAGAAACAATTTGAAAGTATTAGATAAAGCTAATCTTTCTGAATGCTTGATTTTGCCTTCAGGCTTTACTGCAGGCAAATTCAGATTGTGCAATTATAAAATATTATTAAAGCTTAATTATTTTTTTTTTTTGATGTTCCGAACTGGCTCAAGGCTTCTCAGCAGCATCAGTAAAATTGAATTTTGCCACCTTAAAGATAAGGTGTGGTAGCCAGGTCTTCAATGTTATTGCTAGAAGGAAGCAAAGGAGAGAGAGGAATAGGGCTAGAGCAGAGAGGTGGAAGGGAACCCTTTAAAGATCAGTCTTGGTCTTCCAATTGTTAGTGGCAGAACAGGAGAAGATGGGGCCGAGCATGTTGGCAGTGTTTAAACGTGGTCAATTAAGTGGTCACTTAAGCCATCTAGCGTGATCCTTCCTTTGGCTGCAGTCATAGCTAACCTGTCTCTGAAGAGCTTTGACATAAGCAAAACAGGCATCAAGCCCAAGACCATACTCATGTCTGTCTGATTTTGAATGTTCCTAAAAAGCATAAGGGCAGGTTTTACTAAATGCTTTTTACACTCCTAGCTGGGACCTGACAGCTGAGTATTTTGTGTTATAACATTGTCTTGGTTTCAAGGTAAAAAGGAACATTGTAAATTGACCCAATTTATCAGTTTGAGTCTGAACCACTTTTGTGAACATTCAGTCCTTATCTTCCTGGTTTCGTTGGAGTGCAAATATGTCTTATTAAAGTAATGCTCAAATTGTTATTACAAATTTTCATGAACAGGAAATTAAATACTTTATAGGGATTAAAACTTTTAGCACCTCTAAGTAATTATTCCTTATGTTCATCCTGTAGCTGAAATACTAACTTCATGATACTGAGCCTCATGGGTAGAACAGTTTACATGAGACTGATTTTTCAAATTTTCTGTCAGGCATGCAAAATGATGTGGTTCTGATACATATCTAAATCTTGTTACTGTTGGCCAGCCAGAAATAAGAAACTCTGTAGTATTGAAACATACACACACATAAAATTTGCTGAAACATGATGTTAAGATTTGTGATCTAAATTGTAGCATGAATTTAAGACCCCAGCCCATTTTAGCTAGTTACTGGGATCAAGCGTGCAGTTGTATTTAAAACAGACAAAGGAATGAACTGAAATACTTTTCTGGTTTCAACAGTATTGAAATCTACTATACCTCAAATTCTGAATTTTTGTTTTAAGTTATTAGCAAAGGTGAATTTGGTCCTGTACCAAATTAAATTAGAAAAATCTATAGACATCTGAGGCACAATTATTTCTGTCGCTCAGCGCAGCTCTTTAAAATGTGCCATGAATTCAAGTATTTGCTCCAGGTTTCAAAATTTAACATGTCATAAGTGCAACACTTATTTAATTTTTTTTTTTTATTGTAATTCCATGCAATCTGGTTCCTATAAGGTTATTCTAAAAATAATTTTGGGAAGCAGTATTAAAAATACCAAATCCCTCCCATCTTAAATTTTAGTCCAATCATATACTTTAAGAATTCCCCCTCACCTATTTTTCCCCATCATTTATCTCTTTCATGGTTATTGGTGTTTCATAACTTGTGTGGAGAAAGTATTTTGCAAGAATAGGACTTGTTGATCAAGCATTTTGCCAGCAATTTCCTCTTTTTTTTTTTTCCTGCCTGTTCGCACAGGAGGTGATTCTTTCAGGGAAGTACTTGGAAGACGGGGTTTTGATTTTGTTATTGTTTGAGTTGCTGGATCTCCATGTATGTATGCTGGAGTCTAAATGTTTATAAATTGTGAATATAATACCCTGAAGATACGTTCAGTGCACAGTAAATCATTTTTATTTAAACCAACTGTCAGCTTCACCAGCTCAGGTTTAGCTAGAATCTTTCTTATTTTCATGTCATGAGTAATAATAACTGAAGTGTTATTTAGATAACAGTTCTGCTTCTCATTACTACATAATAGGAAACCTACTGTAGAGAGCTTGTATTTACCAGGTTTTTATTATTACTGTGTTCAGTTAGGGAAGGCAGCAGCTGAGATTTAGAATACACTCTGTACCCATGGAGAGCCCTGTTGTCCTCAGTAAGTCACAGCAGAAATCCACTTGTAGACA
The DNA here is from genome assembly GCA_033628505.1 of Tringa tobata. Classification (NCBI taxonomy): domain Eukaryota; kingdom Metazoa; phylum Chordata; class Aves; order Charadriiformes; family Scolopacidae; genus Tringa; species Tringa tobata. The sequence goes on from JAHREE010000280.1 coordinate 5,451,773, forward strand.
ATAAGATGCAGGGATGTGGTCTTACACAGGATTTTTAAAAACTATGATTACCTTCTTATCAAGTGTGGTGAAGGCCTATTCCTTCTCTCAGCAGCATCAAACGGATTAAGGACAAGGGCTTAGTATTATATATGTGATTCCTTTAAGGAACCAATGGACAAGTGGAAACTAATTCCTTCTTGATTTTAACTTGAATTACCTGGGCTTGTGATGGTTTTTATTAGATGTGCTGAGAACATCATTGTGTCCGTGGCTCTTCACAGAATTTCATTTTATTTTTCCCTTTCTTCTTACAAAAAAAAATTCATTTTTTTTTCTTTCCCTGCTGTCTTGCATTAAAGGACTTGACTTGCATGCATACACACACTTGCAGATGTATAGATGTATTTTGTATGGATTTGACTTTCAAAATATTCTGTTTTTCTGCTGGGTAACTGTGGAGAATTCATTGGGTAACTAGGCCCTCTATCTCAGGATACTATCTGAAATTTTGATGAAAAATTAAATGAACCTCTCTTAGGAAGGGTACAAATATATGCATTCTGCCTCAAAATGATGGAAGTTCTGGGGATGGCTTATCTGGGGATGTTGTATGTGATGCAGGTAGGCTTTAGCATTAGAATTCTTTCATAAGCCACAAGCCCAAAATACTTGTATTCATTGTGGTCTTCTTACCTTTCTATGCCACAGAACCAAGAACTGAAAGTCGTTAAAAAACTGTGTCTTAACTTAAAAACGCAAGCAAATGATTAGAAGCTGTGGGCATCTGATGCAACAAAATTGAGCTGAGGGGACTTAATGAGCTCCTGATTAGAGCTTAATTTCTGCAGCTCATTCTTAGCCTGCACCAGTCATGATATAAACCACGGTTACTTAATTCTCCTTCACTGTGATTTAAGCTAATACTCTTTTCTTCCTCTGGAGTGAACTGAGAGCCTGTTACCATGACTCAGCTGGTGAGTCCATCAGTTGAGTGTGACCCTGTCCCCAGGTCCCAGTGTACTGGGTGCTTCTGTGCGATGTGTGCTGTACAAGGGCTGTGGCTGGCAGGGGCCATACATACCTGCTTGTGCCTGTGTGCACTTTAATTTATATCAATGCAAAGTTTTGATTCTGTATCATTGTGAAGTAGTCGTGGTTGAGTTTCTTCTCAAGGAGCTTGCTGAGGAAAGGCACTTTGTCATTTTCCATTTTGGAGTTTGTGTTATAAATCATCTTTTGACTGGTTTCTCCTTTGTGGTTCCTGTCTGAAATTTTAGTCCAATCATATACTTTAAGAATCATCTCAAAATGGTTTTCTTTATCCTCTGGAAATTCAATTCTTAGATCCCTCAAGGTCAGTAACACCGTTAACCTATTAACAACCAGCCTCTGACAAGAATCTGGAAATAGTTTGAGCTATTACAACTTGACAGTATACAGGCTGATTTTATTTTGTATTTATTTTTAAAACAGTTGGCAGAAGTCTGGAGAAAAAACAAATTAGTAAAAATGGTTCACTGTAATTACACTTAACTCTTCTATAATTTTATCAGTGTTTATATAAGATCATCTATCTATGATATTTTATTTATTTGGAAGCCTAAGAAGACAATGTGGTGGATGTGTATTTTCTAACATTAGGAACTGACTCTCCATAATCCGACATTTTGGTTTCATTGAATTACTAAAATGGAGTGGAATTAAAACTTATTTTTCTTCTCTTACCATAGCATACCATTTTCATCCCAAACATCCATTTTTCCTCATTCCTATTCTCATTTTAAACTTTTGTTTCCAGAAGAAGAAAGAAAATGGAGAAATCTTTATCTATTCCTAGACTTTAAAGATGAATATTTCTTTGTCACAGCTTTTTTTTTTTTTTTTCTTTCTGTAATGTCCTTGAAACATCATTAAACATTTGAAGCTCATGGATATGATTTGGAGAAATAAGTGCAGTTGTTTAACCAAAAATTTCATATTTTTAAAGTAAAGGAAAAAAAGATCTTTCAAAATGAGGTCTAAATTTTCTCTTGCTATGTAAGGAAATCCCTTATGATTCTGGCATCTGTGGAAGAGGAGGAACCTACATAATACTGTTTTTAATAGATTTTGTCAGTACTTTGTCCTACTTTTCACTTTTCCCCTGTTAGAAACACGGACCCAATGAAATATTTCTTTTAGTTACTGCATGTAGTAATTCCATATAGCTCCATAAAACAGCTTTGGTGGAACTACTATGTCTTTCACAACAACAACAAAAAAAAAAAGACAACCTACCACCAAAATAACCCAACATAACATATTTGATTCATGATAGCGCAGTTTCCTTTTAACCTAAAGTTGCAACAGCAATATTGGGTTTTCAACTTTTTTATATCATTAGCTACCATGCTGCAATTTTCTTGTATAATTGGCATACTTAAATGTATGATTTCCTACTGGTTGAATAATTTGCATCATCCCTTCTATTTTTTTGCTTCCTTGAATTCCTACTGTTACTACACTAGAAGCTTATACAGTCTAGACTATTTTTGCTACTGCTTTGCTATTGTATTTACTCTTTGTTCAGCTGATGGAAATAAGAGCTCTGTGCTCAGAGCGGTTTTTTCTTTGTTACCTGTTTAACAGCACTTAAGGAGTAGCAGGTCTTTTGCTGATACCCCTAATAGACTTCACACAGACCTACATAACACTGCTTTATGCCACGTGTTGGTCTTTTTATATAATTTACTATGTCAGTAGTCAAGGAAATATTTCTTAATGATAAACTTAGAAGTACAGGGAGTCTGAGATTTGATGAAGTTCCTAATACAGCTTCTTTTTTCTTTCTCATCACATTGTCACCATTAGAATATTACATCTTGGGATTTTGGGAACTTCACTACGATGTTGCTTTGCTAAGGAGAGTTGTAGGATAGCACAAATCAGTTCATTAAGATCTTGGATGATGTAGGGCCAAAATACCAAGACTGGATGTAAGGTGGATGCATTATGTGAAAGGAATCTGTGTTGTAGAGAGGAATTCACTGGTTGACATGAAACCCTGAACTTTCACATTCAAAATGATATGGCAGACAAACTTCCCCAGGTTCATTTTGTGAATCCCTATGGCTGGATGCCAGGTGGCCACCAAAGCTGCTTTATCAGTCCTCCTCCTCATCTGGACAAGAGAGAGAAAATATAACAAAAGACTCATGGGTCAACATAAGTATAAGGAGAGATTATTCAGCAATTACTGTCACAGGAAAAACAGACTCAACTTGGGGAAATGAGTTTATTACCAATCAAATCAGAGTAGGATAGTGAGAAATGAAACCAAAATCTTAAAAACACCTTCCCACCACCCCTCCCTTCTTCCCAGGCTCAACTTCACTCCCGAATTCTCTACCTCCTCCCCTAGGGAGGCACAGGGGGACAAGAATGGGGGTTGTGGTCAGTTCATCAAACATTGTCTCTGCTGCTCCTTCCTCCTGAGGGGGAGGACTCCTCACATTCTTCCTCTACTCCAACATGGGATTTCTCCCATGGCAGACAGTCCTCCATGAACTTCTCCAATGTGAGTCCTTCCCACAGGCTGAGTTCCAGCCAGTATGGGTCCCTTCCATGGGGTGCAGTCCTTCAGAAACAGGCTGCTCCAGTGTGGGTCCTCCGTGGGGTCATGAGTTCTGCCTGCAAACCTGCTCTAGTGTGGGCTCCTTTCTCCACGAAACCACAGGTACTGCCAGGAGCCTGCTTCAGCACAGGCTTGCCACTGGGCCACAGCCTCCTTTGGTCACCATCTGCTACAGTGTGGGGTCCTCCATGGGCTGCAGGTGGATATCTGCTCCACCGTTAACCTCCATGGGCTGCAAGCAAGGGAATCTCTGTTTCAGTACTTGGAGCACCGCTGCTCCCTTCTTCTTAGTGTCTGCAGAGTTGTTCCTCTCACATATTCTCACACCTCTCTCTGGCTGCAGTTGCTGTTGTGAGGTCCTTTTTCCCTTTCTTAAGTATGTTATCCCAGAGGTGCTACCACCAGTGCTGGTGGGCTCGGCCTTGGACAGTGATGGGTCTGTCTTGTCAGCTGGCGTTGGCTTTGTTGGACATAGAGGAAGCTTCTAGCAGGTTCTCACAGAAGCCCTCCCCACCTCACCTCCCCCCTACCAAAACCTTGCCATGCAAACCCAATACACCCTATCTTAAAGTTCAGCATACGCCAGTAAGTACTATATTATTAAAACTCTTTACATTTGCAATGCTGCTGTAAAGGCAGGCTGTCTTTTTACTGGCAACTTTTCTTACTTAATTTCAAAAAGAAAGTAGTGTTGTGGCAGTGGAATTGCAGCATGAAAAATGAAAAACTCTCCCATATATGATGCAAGAACAGTGGTGAACAGTAGTTAATTATTCCTTTAGTATTTGATCTCAAAAGGTGTTATTTTTAAATGAATGGAGTGTGTGGCAGATATACCTAATTTAATTAATCCACTGCATAATATAAACTGAGTAAATAGTCACCTGTCATCTATTTAATCTTTATAAAGAAACAGACTGCTTTTTCTTTCTTTCTTTTGTGTGTGTGGTGTTGCCGTTATTTTTGTTGTCATTATAATTTTTATTTTTATTATTCACATTTTCATGAAAATCATCTATTCGCCTTTCCAGTTAGTGAAATTGTTGGAACGGTGTCAAAGAAACTCCTTACCCTTTTTTCTAAATTCACTTCACCATTACATTGCTTTCTAATATTCACATCAATATTATTTTTATCAAAACATGCCATGCCATTCTGCCTATGGGTAGGGGTGCAGTGCTGTATTTTGATATAATGTCTGAACACATAGTTAAGGGACACCTACTATTTGAATTCTGAAATTATTTCTACTGATACTGTTAGAAATGCAGTTTTTCTAATTTAACTGCTTGGAACAGTATTGTCTGAAAACAGTCGACAACCCAAGATTGTCCTTAATTCAGTTTTTAAAATTAAATATCTAGAGTCTTGGTTAACAGCTTATAGTCAGCTGGTGTTTGTGAAAGTAGGAGGAGATAAACTGAAGTCATCATCAGTAGAACCAAGTTAAAAAGTTGCATGCATTTTACAGGTTAAAGCCACTGCCAGGATATCTGGGGGTAAAGGGAAGAGAAAAGATCAACACGTAGGGAAATAGTGGAAGTAAAGAGGCAGGACTAGGCTGAAGAATGGTATTTGGAATGAAAGCAAAGTAGCTGAGAAGGTGTCATAAGTCTGCCGCTTATTTTCAGCACCGATACCCTAGAACACTATAGCATTTACTGGTGTATATAACAAAATGATTTGTGTTTCTGCTCCTGCAAACATACCATCCTAGTGAACGGTTTAGTATCTCGGTAGAATTGCCCACATGAATATTTTAGCTAGCTTATCGTAACTCAGTAAACTGTCAGTGAGAAATGCATCTTTCATTAAAACAAGAAGGTGGAATATTACAAATTAATTTCTTTTTACCACTGACTAAAGCATTTCTTTAATTCGGGACAATTATCTTGGGTATGGGAAGGGGAAATGCCCTAATAGGTGGTTTCTAGTCTGTTCTAATCTATCTTTGCTTTTGTTTTTTAATTGTAGGTTTCGGTGCTCGAGAGGCAGATATTTGACTTCCTTGGTTATCAGTGGGCACCCATCCTGGCTAATTTTATACACATTATTATAGTCATACTTGGCTTATTTGGAACCATCCAGTATAGACCTCGTTACATAACAGGAGTAAGTATTTAATTTTATTTACTTATTCTGATGTGCATTTTAAAAAAAATAATTAAAATGGTATTCCAAACTCTATCGCTTATAAATCAAATAGAAGTCTTGGTTTAACTTTCTTCTGTACTATTATATATTTACTTATTATACTCTTGAGACACCTGCAATAATTAAGTGGTAATAACCTACAAAATTTGAAAGTCAATATGATCACAAACTACATGACAATATGAACTTTCAAGAAGTGAAGTCAGTTTAAAGATTAATAGCATCCTCAGAATTACAGGGATTTAGAGCTAGACTAAATTCTGGCTATAAATTTCCTAACTACACTGGACCTCCCCAACAGATCCATGATTTGTTACAGTTACTCCTTATTGTTACTATTGTTGCTGAAGGGCCTTTCTGTTACATATATCACTCCTAGAAATTACAGTCTAAATTGAAAATGAAGTATGAGAATATGGTAAGCAATGCAGTTTTGATGGTTATGGACTGAGGGCTCCAGAATAAAAGTAAGGATTTGGATCTTTATGTTTTCAATCCATTTCTTTTCCTTATTCAGCTACGTCTCATACACAGACTCAGTGTTACTGTACTCTCTGCTACAATAGAGTATTAATGAAATCCTCATTTCATACACTGCATTCAGTTTTTTCCCCATTTGTAGGTCTATAAAAACAGCATGACACATCTGAAAGCCATCACTCAGAACACGTTCTTTTAGAAATAGATTTGCATAACAATATTTCTACCGAAATTGACTCTTAATTCAGTTAAAGCTTGTATACTTTTCAGAGACAGACAGCAGTCAAAAAGATTTGCCCGTATATAACCATATTTTTATGTCAAATGAAAATAACTTCACTGAATCAGTACCTACTTCTGCAAATTTTGTTTCCTTCGTATACTGTTACTTCATATACTAGTGATCACTCAGGAGATAGAAAGGTTTTCCTCATGCCCCTGTGCTGCCGGCCGTATTGGAGTACTGTGATGCTAATAGTAATACATTAACATTTCTGTCTGTGTTTTTATCTCTGTGACTTCCTTTATGCAGGAAGTGTGTGTCCACATGTAAAATGTCTTCATGCATGCACACAATTTAATATATTCCAAAACTTATATTATCAACACTGAAAAATATAATGTAAGTCTTAAATATTTAAAGTGCTTCCTTCAACTCACAACTCTGGGAGTCACATGAATGTGAACTGAAGTTTTCTTCTTCCATTTCTAGTGCTTTGAACAATGAAAAAGGCTTGAAAAAATTGAAAAAAAATAATAAATACAAGCATCACTTAAATAAAAAGAGTAAAAAGTTCCATCCCAAGACTATTCTAAGTCATAAAAATAAGCATGAGCATAAAATGCTCATTGGAGCTAAACAAAAAAGCTAGATTTAAATGGGCTTTTCAATAGGAGTACAGAAAATTACCTGCTATGATGATGAGTGCATTGTGAATGGGGAGGAATACCAGCCTTATAAATAGGTACCATTCACATGAGTTTCTGATGGTACTGTTTGTGCCACACCATCCTACTAATTTTCACGCATATCTTTTCTTAGAGCTCCCCACCCCCCTCACTATGTAGCCCATCTGGCTTTGTGAGTTGGCCTCCCTGCATCCTCTCATTGAATTGGATAGAACCAATCTAAGATCAAATTGTCTCGCTCCAATTTTATAATAGACACCTGAATCTACCATCTATCGCAGACTACTTAGATGAGGAAACAATGACAAAACTTTCATCCTTCATTTAGTTGGATCAACAGGGAAGTGCTGTGATTTTTTTAATTTCTACTGCTGCTCTTTTTGGAGAGTATCTAAAGTCAGGATGGGGGAAATGGTACTGGTCACTGGAGGGAGGAGAGATAAGGGAACTGCATCCTTTTCTTGAGCTCTGCTGGGCCCAGAATAGGCACCTTGCTGAAGCTAGGCAAATCTCAGTGGTGTTATCTGACACCAGGAGTAAAGTTATGAGTTCAAAGGTGAGAAGAAAGACAACAGCCTATAAGCCTGCAAATGTGTAGATGTGAGATTTTCAGGTGAGTGGTTGTAAAAACTCAGACTTCAAAAGATTCTGCAAGGGTCAATCTATTTTGAGTGGACCCTTTAGGATCCTTAATCCACAGTCACATTGGTACCTCAAGTATAGCTTGCTTCAACAAGACTACAATAAATTTTCCTTTTACTGTGTATGCTTCATAAAGGATATCACAAAAATGTTTTCCAGAGGTTGTCAATCATAGGTTAAAGAGAGTAGGGAGGTTTTAAGGTGAGATTTAAAGAAATGATTCAGTGGCTGAGGGAGAAGAAGAAATAAGATTTAGAAAGATGGGACACCACAAGTGAGAGGGTGTCCTTGAACTCACAAGAGTTACAGGGAAGTTTAGGAGCGGGTAAGGGGAATAGGTGACTGTGTGGTTTCAGGCCTTGGAAAATAGTTCAAATTACACGGGGTGAAGGAGTTGCAGTGGATGACAAGGACAGGAAATTGAAGTTTAATATCACCAGAGGGGTTACTCTTAGTACAGATTCAGTAAGAGCACATTCATTTTTGCTTGTAAACCTAAACCATTAACCAATAAATGAGCAATTGATGCAGGAGGTGAAACATCTGTTCTGAGGGTGGGAATGAGTGTCTGTTCAAAGATGTCTTTTCAAAAGATAATAATTAAGCCATTTTTTGTGAAAACAATATGATAAAAGGACTGCTTAACAGCACTATGCTGAAACAGAGAATAAGGATTTCAGTAGGAACAAAGGTTAGCCAGCATAATGACTGAGATGTAAATGTGGTTTTTAGCAGTGCTGTCATAGGTTCCATCAATGCAAATGCTTGAGAGGTAATAGCAATGCAAATTACTAAGGGTTCTGGAAAGCCGTGCTCTTCACCTGAGTAGAGCTCTGTCTAGAGGCTCGGTTTCTCTGTTTGGTCCATAAAGGAATTCCAGCTGTGCTGATATGCTCAGCACATATTCCTCACTCTACTGTGGATAACTAGTTGTCTGACTAATATAGTGACTTTATACGGTGGAGTAACTGCATCCATAGACAAGGGAAGATCTATTAATGTAATCTATCTGGACTTCTGTAAGGCCTTTGATATGGTCCCCTACAGCATTCTGGCCATTAAATTGGAGACATATGGGTTTGACAGATGGACTACTGGATAGGTAAGAAGCAGCTGGATGACCACAGACAAGAGTTATACTCAGTGGCTCAATGTCGAAGTGGAAACTAATAATAAGTGCTGTCCCTCAAGGGTACATAGTGGGACCAATAATATTTAATATCTTAATCAAGGACATAGTGGGGTTGAGTGCACCTTCAGCAAGTTTGCTGACAATACCAAGCTGAGTGGTGCAGTTGATTTGCTGAAGGGAAGGGATGCCATTCAGAGGGACCTTGGCAGCCTTAAGGACTGGGCCCATGTGAACATGATGAAGTTCAAAAAGGCTGAGTACAAGGTCCTGCACCTGGGCTGGGGCAATCCCTGAAGTCAATACAGTTAGGGGTGAAAGGATTGAGAGTAGCCCTGCTAAGAAGGACTTGGGGATACTGGTGGATGAAAAATTGGACATAAGCTAGCAATGTCTGCTTGCAGCCCATATCCTGGGCTGCATCAAAAGAAGCGTGGCCAGTGCATCGAGGGAGGTGGTTCTGCCCCTCTGCCCTACTCTCCTGAGACCCACTTGGAGTACTGTGCCCAGCTTTGGGGCCCACAGTACAAGAAAGATATGGAGCAAGTCCATTAGAGTATATTAGAGCAAGTCCAGAGGAGGGCCAGGAAAACAATTACAGGGATGAAGCACCTCTCCTATGAAAACAGGCTGAGAGAGTTGGAGTTGTTCAGCCTCCAGAAGTGAAGGTTCCAGGGAGACCTTATTATGGTCTTCCAGTAGTCAAAGAGGGCTTATAAGAAAGATGGAGAAAAACTTTTTACTAGGGCCCGTTCTACTGTTCTCTTAACATTTCTAGAAATAATTCTTAGAATATAAGAAGGACAGAAAGTCCCAACTGAATGTCATTCTCTTCTCCAAACAGAACAATCCACCTGACAGGTGAAGCCTACTTTATGGCTCTCAAGGGCTACAGAGGTAGCACTGTAAAATTAAGTACTTTGTTTCCTCACTGCCATGGGAAGAAGATAAAGGAATGTCTAGTGGAGCTTGGCAGTGACAGATAAAGAAAAACTTAGAAGTGAATTCTGAAATATAAGAGTTTGAGGAAAATGATGTCTGAGGTAGATTCTGCTGCAATATCCACTGCTTATTTGTACCTTCTAGACCTGTTATATTTACTCCTTCTAGAATTAGTTCCAACAAAGAGAGAATTTTTGTACAATTCTGTAGATTTTATTGAGCAGTCTTATAGACAAAGCAAGACTGATAAGAAAGTGAAAAAGCATTTGCACTGAAGAATAAATTCTCCTGCCTTGAGCATAAAGTGAAGATCCAATATAAATAAGAGAGAAAACTTTTAATCCAGAAAAAGTCATCCAGAAAGAATTACCTTGTTTCAAACCTGTGATAGTAGGAGATTGTAAAAATTGTTTTCTCATAATTAATTAATTGCACAGTTCAAGCGGACTTTGATCATGTGTGAAGCAAAATTATGCAGTGGGCAACATGTTACTAACATTTTCCCAGGGATTAATTTAGTCTTTTCTAGTACTTCCTCCTTTTGAACATTATAGTAACCTCTCCTAATAATAGTGAATGTAGCAGTGACTCATACAGAACACAATAGACTAGCAGAAGAGAACAAGGATCTCAGTTTGACACAAAGCAAATTTGCAGCCTTTAAGAGCAAAAAGAATCTTGTACAGGGTATCTTGTACCAGGATAATACCTGGTCACATTAAGTCTGGGAGGAAAGGATAGATTATTACTGGTACATTACTTAACACATAATTGCTGATATATATTAAAAAAGAGAAAGAGGCAATTACCTTATGTCTGAGCTTCTTGCAGCATCATCAGTCTGCCAAACCATTAGGCCCCAGAGAATATAACTGAGTTAATCTATGTCTTTTTAAAGACTAGACATTGTCAATGGCTTCAGCATCCCTACTGGGAAATACTTAATGCCTTATATGACAAGTATCCCTGAGTCTACCAGATCTGTTTTGGAGTATTTCAGTTGTATATTGCAATTTAGTAGTTTTTTAGATGTTTAAAGTAATACATGAAGGTGTGCAGCAGTTCATCTCTTATATGTTCATAATATCAAACATCACTAATCACACCATAGAAAACTCTAAAGCCAAGAACAGCAGGGAGTCTGCAGTTCTAGAGCCATGTTTTCTGAGCTCCTTTTTTGAATTGTAAAGACAGGCTCTCTATAGTAAATGATTTGGCCAGATTTTTTGATGAGAAAACATTTCAGGAGACCATTTTACTAAATCTTGTAAGAGAACCAGTTTTCCATTCTTTTTTCTGATGAAACATTTATAGTAAGAGAAAAGGATTCTTATGCTTAACATTTTTTAATAACTGAGTTCTTCTGAGATTAATTTACCTTATTGACCTAATCCGATTTATTTTCCAGATACTTGTTTTATTTAAAATAAGAAAATGCATGTACTTAAGCTCAGTACAGGAATTATTAAAAGATGTATTTTACTTCTATTTTCTTTATAGCTGTTGGGGAAAAAAAATAAACCCATTTAATAAAGAGGAGGATGAAATTAAATGCAATGACTAGGGCTCGTTCTACTGTTCTCTTTCGGGTCAGCCTTCAAGGCACAAATTTCTTGAAGTCTATGAAATCAGACTCCTACCTGAGACAGCTCTCTGTAAAGGGGTTTCTCAAGAAGTACTTTTGTCTCCATTCTGAGACAAATAATTCAGTTGATCACCTTAATTGTACTTATGTGTTGATTTATTGTGTTGCAACTGAAATGGAGACAATTATTTATAGTAGGAGGCATATAGTCATCCAAACTATTTCTATGCTTTACACAACTTTTAGGGGCAAACGATAATTTGAAGACATAAGCAATAATCTTCTGCATAATCATTTTGAGCTAATGCCCAATAATACTATAAGTACAATTAAATAAATAAAGACCTTGAACATTTTAGTAGCAGCTTTGTCTGTTGGCTGTCACAGGATACTGTGAATCAGGATACTGATTCTGTTTCAAAATGTGCCATTGGCAAGATGTTTTGTTTGCTAACATGTCGTTCAAGCACACATAACGATATTCCTCAGTTTGTTTCTTGATTCAGTAGTTTGCCATGGATAATAATGAATATGAATATTTATTCTGTAGTTTGTATCTATGCGTTTTCAATGTATTCAGTTATTGAATACAATATTGCTAATACTCAACATAGATTTCTGGTAATTTTAATTGTAAATTAATAAACAAAATAGTTAGCTATAAAAATAAATAGATATTATATCTATTTATGTCTTGAAGAAGACTAGCTTCTTAAAGAGACAGAATTTATTTTCTGCAAATATCACTAATAAAAGCAACAGAATTATTATAATTATTTTTTAGGGTATTCTGTCACTATATTTACCGAAATCTTTCCTGAATGTGAATAAGAAAGCAAGCTGAGCAAGACTGAAGCAAATTCACTTAAAATTGAAAATTGTACTTGTATGAAACATTTATTACTATCCATGATGTTCTCAGTGTAAAATTTCCAGGATTTATTGGTTTCGGTCACGTTGAAAATATCATGATGCAAGTTGATTTGTATTTCAGTACTTACAGGCCAGATCAAACCAGGAAGTGTGTGACCAGAGAGGTTGTATTTCCATGTTAGTAGAAAAATCTGTGTCAGTAAAAACCTATGCAATGGCTAAAAAGTCAGAGGTAATCCAAATGTATATATACCTACTGGAAAAGTTAAAAAAGAACAAAAAAGAAAGTTGTCTCAGTGACAAGCGATAAAAGAGAATGTTGACAGAAATAGAATTCTAGAAATTAAGCACTATATAATGAGGGTGTGCCTTAAACAGGGAGGACAAAATAGCTATTTTATTTGGGAAGTGCATGTATATAAAGAAATTTTTACACCGGGAAAGGAATAAGTGGAGGTACTTTTCCAGTAGTTTCAAGTCACAGTAATATAAGCACACTACCATTATATTTTCAGTCAGAAAGAAAAAAAAAAATCATTATATACAAACTACACAAAATGAAGATGATAGCACCCCACAAAGTGGTTATTGTGGAAATCTCTGTCCAAACCTATATGAAACAAATGCTCAGTAAGGCCAAACAAAATAGTTCCTCAATGTTTATTCATTTATTCTTGGGACTGTTGATTAAAAATTAGTCGCATAGAAAGTTTGCCTTCAGTTGAAAGTAAAACAGATGAGTTTGATCATCAAATAATAGTGACTATGATATTAGTGGTCACTGTGCCTTAAGAAATATCAAGAAACATTTATTACTAATCCTCATCTTGGTGAAAAACAGGGAATAAAATCTTGATCATAGTTTATGATCCCCAGAGACTCCCAAATTAAAAAGGAGAAAAGCAAAGGAAAAAGAGCACACTCATACGGCTACTTAGTAGAGACGGTTAACTAAAATAAACATCTATGTGAGAGTTTGTGTCTGATTAACTATATTAAAAAAGAAAATTACTAAAACTATAATACAGCATAAAATTGGAAGAGCAAATTATATGACTGAGAATATGATGAAAAAAAGTACAGAATAAAAATAGAAAACTTAAAAGAGCACTAGGAGACCTTCAAAATGAGTATTGCAGAACCATTTTGGGGACACTTTGGTAAAACTCCTAATAACAACATGAATTAAGACTACTACAGTGCTGGACAGTCCACCTCGACCCTGAATTAACCCCAAGTTTCATTCATGGTTTCATTTTCATTATGAAATTTTCATTTCATAGATAAATCTGTGCTAAATGAAGCACTGGTATTTTATGGTATAGTAATTACTGCATAGGGGCACTTTCATGAAATGCTTTCCATGCCATGAATAGCCACATGAATTCTCCTTAGTACTTTCCATGATAAGTATTTGATATCATTAACGCTCTCTTCATTACAGAATGTATACTAAATAGTTTGGTTGAGGGATGCTTGCTGTTTGTTAAAGCATACCTTCCTAAAAAGATACTCTGTTGTGGTCACCTTTCAGTAATCCTCGGTCACATCTTGTCAGTGTGTTCTGAAATATCTCCATGTTCAGAAGTACCTGGAGCAAGAGCATGATATTACAATTTTTCTCTTAAAAATTCTTATAAATGTTACTGATAAAGGTTTGGATGTCACAGGAGAGTAGTGTTTGGGATTCTTTTTATACTCTGTCCTTTCACTACTGGATGCTACCTCCATAAGAATGACCTTTGTAAACTTTGCTAACTGCTGTTTTATTGGAGAGTTTTGTTCACTTCTGGCAGATGCTGTGAAAAATCAGTAGGGATGTAAGTAGAAGACTGCCCTTTGGACTTTAAACAACATTTGCTGAAAGGGATTTCAATTCATGGGGAGGTATGCTGTTTAATAGAGTGCTTTTGCTGCTGTTGTGTTAAAAGATTAGATTTTAGTATGTTGTGGATTTAAATGTGCTTTCATTTATATTTAAAAGGACAAGCTCAGCAGTTTACTTTTAAAACTGAATCTAGCCTACTTTATGGTAGGGGTGGGAATGGGAAGAGAGTAGAAGTTAGTGAATAGCTAGCTGGTCAGCATCATAGCAGTAGGGGTTGAACTAACCTAAAATTTTATTCTAATGCCTTGCACACATACAGAACTTGAACAAAAAAAACCCCTTAAGTATTCCAGTGGTAAAAAAGTCATTCTTTCTTTATGCCTATTGGTTAGTTTATTGATGGAGTATTAAATATCAGTTTAAAACAGATGGTCTGCTTTTTTACCTGATAATCAGTCCAAAAAGTTAATCTGGGCTTCGATTACACTGCGCTTTTGATTTTGACTTCTCCTTTTAGAAATATTCTGATAACTTGTAAGAGATCTCAACAATCTCAACAGATCTTAAATTCTCCAGCCCTTGAGATTCAGCTAAGCCTAGAGTAAATATGTGGGAGAATCATTTCCAGTATCTTATTATACAGAGTGCATCTGTCTTGACTGTGTGGAAGTAGATTAAATAAGGTTGCCTACAGTAAATTTCTGTGGCATTTTCTGTATTTTTTCACTCTTGACTTTAAGATTTTCATACTATTTAGAATAAAGACCACACAAAACAAATGGTTTTTTTCATAGAAATTGTCTAAGTAGTTTGACTACTTTCATCTGCTCTCTTCACTGGAACATATTTAGGTTTGAGACATTGAGGTACAAAAGGATTAATCTAAAGGAAATTGTGAATAGGAAATTTATTCTGTGTTCAGAAAGCCTGACCCAACTTCTTAAGACGGTGTAAAATATTCTTTCAAGTTTAAAGAGTACCCAGATAGTTAGTCAGCCAGCTCTAGGGAAGCACGGTGGAAAAAAACCCAACCCTATTGATCAGACAACTAGTCAAGACATAAAAAGGAAATGATCCCAGTTAAGAGATCCTAAGTCTGTGATTCCTCTAAGTTTTGTATCAGACGTTAGTCTTGCAGAAGTCCTCTACTGTTAGAAAACAGAGTTCTAAATAGAAAAAGTGTACCATCCCTCTGGATTTTCATTGTAGATAATTGAATGAGAAGCTGTCAGACTCCAAGAGGCCTTTTAAACAGTAAACATTTTGAAAACACAGTAAATTCTTCTCACTTATTTAAGCATGAAATCTATGAGGTTCTTAGAACCACTGAATCTTGAAAATTAATTTGGGATGTTTTCAGAAAATATGGTGAAAGACACCCTGGGCAAGACTCCAGGACAGAGTTTATTCAACGGCAGTTCTACTTGAAGTTTTGTTTTCTTTTAGATTGAGATGGATTTTCATTAATTTTTGGAGTGATTTAAAGTTTTCTATTATAACAAATACTTTGAAAGATACTTAGCTAATACTGTTTTTTAAAGTGATATATGTGTTGGGTATTAGAAGATGAAAGATTATAATTTGCATCATATAATGAAGTACAGCATTGATTTCCAGGAAATTTTATGCAGAACCTGTTCAGTGCATGAAGCTGTCTGATATTTTTAATTTAAATCCTTAATTATTAGTTTCATAGCAGGTTTAACTGGTGTAGAATTAAACTACATTCATTCTCTCCCACTGCTTTTATCCCCTTTCAATGAATTGTATTCACATTTAAAAAGTAGCCATTCAGAATGTCTCTCCCTCATCCATTCCACAAAAAGGGAAGATGGTTTTCCAGAGAGTCTCCACTGAGGACTACATTTCCATGTAAAATGGCTAATAACATATAACGAATATGGTATTTTCTTTTCATTCAAACCAAAGCTGTCCCTAATAGAATCCCTGGAAAGGTGCCAAAACATGAAGTTCCTCTACATTTCATTTTCTCTTTTTTTAGAATAGATCCTCCAGTTTGTCACTATAATGACGAGTGGGTTTTTTTCTGCAGGTTTTTTGGGGTTTTTTGTTTTTGTTTTAAGAACAAGCAATGCTTTCTGTTAAAATAATGTCTAATTGGCACTTTGTAGTTTGAAATACTTTAAAAAGCATGGAGAATCAGCGACTTAGCTGATGATGTCTTTAACAGATACTCAAAGGAAGAGATTAGAGAGAAAATCCATGGGTTTTGCTACTGCTACCTAAACCGCAGTTGAAAGCATTAAATTTCTCTCAAACACCCAATAGCTCTGGCCATCTAGAGATAATTAAAAATCAAGCAAGGCTAAGGTAATTTTTCCACTGCTCTGAGATGACCTCTGTAGTTCAGTGCCAAATATTTCTCTTTATCTAGTGTAAATAGATTTCCTTTTATTTCCTACATACCTGTTACTATGCATTTCCACATTGTTTATTTAGTATTTTTTCTGGTTAACATAGAATCACAGAATGGTTAGAGTTGGAAACAACCTCAAAGATCATTGAGTTCCAACTCCCCTGCCATGGGCAGGGACACCTCCCACTAGAGCGGGTTGCTCAGAGCTCCATCCAGCCTGGCCTTGAACACTTCCAGGGATGGGGCACCCACAGCTTCTCTGGGCAACCTGTTCCAGTGTCTCACCACCCTCACAGTAAAGCATTTCTTTCTGCTATCTAGTCTAAATCTCTTCTCTTCCAATTTAAAACTGTTGCCCCTTGTCCTCTCACTGCTTTTCCTGGCAAAGAGTCCCTCTCCGGCTCTCCTGTAGGCTCCCTTCGGATATTGGTAGGCTGTTATAAGGTTCCCGCAGAGCCTTCTCTTCTCAAGGCTGAACAACCCCAGCTCTCTCAGCCTGTCTTCACAGGGGAGGTGCTCCATCCCTCTGATCATCCTCGTGGCCCTCCGCTGGAGCCGTTCCAACAGGTCCATGTCCTTCCTGTGTTGAGGACTCCAAAGCTGGACACAGTACTCCAGGTGGGGTCTCACGAGTGCAGAGTAGAGGGGTAGAATCACCTCCTGAGACCTGCTGGCCACACTTCTCTTGATGCAGCCCAGGACAGGTTGGCTCTCTGGGCTGCCAGCGCGCACTGCCGGCTCATGTTGAGCTTCTCATCCACAAGCACTCCCAAGTCCACTTTATCCACTGCATCCTGCAAACTCCCAATTCTCTATAAAGTCTAGGAATAAAGATTGGGACCACAGCTATTTAACAGTGTGGAATGCTTCTCCAACAAAAAAGAATAATAAAACACTCTTTGGACAGTATCTCTCTCACCAAGGGAAAAGTCTGCTGATGCCTCAGGCTGTCTTTGTTATAACTCTTTTGTCAGACTCAGTGGCTGTTACTATGGCGGCTGGGATCCATAGTTCCACTCCTTCCAGGAAGAGATTAATATATTTTAATCAACAGCTTATACCACAATGAGATAAGCATTAGAAAAGAACAGGAAACCGCCTCTGGTCCAAACTACCTATCCGATTCTCACTAAGAAAAATAAATAAATAATGCAATAGCCAATTTATTTTTTTTATTTTTGTTTTAGCTTGGCTGTATCCTTGACGTAGTTACCACTTCCTAAGGTTATTCTCTGCTAATTTGCCTCAAGCCCTGTTTACATAGGGTTGTGTGCACGTTGAACTTGACTGATTCTAGTTCCACATCTATTCCACAATATAGTCTTATACATATGCCAGACAAACCACCAGAATCCCTAAGTCTCACATATACAGATTCCTCAAACCATTAAAACCATGCTGATGAGAAGAGCTGCAAAATATTGGCTTAGTGATGAGTGATCTAGAGTGCTCCAGTCACAGACTCCCAGGGAGTTCAGGGTACATTAAAGAACAGTATGTTGGACTGATGCTACTTTTGAATTAGTTGCCTAATAGCACCTAAGTTTTTTCCCATTATTTGAATGACAAAATATTTCAGCATGTTTCTGTGCTTGCACAACATTAACTCAGATGCCCAATACCAACTTTAATGTCTAGCAATTCTCCAGGTTTAGCCCAATGAATTTCGCAATTTGCTTTCACTACCAGTAATGTCAATTTTCAGATAAATTGGCCTTTATTAATATTAGCAATTAAGATTTGTTTACAGTAGCCTCTCTGTGAAATCCAAGTAGAGATAGGAATGCTTCAAACTGCAGCTGACTTTACCAAGTCAACCATGAGTTTACATCACGGTAAAAGCAGAGTAGCTCACACTCACTAGCATTTTGCAACTGGTTTATTGCTATTGCTAGAAGCCTAATTTTATTACAATTTAAATTTGTCATGGAAATGTCTTTGTTTTGAGAATTAATTACTTTCTACCAAGATATTTCAAGTCTAGGTATGTGGGGAGGGTGGTAGGTGAAAGTAGAATAACTCAATACATTAGTGGCTACTGATCTGAGATGTGAGGGAATAAGATTTAAGGTTCAGTAGGCTCAGAATCTCTGTATGGTTTTGTTCTGGTGCTGTATTATAAGTCCATTATCTGGTCTTGACAACTTCTGCTTAGTTAACTTTTTAAGTGGTTTGTATTTTTTTTTTCTCCAAAACACTTTGAAAACAAATCTGAAATGTCAAATCTCATTTTGCATAATGGGAAAGTCTTTTCTGGGCATCTTTTTTAAGTATCCTGTGGGGGATTTTTTGCTGCTTTGGTTTTATTTTTTTTCAGTGAGATTTTAGACTAGGTACCTATAACATTTGATGCTTCCCATCTCATTTAATATAATGAATGTGCTATACTGCAGTGAAAACTGATTTCCACCCTTGTAAGGCTTTCCCGCTGTAAAACTTCTGTGAGGAGCAGCATAGTAGGAGAATGGGGAATGATATCATTAACAGTTTAACTATTTGAAGTTTTCCTGAGCTACAGATTAAATATTTATATCTACCAGAGGAAGAAATGCTATTAATCCATTCCTCAGGAAAGGCTTCTAGTCAATAGTTGTGTGCATGCTGTGGTTGTCACCAGTGAAAATGCAAAGCTTTTAATATACATAACAGATCACAGTTGTAATTGAAATTCTCTTTCTTTCCTTTCTCTAATCCAGGGAATAAACTGTATCTTAAACAATAAATAGCTGCATTTTGGCTAGCTACTTATTTTTAAATGTTTCTCCAATTGTAAGTTTTCTCTCACCATTTATGTAATTCTATATGTCCTTCTATAATAAGCACTTGCCCCAAAATTTGCCTCAGTTTTTACCAGATGAGGAGAGTTTTGCTGTAACTAAATTATATGTGACCTTAATTTGATTCTAATAAGAATTGCAGCCCACAGAATGCAAGGTATAGCTGAATATTAATTGCTAACCTTTTCTTTAGATGTTTAAGGATACTTTTGAAAGCAAAAATGAGTACAGAGTATCATGATTTCTTTACTTTGTACAATCTTCAGCAAGTATTGTAAATATTATGAAAAGGTACTAAGAACGTTAAGGGTAAAAAAGGTTAATGTTGATGCTAACACAAGATCTAATTAGAAGTTTTTCATTTCACTCTTTCATTAAAGTAGTTGAACTACATATTCTTTGATTTTCTGTGAAAAAAAAAAGCTGTGTGAAGTTAAGAGAGGCTTACTGAAGTGAACAAAGGTATTCAGACAACTAAGGAACCAATCCCACATACACCAATATGCATGTTTTAACTTTTTATCTAGCAGTAGAACACTGAACTCGACATGACTGCTTAGGCATAAAGAGAAGTATGAACACGTTTCGGGAATTGTGATTATAAATTCTGATCCACAATATGATTGACTGAAAAGAGGATTTCCACTGGAATTTGATACAGACCTAAAACAGGGCAGCAAAAACAACACCTATTTTTAAATTAAATCAAATTTAAATGCAAATCTACAACATGAAAGGACTGACCTACTGACCTTTCTACCCCTTGTAAACAGAATGATGATTTTGCATTTCAGATCTTTGGAAAATGTGCACTTGCAACAGGAATTTTGACAACATCTTACCAAATAAATATATCTGATCAACCTCGCAAAAACAGTTAAATTAAAAAAAATATTTATGCAACATATCAAATGAATTTACATTCCTCCCCATGTTTTCTCTTCCTGGCAGTATTCTCATAAATAACCTTCAATGGCATCAAACTTGAAGGCTGAGAGACCAAAAAATCCCATGTTTACAATCATGTACATTTGAATATATGTTGAAGTTGCATGCAAATCCTACATGCATGTATAACATTCTTAGTCAACTGTATTGATTATTCAGGTAAGTAGAGCAGCCATGCACACATATAATTGCATATGATTTATGAAACAGTGTAAACAACAGAAATATGAACTATCTTTAACAAAATTAAACTGATCAAAGTATTACTGTTAAGCTTGGTAATTAGTAGCCAATGCATGGAGAAGTTGTCTAGTATGGTGTTGGAGTTGAACTTTTGAGTAATAATGTATTTACATAAATATATTTTGATTAACTGTGAAGAAAAAAGGTCCAGTTTATAAAATTTTATTTCTATGCATTTGCAATTTTGAAAAGGCATTTATGAGCATTATCACCTGCTTATGCAAGTAATAAATTATACGTTCTCTGGAAAATTGCAGACTAATTTCACACCTTTTAGTTTACTAAGCTTCCTTGGCAGAATGCTGGAATTTGAATTATCACCCAGTAAAATGCATGGTCTGAAAGGTTGCTCTATTAATATCATTATTAATCACTTTTGTTACAGTAATTTCTAAGAGCCAACTAAGAATGTGCTCTGTTGTGCTAACCAGTGTACAAACACAGCAATGGTAGGATAAAGATAGTAACGTAGAGAGAAAAGTTAAAAAGTCAGGGGAGGAAAATGTAACAATCAGCAAGAGTAAAGCTGAACTGAGGAGACACTTCTCATGTCTTATGGCAAGGACATACACCAGGCTCCCATTTTGAAAGAAATCCACCATTTAGATCCTAGCAGCTAATGACCATGCACTAAGTCAGATGGGACTTTTGTTATGGTTTCCTTGGGGTGTCAGACTCTGGGAATGGGAGCATCACTCCACGCACACCCTCGGCATGCTCAAAGACACTGCTGGAACAGAAGAGGAAAGCCTTGTAGAGGCTCAGCACAGGGAAGTCCAGTCATAACTGCAGGAAGGTGCCAGAGGCTGATGCTCCCCGTCCTACTTCTTTCTGTGATTGTTAAGGCAGGAGAGTCTCTCTGAAGTTTTACCTCATTTGCCTGGGGAAAGAGAAGGATCACTGCGGCTCTGTTTGTCCATAGCCTAGTGTCTGCTGTGTGAATGCTGCCAGGATTCAATTATTATGGAAGAGTTTATTGATTATCTTAAAATTAGAGCTTACAGATAGTGTCTTTTCAGCTTTGTCTCCTTTTCTTACAAGATGACACATTAGATGCCATACAAGTTATTAAATGTCTAGTCTGTATCAGATGCAGGATGACACAAAAAGATCACACAGTTATCACAGGCCAGCAGACATGAGGATTTAGAATCCTTGTCTGGATTATAGTCCTGGTGTAAATACTTGAGAAGCTATTGCTTTCAGTGGAACTTTACTGAATGTACCAGCTAAGAATTGATGTTAGGGGCTGAAAGTAGCACTGATAGAATGCTTTTTTCCCCATAGTAAATGAAAAGAAATAACAACAATGTATCAGCAGGATAACTGTAAGAGTAATTGTATTAGAGCCTAAAAATAATATCTATTTTGTCAACACCTACCCCCTTTCAAAAATTTCATGATATTTTAGATGCGGAACTTAGTTGAGGTCTTGCTTTTTTGTATTATTACATGGAATTCTTATGGTAAGAGGCAACTTGATAGCGTTCGAAAATTAAGTCCTACCTCTTATCCACCAAACAGACACAAGCATACTGTAGTCGACATCTCGGTTAGCATCTGCATTATAACCTGCCGTGTACCTCATCTTAGGCCAATAGGTGAAAGAGTAGTTTTGTTCCAATATTAACATATGTAAATTTTCCATGACCAGATACTTCAATCTTTGGCCTATCTGCCACATATAATTTAATCAAAATACATATTTTTACAACACTCACTACTGTGGTTTCTCAGTGCCTTACAAATATTTTACTTTATTAGCATTTTAAAACTAAGAAAATGAGGTCATATTTCTATACATAAATATGTAGGTATGAAGATAACATATTTCTTCCAGCATAATCTGTTGCTTTAAGAAGTTTTTTTAACCACTTTATTTCATTTTTTTTCCTTAGTCTATTGTTTTTATAGAGGGGGTTTTGTAACACCATTGCAAGCACAGGTAAGGGAATTCAGTTCTGATGGGTACTGTCTGTTAGATACCCGCTACGTTTAACAAAACCAAACCCCAAAGTTCAATAGGATTACATTTAATGTTGCATTTTGTTCAGCCAGGTATCTCATACTTAGCAAGTACTTAAAATCCATTGACTACAATGGACTTTGCTGGAAGTTAATCATACATGTTTACATATGTTTTTGAATGGAGATTAAACTAATCATGCTAGATTCGAGTACTAGATCTGAAAGAACTATAGGAGATCTCTGTCCATGCAATAAATATTACTTGATGACAATCCCAGCATTCCTTAATTTATTGCTGTTAGTTGATTGGTCCTGTCACAGAAGATAAATGGTTAAGAAATGTTTTACTTGTCTTCCTGAAATCTTCATAGGTTTGGAGCTGGTTTTAGAACCCAGTATGAAATTCCTGAGTGTGCTGGGTAAAGGTTTTCAGCACCAGCTTAATGTTTTTCCACTTTGCTTATCATATAGCAAATGTGCTGTCAGATTTTGCACTGTGTGGAGCTTGCTCAAGGGGAAACACAAATGGACATGCGGGAGTAACGTATGGTATGCGCGCAGAGACAGTGTAAACATTAGTAAACAGGTTCTGCAGCAACTCCAGTGTAGGTCATTAAGAAATGAGAACTTTGCAGGGAAGTCATGCTAAATTGTAGCATTGTGTCTCTAATTTTTAGCCCTTGAAACCAGTGAACTGTGAGTCAGGTTTAATTATTAACACATTTGGGTAGCAAAGGGGAAAATACTGAGGGATAAGAAATTAAACAAAACAAGTGATTGCTTGTGTGGGTGGTGAGAAACAGCAATGCTTCTGTTATGAAGGTAGAAATAGTCATCATAGATACAGAGAGAGATGCATAGATACAGAGAGAGTTCATGCATCCTGAGCTAAACTGGGGCAACAAGTGTTGCAGTTGAAGTAACTGCAAACGTTTTAATGCTCTTCAGAAATTCTTTCAGATCAATAACTTTTGCTGGCTTTAGAAAAGGTTTTAAAAATTTCTGCCAATAAGTATGATAAGATGATGCTGAGGTTGTTGTTTGGATTTTTTTAATTTGTTGAATCTGTTGGAAAATATGGCAACATTTTTTCTGATTCTTGTGCTTGCAAATGAGTCAATAAAGCCATCAAAGCTTCTCAGACGCTTGGCCACAAAGCAATAGGAGTTTACAGATAAGACTATAGATTTTGTAGTAAGGAAATTACAAGAAGAAAATAAGCAGATATACGTTCTGGGGAAAAAGAAAAAAAAAAAAAAGAATAAAAGAAAGAAAAAGAAGTAGTTAATTTGTCAGGGAAAACATTGAAGACTGCTTACCTGATCTTTCCTAAGGCAGCACACAAGGCAGGAAATCTCATACTACTGGGAAATCTCTAAATATGCCAGAAGCAACTGACAAGTGTAAAGCTATTCTTGGAGTACAGCAAAGCTACAAACAAGCTAAAAAAATATTTCAACAGTATGTCTGACAACAGAATACAAAAATTAAAGACATGAGTTCAGTTGTGAAGTCAACCTTGGACAGAAATGGTGTGAGACTGATATTTGAATTTTGCTGCCTGCTCAGGTGATGTTTGGATTACTTGTGGGGTATATTTGCACTTTTCATTGCATCAACAAAATGAATCTGATCTAAAACAAAAGTATCCTTGTAAATATGTAAATATGATTCGAATAGGAACTTTGTAGTGGTGTCTATAATTCTTTTTTTTTAATCACATTAACTGAAAATGAGGATCACTTAGTAATGAAATAGCATTTAAACTGATGATCTAACAGCAGTCATGTAAATGTAATTAGATATATTTTCCCCTTCCAGGTCTCAAACATTTCCACTAAGAACAAAAATGAGCCTTATTTGAATAGTGGAGCTAAAATCCTTCTTTGTTATTATTAGAAAGACAGAACTCTGTTTTTCTCCTTTTATTCTTGCAGTGCCATATGCACATTTCGAATTTATTAGCATTTTGAAGTTTGTTCTTTTGTCTAGAAAATGCTGAACGCAGCTTAAAATGTCATCATAGGAGGGCTCTTTGAGAAAAACAGCATCCCTTTTTCTCTTGAGGCATCTAAATGTGTTGTGCGGCTCTCCCACTTGAGGATAATATGTAGCAAACAGGAATAAAAATGTACTTTTTTACACTAGGATAAAATCTCCAACATGTTCTTTTGTGTTATTCATTATTTTTCTATCTGCAACATACTTTTTTTCTTTATTTTACCTCAGACTTTTAAGCCCTGATTTGAAGTCTTCAGAATTACAAGGGCTACTGCATAACACTCTTGTCCATCCATAAATTGCCTTCCTTAGCATTTGATCTGCAATAAAAATTATCTTACCCAGATAGAGCATAGCTAACTTTAAACAAGTGTGTTTTAAACACTTAGACAACTGATCTTTTACCTACATCTTTCTCAACTGATCTTCACTTCAAGAATCAGAAGGAAGTTCCCGTTAGGTATCCGTTACTGACAGGGTTAGAGTAGGTCTACTCTGCATTGTCTGGGAAAGTTTTACCTCTCCCTGAACAATCTTCTTCTTGATAAACTACAATTTAGAAGTACAATGGATGTCATAGCTATTTCCAAATCAAGATTGGTTTTCATAGAACTATTCTTTAATAAATGTTTAGAGAGATGCCCCAACCCTTGTGATGTATCTTCAAAAAATATGCCTGTGTAAAATAGTCTTGGTATCTTCTAGTTCTGAAACTAAATGAACCCAAGCCTTATTTTTTGGCTTTCTAATTCCTAAAAATTAACATAAAATGAGAAAATTAGCCATAATACCAACTCTTACAGCATTCTCTTAATTCCATCTGTGTCTAGACATGCCATGCTTTACATATCCAACTTAGGGTCCATTTCTGGGCATGTTTAGTTTGGAGAAGAGGAGGCTGAGGGGAAACCTCATTGCCCTCTACAACCACCTGAAAGGAGTTTGTAGAGAAGTGGGTGTTGGCCTCTTCTCCCAAGGGAATAATGACAGGACCAGAGGAAATGCTCTGAAGTTGCAGCAGGGGAGGTTTAGATTAGATATTAGGAAGAATTACTTTACTGAGAGAGTGGTCAGGCACTGGAACAGCCTGCCCAGGGAGGTGGTGGNGGTGATCTCAGAGGTCCTTTCCAACCTTTCTGTGATTCTTACTTGCTTTCTAACATGTAGAGAGTGTAGGAAGCAAAGTAATCATACAAAAGGTTATGAATTGGCTGGACAACACATTGTTTCTTTCTCTTGATTTTCTGTGATTTCCTTATTGCTATGCCAAATCCTCAAGATTTGGAATAGATTGGGTATCAAAAGGCATATGGGAAGGAGCTGCAGACTTGCCACACTGAACAGATATTCTCACCCAATCTGTCATAGCAGTGATTTATACATACTGACTACACATGACTGTGAGGAAGGATTATGAACAGTGCAATTCATGCCAAAGTTAAGAATTTAGGGGACTAACATGTTTCTTAAGACAGAGATTCAGGACTTTCCTGTAGTTAGATAGATGTTCCCTTATCTGTCTTTCATCAATAAAAATGTTGCACTGTAGGCTTTTTAAGGCTTAATTTCTGCAGCTTTGTATGCAGTGGTCTTTCAGTTTCCACAGCAAAGTAGGGTATTAAGAAAGAAATCCCTGGTGAATCAAAACAATTTTACAGACTAGCCTCTGACTTCTTTCCAGTGAGAGTTAAGGGATCACATTTGCAATCTGCACTTGAGACCTTCTATAAGACTTGCCATTTATTATTTTGAATGTCCTGCACAAATACCCCATGGGATAACTAAAAAAAGATCCACTTCATTGCTTCCTAATACACCTTCAGCAGGTAAAAGCATCTGCACACTTAGAAGAACAGCTCTGGGGTAAGTAGGGATGTGAGTTAGATATCCGAGCTGCACAGAAGCCTCTTATGATGCTTCATCTGCTTTCTGCAGCATTTTGTTCCAAAATAAGTGCCACAGGAATGTCATCACGACAACAGGTTCTCACTGAAACTGGGAGCAGACAAGGTTGCCACAGAATTATTTCAGTCAAAGACACTGCAAATATTGGAGCTGGGCAGAGGACCAGGGTGCACTGTCCTTTTTTCCCCATCCATTCACCCCCTAGCAAATGGGTGAGACAAGCAAGCGTTCAGTAATGGGAAAGACAGAGATTTCTAAAGATTCCACTCTTGCTACGTCTGCCCTCTGCTACTCAGCCCAGTTAACACAATGAGCATTTGCATAAACTCTGAGATGAATCCATGTTGATACTGCTAAGCCAAGACTTTCTGATTCCTTTGGACCGATTCTGTCTAGTGGGGGAGCGTTGGTTTTCTACTTTTATAGCTAGGTCTATGTGACAAGTCTATGGGTGTTTCAGATTTCCATCTTTTCATTTTAATGTCAAACTGCTTTGTAGTTACTTCCACTGCTTGTCTATGGAAGTGTGGTCCTGCAGCTAAGAAATTGCAAACATAAGCTAATTGTTCTTTTATCTTTCTTGCCATTTCATTAGTGTCCTGGGACAGAATCCAACTGCCATAGAAGTTTTCTTAATCCTCCAGCTCTAATTTCTTGCTGACCATTACTGACCTGATAATGACACTGACAATTTTCTTCTTTTTTTTTTTTTTTCCTCCACTTGGACTTTTATAGGTATCTTTCTGGCTTTTGTTCACAAATGTTTACGTGAGGCACAGACCCTGTGTACATTTTAGAATTACCTTTTTCTTCTCTCAGTGAAATTACCATTTTTATGCCTTAATGATGTGACCATATTCTCCAGTGGCTTATGTATTTGAACATTAGCTTGTTTACTTGAACTTTCACTCACTCCTTTTTCTTTTCAGCCATTTCTCTAACTCTCTTCGCAGTATTAATATTCCTATCTTCCTTACCCTGCTTGCTTTGAAAATTCTCCTGTTTGTTCTCTATATTACTATTGCTATGGAATGTCTGTAATGAAGAAACGAGGGCAAAAGAATTTTTAACAGTGAGGAGAGGTGACCAGCAAAAAGCAGCAAGATTTGGATGATTCAGTGAAATTTCTTGTTAGACGAAGGGGCAGCAGAGCTTTTCTATGGGACTCTGTTTCTTTTGAAGTATCATCAAAGAATGGGGACATATCTGCTGAATATTACTGAAGTCCCAGCAGTGCGTTTACTCAACATCTGAAGTTCTAAAGGAGGATAGGAAAAAGAAATTACTGGATCTATTTAATGATTTGCATAATTATAGTTAGGTTTGGCAATAAGTGTTTACACATTAAGTTGTCTAGCATTTTTCATTAAAGTACCTTGATATTTAACCACTTTTATGAGTAAGCTACAGTTAAGCCCTTCAAACTAAAGTTTTGCCTAAGTGTATTTATTATTTTACAGTTAAAGTAACTCAGCCTTTCTGATCATCTAGATCAATGAAATTACAAAAAAAAATAATCAATGGATTATGTTTTTTATAGCCATTACACTAATGAGTTCCAATAATTCTTTTTTGCAATGTCAACGTGACATTTGACATGGAAAAAAAGAGGGAAGAGATGCCACAGGGCATCATTTCAGGCTGTCATTTGTCCTTGTTGCAAATTCATCTAGCTCTGTTTGAATGGGCAGTGATTTCAAATTAGGAAATGGCAGCAAACTCAAGGCGAGAGAGCCAGCGAGCAGCCGTCCATCCCAAAACTGAGCCTCAGTGCTGAGGGAGCAGACTCTGCTCCTGCTGAACAGACGGATGAACCCTGGGGGCTGCATGGGCCCTCACTCTGCCCGTGCCTCTCCTGGCACCTGTGCGGGATGGAGAACAAAAGAGACCATCCTTTCTTTAGGCCTTATGGAGGAGAGGAAGGAAGCCATTGTTCACTGTGGGGAAAGGGAGGAGGGCAGAGCACAGAAGCCTCTAGACCATATAATCGTGGGTGGTGGGGTGTTGCCTCTTGTGATTTTGTTGCCATGATTGTCACAGGTCTGTTCTGAGAGGCTGAGAGTCTCTAATGTCACATGTAGATCAGCATCTCTCCATAATAGAGTTTTAGGGTTTCGTTTCGTTTTCAATGTTGTTTTCCTTTAAACAAAATAGAAACATTTGTACCTATGTATTAATAGAAGACTTGTCTGGGAGCTAAAAGAGCATTGTCTTCCTGCTGTCATCAGCTCATGTGGAGAACACCTCTCATCACATGTTATTGACTGTGGCTACCTGACTGCATAATACCCAGTATCCGCAGTATAAGCATAGATGTGAAAATACCTACACACAGACTTTTATATGCACTGGAACAAGAGTCTATTAAAGCTGCAAATGAAGCACCTGAGACTGAGAAAGTTCCAGAATTGAAGCTGCCTCAGTGACCTTTATTTAGCCACCTGTGTTTTTGAATTATGCTACAGTCTTTAATTGTGTGATCAAAGTGAGCATCCCCTTATTAGTGCACAACATGGGTTTCTCTTAGTGGTAATGAATTATGTGGTTGCCTTCAGCGCCCCAGACTCATTTGTGGCAGAAATTTCTTATTTCTAACATGGGACTAATAACTACTACCCTGCCCAGCCAGGATTTTAGGAAGGTAATCCATGCTTAAGATATACTCAGAAGCTGCAGTAAGTCAGCTAGCCTAAGAAAATCCAACAATCAACTGATGTGGATGATATTCAGTAAATAAAGCACAAGGCTCGACTGGGTGATGAAGATGAAAGGAAATATTGAACAGCAACATCCAGTGAACATTTGCTGTGACACATTAAAAAGAATTGGATGTTGATGTAAATTAACATGGGTAATTTCTCATTCTCACTTTTCTTAATTTTTTAGTATTTTACTTACATTTCCTTTGGATACTTGGAAGCATCTTTTTTTCATTGCATGAAATACTTTATTTTGCTTGTACAGGAAATTATTTTGGAAACATCCACGCAATCAGGCCGGCAGCATATTCTAATTTAAATCAAGCATGAAATATAAGCATGAACTTTAGCTTGCATAGTTACAAGTTTTTTCAATGGTCACAAAGTTATCCTGTTGATCTTAAGGCAACAGCAATTAAAAAATGGCAGTATTTTCCTACTAGGTGTTTCTGTACTTATTTCCACATACCAGGAGGAGTATGCACTTGATCTGGCACTCTGAAATGGAATTGGAGACTGGAAGAAACCTGTTCAGTTTTCATTATACATTGTAGAATATGGAATAATTAAGTCTAGTCTCTTCAAAAACCCATTGCTTTTCCAAGCGAAGTTATCAGTCTGTCATGCTGTTGTCTCCTGTCATCAAACTGTCATCACAGTCTCTCTGATGTGGCAATGCTGGGGGCACTGGCAAAGCTTTTTGGCTTGGTGGTGCTCAGATTTTGCATGGCAAACTAGGTTGCTGCAATGGAAGTCACATGGCTCTTCTGCCACAAAGTGGGAGCTACCATGCCTTTCATTACTAATGTCATCAAATACCATCTTGACATCTGGATGTATTCCCACCCCATTTGAAGTATCAGCTGCTTATTGCCGCACTCTTGACTTTTCTTACCTCCTTATAATTTGTTGAGCTATCATCCTTTCAGCAATCTTTTTTTTTTTTTTTTTTCTGAAAAGTGCTGGGAAAGGGTCTGTGTAACACTGAGTGTTTATGAAAATAATGTATATGCTTTTCCATCTGAGCTGTGCGTAGGTTCATAATGCCAAGAATTATCTGTAAGAATCAAAGAATTGGAGGAAAAGCTGGGTTAGGAAAATCATCTTGCCCAACACCCCTCGCAAAGCAAAGCAAAGTTCTGTAATCTTATGTTTCAAGGCAGCCTTTGGACACTGTAGGTATACCATTGGGTTTCTTGACTGTAGTTACTATATCTCCTGAAGTTGTTAGGTCAGAAATCATGCTGTAATTAATTATATTAACGATATATGACAAACTCATATGCATCTTCTACCTTGCAAGTCAGTTTAATTCCCTCATCATGTAATTATCAAGAATTTTTTTAAAGACTTGTTAAATTTAAGGGTTAAATAATCTCCTTAGATTCCAATTTGCTGAGTTAGGACTGCTATAAGAAGAATATGGAGTCTAACCTTAGCCTGAAATAACATCGATGCTGAGCAATGATTGTTTTCAGGTGATACATCCAAACAGAACTGTAACTACATTTTAATTTGATTTTTTACACTATCCACATATTTTAATGATGGATTTCAAAGAACTCTAGAACACTATACTCCAGAGGGTTGTTTTTTCCCTAAATCTATTCCAACAAGTCTCCAACCTTTGGGTCTTTATTAATCACCAGTTTGTTGTAGAAAATAATCTTTTGAAGTTGTAAATGTGTTTGCTAGAACTATTTTAATGAACTGATTTCACCTTGTAATCAGTACTTTGTACAATCTTTTTATGTGTTTCATCATAGGCAAGAAGTAAGGTTTCCATGAACCATTTTCCATTAAATTCCTCTTGAGAATTTAAAATTTATAGACTTCTTTATGCCCAAAGCAATAATGTAATGTTTTTACTAGGAACTATTCTGTGATTAAAGGTTTACATCCAAATAGCTGCAACTTCTTTTTTTACCTTTATATGTAGATCCCACTCTATTCTGTTTTAGTTGTCAGTTCTGATGCAGTTATGTTCTCCATGGATGTTTGTGACCCTGACTCATGCAATTAGGGGAAAAATATTTTTAAAGTAATATGTTTCTTAATTAAAAGATTGACTAAACTGCTGATACAAACTGAAAAAAAAAATTCTTTATGTTTCTGTGGGAATGGTGTGTCATCTGTGTAGGACAAACTGGGGCTATTTAGAACATCTCAGCTATATATTGTGGTATAACAATCTGTTTGAATTCCTCTCAGTGTGATCCAATTCCTGCATTTGCAAAGCTTTCTTTGTTTCAAAATGTGTAAAATGAGGTGAGGTTGGGTTTTTTCGTGGTTTTTTGTCCTTTGAATTAGTAGCATATAGTGCACAATACTATAACTATACTTCTAACCTGCCATACTTTCTGAATTTTCTCTCACAATGCCTTTGTTCATCAGTGTCTTATCTGCAGGTATTGCTTTCTTTCCCTTTGATTACCGTTACCATATCTTTCTTTGTAAAAGAGATGTAAAAACGGTTTTGGCAAAACCTGTCTCCAGTGAGTGCTAAAAAAATGCTCAAAGACATAGTCTATTAGTATCTCAGCACTAGCATTTCTTCCTACAAAAGAAATGGCACTTTCAGGGTTATACAGGCTACCCATGTAAAACCTTTATTTGGCACCTCTGCTTACTGGAACTGTCCAAGTAGCTGATAAGCGGGCACTGTGCCGCTGAAGCAGATGGGCATAGCTGTAGAGAGCCAAAAGACAATGTATGTGCATCAAGTGTGGATGTTGGTGGCAGGCTTCCCAGTCAGTGATGTCTTAACGATTAAATTTCCCGAGTTTTTTGCATCTGTAGTTACAGAGATGCCAGCCTTGCTCCTGGATGGTCTTTGAAAATCTCTCCTGTTTTATTTTTAAATTAGAAATAATTTTTTGAGAATGCTTGATCTAGAAGGTACTTGAGACAAGAAAGTTAACAGCAAAGGAAATAGTAATGATAAAACAGTAAAGGAAATAGTAATGAAAATTGGTTTCCCAGTCCAAAACAGGCACATGCTCTCACCCAAAGCTAAGATGCAAACTGAAATTCCAGAGGAAGGACAGCAAAAGCATTGTTTAGGGTATTTGAGATAATCAGTGGAGAGAAGCAACAGGTACATTCAGAGAAAATCAGATCACAGAATCCTAGAACGCCAGGTTGTAAGGGATCTCAAGGATCAAAGATACAATCGGAGAAACACAATTACCACAATTTTACCAAAAATGGATTTGGAGGTTACGTCATGAATGAAAGAAACTCAAAGGCATGAATAAGGAACATTATGCAATTCTTTGATTGTATCACATTTAGGGAAATGGAATTTGGCCCATCTATGTATATTAAGAGGGCTGGACCACAAAACTACCTGATTACACCAGTTTATTCTCAGAACTGAAAGAGCCTAGTGCATGCAATAATTTAAGCTAATGCTTTTTGATACAAGTTGAAAGAAAAGACATTTTCCCTAAGATATGCTAAGAGAAGCTTTTTCTTTGTTATCTGAATAATACAGAGCCAAACATGCACACAGGGCCAGGTGTAAACCTTCCCAAGGAAGGCAGTAATTCATCCAATAAACAAAGTGTAATGTGTTCTGGTGATTTGGGTAAAGTCAGATATTGATTGACTGATTGATAAATGAGGAAGATATTTTTAGAATGGGACTTCCTTTGAATATCTGCAGTCTGGTTTCACTGTGAAATGAATGTTTTTTAGACACACATAGTCTTAAATTTCCCTAAAGAGTTAGAAAATTAAGTCCATTTTGCATTTTATGCTCTTTCAGAAGGAGTTATGTTTGAGAATCTACTTTTATTTTATTGCTATAGCTTCAAATTTCTTCTTTATCTCATTGAATATATTCAAGATTGAAAAAGTCTGAAAAAAAGCCATGTTGTATTAAAACATACTGTTCTTGCCAAATCAGGCAGTCTTGCCAATCAGAGTTACCAGAAGGGAATAAGGGAACGGGAAATGTGTTCTTTGTCTTCCTCTCTCCCCTCCCTGTGCCTTATTAGCATCACTCAGTGAGTCAGTAACACTCATAAGTGCACGGTGACAATCTCATAGGTATGCACTCCCAACACAAGAAAGTTGCATCTAACTCTCTGCTCACTGTACAGTTTCACAAAGCTAGTTTTTGTGCCTCTAGAATTTGTCTCCATCCACTCCAACTGTCTTAGCCTCCTAAACAAAATTCAGTCTGGCTCAGTAGTACGGTTGGTCCTAAACAGCTGTGCAAGTTGGTGTTCCTTTAAAGTTGAACACTCTGTTTGTCATCTCCAAAGAATGGGAAATGATCTTTGCACTCGACCAGTAGTTTCAAAACATCCACAAGCCTCCCAAAACAGAGCTGTCATCCAGTGACTTTGAAAGTCTGTCTGCTCTGTTCTCCAACCCTGAAACAAACTCTTTGGTATCTTAGCCACCTCCCAATTTTCTTCCAAAATTTTGGAGTGGTCTTAGGAACTTTTGAAATTTGTGCCTTAGAGAACAGTTGGAGAGAGGTAAGAAAGCACCTGATAGTCCTCACTTACATTTCCTATGACAAATACATCTTTATCTTCATTTAAATTTCCCTTGGAATATGAACACCAAGGACTAAACTCAAAGCCCTGTGAACTCAATGGGCAGCTTCCTCAAGGCTTCAACTGTTATGGAGTTAAGTCAAAGAAAAGGGAAGGAAGAAAACCATACTTGGGAAGCTGAATACAAACCTCTCAATTTATCAAAAAGATCTTATTGTAAATTGCTCAGTTTTAGCAAGAATTTTGATGTATTCACTGGGGGAGATGGATTTCCTTTATAAATAGTTGCAGTTGGCACTCAGATACTGAGGCATCACTAAAAGAATCTAGATGTCAGTAGAATTCTGTTCCTAGCAACAGTATCTATTGATTTTATTTTTTGCATTCTGTTAAAAATGAACACTGAAAGAATTCTGAGTTTCCTGATTTGTATTTTTAATAGGAAATTTAAATGGGCACAGCTGCTAAAAACTTCATTAAAATAAACGGTTCAATGACTGAATTATAATCAAAGATTTTCTTTTTGGGTGTTTCTGAAGAGACCAGAGACACCAAGGAAACAGTCAATACATGTGTAGCTCCACCAGTATGCTGATGTCTGCAGCAAATTACAGCTTCCCACCTTTCCAATGAGAAGCACTTCCCATTAGATTACAGCAAGAATATATTTCTTATGTGTATTTTATCTGGACAAAAACACCTTGCTTTCCTGGCTGTACATTTTCCAGTTCAACCAGGAGAAAGACATAATGTTTCCACCCAGGTCTGGTCACTCAGCAGAATAGATAGCTTCCTACTAGGGCTGCCTGAGACTGAAAAGGACCTAGAGAAGTCTCCTTCTCTGGAGATATTCAAAACCTGTCCGGACGCGTTCATGTCCAGCCTTCTCTATGTGAACCTGCTTTGGCGGGGGGGTTGGACTAGATGATCTCCTAAGGTCCCTTCCAACCCCTACCATTCTGTGATTCTGGGAAGTGGTCCTCAGCTGGTGAGGCTGGTTTACTCTAGGTGAAATGCAAGCATTATCGTAGGGTGAGCACGGCACAGAGTCCACGTGGAGAAGCACTGCTAGCCCACAGAGGGTTTGACCAGTCAGTAAGGCTTGTTGAACTACTCTCAAGAACTAGTACCATCAACAAAGCCTGTTGGTAGGGTGATGGTCCCTAGACTGGGCAACGGCAGGGAGGGAGCAACACCACTTCTTGCTAAGGGGCTATTCACATATTCTGCGGAAAAGAAAATGTGCAATCTGTTCTTAAGCATTTTTCCAAATATTTCTTAACAATTGAGGCAGACTTGTACATACAAAAACCTATTCTTCTATCTATCACTTTTGTGCTAAATGTGTGCAATTTTATTTTTGCAGCAGGCTTATTCCATAGTAAGTCACTCTCAGGTGAAGCCTTGGATAAAGCAGTAGGAGTTTATAGTAGCCAGTGATCTTGTTCATGTTTCTTTTTCATTGGTGATTCATTGATAAAATGATCAGTGGTGCTACAAGTTAAAGTGAAATTTTACAGCAAGTATTCCTGCAGTTTTATCCTAAAAATTAAGAACAATATATCCATAGAAGACAGGTTGAATTCTTGTGAATGCAATTTCTACACTGATCACTATGTACAAACACTGAGAAAATCCAGTGCCTGAAATGTTTAGTGTCTTGAGAATGGTCTAGAAGGCAGGGTTTGGAAAAATTATTGTTTGAAGAACCAATTGACCTCCAAAATTACATCATTTTGATTTCCATCTTTCTTTTTTTTCTATGCTAACTATAATATGAATTTAATAATGCCATTTCAAAGCTATTATTTCAAATTTTTAGATCTTGTACAGCGTTGATTTCTAGTGCTAGTAGCTCTTGAGATAGATCCTGTTAGATTCATATTGGAATGAAAGCAAGAGGGTAGAAGAGGATTGAAACAGCACTATTTAAAGTTCAGTATTGCCTGACCAGCTCAAGTTATGTCTTGAAAAATAGAGATATTCCTAGAATTCCAATATAAATGAAGCATTTTTAGCTCTGAGTGAGAATTATCTGTATATCGATTTCCTGTTACTTACATTACTTAGTCATTTCTATTTTGAGAGACTTCATAATCTCTTCCACAAACAAAAGAAAGAATGCTTAAAAAACTGGGAAAGTAACATGAGAGGAAAAATATCAATCCATCTGCGAATATCTGCATGTATATGTATGTGTCTGCAGCTGGGTGGATATGTACTGTGTTGCAGTAAACTGAGTATTCAGATATTTGAAGTTGCTTCCTGCTGGTAAATATTTCACAACAAAAATGCGATCAAAAGAAATATAGGAATTGAATGATGAGTGAAGCCAAACCAACAAAATCTCTGCTGCTAAGTAAAAAAGATAAAATAAATATATCCTGTTAAAATTTCTGCCTTACTTTACCATCTTTAATGCAGAAAATGCACTTTTGTTAAAAAATCATGAGCTTTAACATATGGATGCAGAAGAAAGGCAAAAACAAAAACAAAACCAAAAATCCACACAAAAGAAAAACCCAAGAAGAAAAGAATTTGAGATGACAAGAAGAAAATTTGTAAGAAGAATGGCAATAGTATTGTCTTTTTAAAGAAAACTCTTTTTGAAGTAACCCTTTAGTTGCAGAATGCTTTCATTTAGGGATCTATAATATTTATAACACCTTAGTGTAACATAGTAGGTTGACTAAAAAGTGCTAAAATGGAAATTATGTATTTTTGGGTGCTTACTTTTACATTTTGGCAATTCACCCTTATAGCATCATATGAAAAGAAACCTTTATTTATTAAGAACAGAGTGACTACACTGAGAAAATGTTGTGTATCTTTCTTATGAAGGCTGTATGAATGGGCCAATATGTCTCTTGACTTGTTCATGGGTTCTTGGAATGGAGGTTTGTCATTTAGTCTTTAGGGCAATATTTTAAGATGGTGCAGCTGGACACTGAAACAGATGCTGAATACCAAACAGAAGTAATGCAGTACCCCAAAGTAGGTTCTATCTTAACACTTCTCCCAATCTTTTCCACTAAAACCTAAAGAGCTGTGAATCCAAGAAACAGAAAATGAACAAATGAATGATTCAAGCTTAAGCACTAATGGACCTTCAGTGTAGGGGGGATACAAAACACAGTAGTTTTCAGAAAATGTCTCTTCAGCAGTCCTTTGAAGATATTTCGCACTGGTGATGTTTAAATTGCCTTGTTCTTTTTGTTTATGTGAAAAAAAAGGGAGTGCATATCTGCATAGTGTACTGTTAACTATCTAATTTTTTTATTTCACTGGTACAAGATCTTTAATGGGCTCTGTGACATTGGGAATTTTTCCTTGGAGGAATTTAGCTTTCCAAACAGCAAGGGTGGAGTGATATGTGTCAGACACTGAGAAATTAACCGAGCCCTGGAAGTATCTTTTCCTCTCAATTGACTGTAATGGGAATTTAGACACTGATCAGAGGAGGACATCTGCATTGCAGACATCTAAATGTGGACAGATGGATACTACTCCGGCAGTAACATGCTCTGTAGAAATCCAGCTTCTCTTATGCAGGAGTTGGAGTTATATCTTCAGAAAAAAAAGTAAATATCTGCTCTATGTTCTGAGTCTGACATAATTCTGGCACACAAGAATATAGAAACAAAACAGAAGAGGCCAAAAGAAAAAATTAACCCAGTGAGTGTGACCCACACTGTAACTCCCTGGCTATGAGTAGATTGAGAGGTGACTGCACATCATAGCAATGTGCTGAGCTCTGGGCTGTCTCTTCTTTCATTTGTGACCTGATCAAAATGTACCTGAGCTTTCTACTTGCCTTTTATGCTTTTGAATCCTTCCCACGTAGATCAAAAGGGAAATAGATTCCTGTATAAAATACATTCCGATATAAAATCAGGGCTTATAAGTGAGCCCAAGGAGCTTGCAAGTATATACATAGCCATTGGGTGTATAGAAGTCTCTGGGGAGAAATTATAAGGAGCACTTCCTCTATTTCTACAAGCAGTTATTACTCAGAACTATAAACAAATACAATAGTAATCTTCTGTTTGGTAGTGAACAGTTGTGATGCACTTGACAGTTCAGTATCTTTCAGTCAGTTTTGGCAGAACACTAATTATTAAAGTGTAACATAAAGAAAGTATCAGGGATATTTTTTACCTGAGGGAGCAAAGGGAAGGAGAAAATGTATATACATTTGTGACTGACAAAAGGACTCACAATGCCAAAGGGTTAAAAAACTTCCTGATAAACACAAGCAGACAAACTAGCTAGACTGTCATTGCAATTTGAGACAGAAAAGTCCAACAACTCAAAAATGGATCATACAAAATCAATTCACAGTCCCTTAGAAACAGAAACTCACGAAGATGGAGAGTACTCTGACACTATAGCCACCAAAAAAAAAAAAAAAACACCCACAAAAAACACAAAACCAAACCCCCAAACAAGCAGAAAAAAAAGGTCTAAGTCCTAATGATATGAAGAATTCAGCCAAGCAAAACTAGTCCAAACTGCATGCTGTGACAAGCAACAAGCAATGAAAACAATTCGGAGGATTATGTCATCCTGCAAGAGATTCCCAGTACATGCAAGAAATATTGAACTGGTTGCACAAAGCCCTCTGCCACCAGGAACATTACTATTTGTTGTCAAGGCTACTGGTTTTGGCCATGAGCTCTCTCCCATTAAGGCCTGTAGGTAACTGCTGGGCAGAGAAGACTTTCATCTGGATCATTAAAAGCAGAGCACGGCTGCTCTTTGTGTTAGGTTGCTGAGAGCAGCAGTACTGCTTAAAACAGCTGGTCCTCACACATTCAATAACTGAATCTCTCCTGGGCGTGAATTTGGCTCCTGATTATGCTTTGGAGTAAGGCTATGGTTTCTGATCCTGCCCTGCACTGGTGGCTTCACCCTGAGCTGTGGCTCCTGCTGGCTTCTAGAGCTGGACTCTCCACTATGCTGTGCTGCCCACACCCTCGCCTGCTCTCAGAGGAAAGCCTCAGGCAATGGGAATGGGAAGGAAACGGCAAAATGCGCAGAACGGATTAGAGAATGGTGCCTACTAAGTGGCCACATGAAGTCACCCTGTAGACTGCTCTAGTTGCTACTTCAAATGAACTTCTATTAGGGGAGTCCAGGTGAGGTCTTGTTACTAGTTCCAGGAAGGTGGAAATAAGAGGCAGAACTTTTGCTGTTTGATGCATAAGAGGTTTGAACAGACACCAAAGGTTATAACAACTAAACCATGGACTTCACTGTTTAGGAACAGCTGACCAAATTGTTGTTTCTATTTCAGAGATGCTTTTCAAAGATAAGAGGAGCTGTAGGCATCTCAAAGATTAGCTAAATGTTATCAGTAAGTTTAGATAGCATTTTGGTGCCAAGTACTCAGAATTCAACTTGTTATGAGATTTGATGGGGAAAAGATAAGTTTGAAAATTTTATTTCTAAGTGATATATCTTCATAGAGAGAGGACATGAAGGGAAAATAACTCCCTAAGCAAAGTTAATGATAATTGTGGGCAGTTGTTACTGTGTTATTGGAAAGAAGTGCTCCTTTCCAGGCATGCTGGGATCGAGGTAACCTGTAACAACTCAAGTACTGTTGCCCAGATAACATAAACAATCACATTTCTAATTACTATGGTAAATGTAGTCGTTATCATTTAAGAAATGCATTTAGTTTCTTTTTCATGACTGGAGCATGGAAATAATGGGGCATAATGAAAAAATCTGAAACTAAAATTGTGTACCTTTCTAAAAAGAAAATAAGTAGAAAATCACTAGTCACGATAGCAATTCAATTGCTGGTAATATCTAGTAGGTCTGGAGCCCTTGTATCCCTCAGTCAAAGTGACTCTAATTAACGCATATGTCCAAAAAGAATTTGGGAGCAAGAGAGAAACACCATGTAAAGTTCTGTGAAAAGAATGCTTAAATTTAAAATGCTTATATTTATCAGAGTGGCTCACCATTTATATACAAAATGTATGTGACATGTTTCTCCTTCAGGCAAAGTGACAGAAGTATTAGATGCGAGTTCTGGTGACCAGGTTTATATGAAAGGCAGTAGTGGGCTACCTGAACCTTTGGTTCTTGTGCCCTTGTGATCATTTTTCTGTTGGGCTGTGGTATTAAGTCCAGTCATTTAATTTCTTCAACCTTCAGTTTCCCTGTTAGTAAAATGGAGGTAATGTGACTTAGTGAACTTTGAGGGAAGTGTGAAGAGGGGTGTATGGATTCTTAGTATTGTTACAAATATTTCAGTTTCCCATTCACTACAAAAACAGATATCATATATTAATCTGTGATAATTCATAGCAAATTTTCAAACCTGTAAGTACACAGAATCAATAAACCATAAAGTAGGTATTTGTCATAATTCTTTGTAAAGGCTTATAATTTCATGTTTACTTAAAGAATGGCCAGTGTATTCTACCATATAAGAGCTGTATTTATATAGTTTATTTTTAAAAAAAAAAAAGTAACTTTTTCTAATTGGATACAACTTTGCAAAATAGTAAGTATTTAAATTTTCAGTCATAGCCTTCCACTTATACCTCTTTCCAGTGTGGATTTCCATAAAAATAATAAGCTGTGTTGCCATTGCTATGCCTCCTGTCAGTATCTCCTGCTTGGTCAAGTGTGTGTTCATCAAGGCTCTTGTCTTGTTGATATGTGACTACGGTAGCATTGTGGTGACTTCTGTCAGATAATGCAGCTGTCTTGAACTCCCACATATGAGAAAAAAAATACAGTTGTAGCCGTTTGAAGAACTATTATAAAGTGTGTTTCTAATTAGATACGTATAATATAGAGTACCAGTGGGATTTGTTCATTGTCACAGAGCTGAATCTCTGCAACAATTTTCTGAAGCACACAGACAACAAGAGGTATTTATGACTGCATGTGATCCAGAGAGAAGAGATGTGCTAGATCTGAAGCATCTGAAATAAGAAGCAGTGGGAAGCAGAAGCATCCTTGTATTTCAAGATAATTATGCTCGGTGTTTATCCGCAGAATTCAGGCAGCAAGCATTTATTGTAACATTTCAAAAGGAAGCAGTTTAAAACAAACTTTCAAGAGACATTTTTAAACCTTCTCTGTAGTCCAATAACAGCAGATGCTTGTTAAAAAAGTGTGTCTAAAAGTCAGATAAATTTGTCATTTTTTGGTGATAGTCTAGACAGCGGAAAAGAGAAGTTTCACTTCATGTAAGGCTTGATGCCAAGACAAGCAGCTCCAAAGTGCCTTGGAGTGTTCTGCTGGATGTGCTGTGCACAGGGAGCTTTTTAATCAGCTGTTGCTTACATGCAATGTGACAAGTTGTACCATGAACAGCCGATCTAATGAAACCTAGTTTCCTGGGGCTTGCTCCCACATTTTTACCCTTTGTGTTGACTGATAAAAGATAGTCTTGTAAGTCTATGTATGAGGGCGTTGTAGGGTTTCTCTTCCCATTTGTGGGCCTATTTTCCTGAAACTTCTGTAGAAAAATATCTTTGAATCTTCTAGCCTTTTTTTCCAGTTTGCTTAAAGTTGTTCAGGAGCATAGAAGTTATTTCAAGGGAAGGACATTGCACATGGATGTCACTGCTTAAGTCTCACTTCTTTGGGAAACCAATCTAAATGCAGTATTTAGAATTTTAACTATGAGAAATCCAATTTTCTTCATGAGTCAGAAGGAATAGTTGTATGAACTACAACAGACTATATGTATACTTGTATATAACACTGAAGTATTAAAATAATTGGCAAAAATCAGCAAGTTAAAATGCTACAAAGTTAAAAAATGCAAAAATAAAGTCATTTAATCTAAATTAATTTTCCTTCGCTTGTTCTGGTAGTTGTAATGCTCCATGTAACACATGGAGCCAGGTGTACCATGAGCAAGCTACAGGAAAATGAAATGCTCAATATACTTAATGTCTCAGAGTTAAATTTTTTAAAAAATATAAGTGTGTTAAGACTGTGCATCTGAATTAATTTCCTGTGTTCCGAAGTTTTATGAACAGCCTACTTTGAAAGAGTAGTTGTGCATTAGAGTGGCTATGAAATCTCCATCCCTGGAGATATTCAGACCTCAACTGGACAAATCCCAGCACAATTTGATCTATGCTAGTCATGCTTTGATGTCAGGTGACCTCCAGAGCGTCCCTCCTGACCTAAATGAAACGATGATCTGTGACAAGATCTGTGGACCAGAAAGAGCTGTCCTATAAAGTATATATAATCTGTATGCTTTAAATTACCTAAAATTACGTCTGTGTTAAGCAATTCAAACCTTTATAACTGTCTTAGATTCCACTAGATCAAAACAATATTTATTATAATTCTTTGAAATCTGTGCATGGCCTACCTAATAGCTGGGCTGGTTGGTAATTATTTGGTTATCTATAAAAGTAAGAAAATGGAACAGGCCTAAATATTATTCATGTTGGATATAGTCTCTTTTTAGATCTCCTGAAAGAGGACAGAATTGTATTATTTTCACTGTATCTAGAAGATTAAGTAGAAAATAGCATATTGAATGATAGACAATCTGATACAAAACAGCACCTCCAAGAGAAATGCAAGAAGAATCCTACATAGGTTATTACCAAATTTAGAGAATAAGATTGTCGTTCATGAAAAAAAAAATTGTCATATATTTTTGTAAGGGATGGATAGTGTACAGTCTCAAATTTTGTCTGCTTATTTAGAAGGTGATATAATACAGAGGTGTGCAGAAAACAGTGTTTCCCAATTTGAAATAGTAGTTCAGCAAAATTTAATCAGTACAGTTAGGAGAAAAGACAATAAAACAAGAGTAAGTCTGTGAATACTTGAGAGAAATGAGGTGGTGATATACAAGGAGGAAACAGCCCTCAGCTATAACAGGAAGGGAACAGTGCCACACAAACGCAGTACCATGGGTCTGTGCAATGAAATTAGCAAACATGCAGAATTGAATTGTGTACAACTAGAGGATAGCTACAACAGCCGTTAAAAAAACACTTATAGATCCTAAGGTTTATTAGATGATGGAATAATTTGCCAAGGGAAGTTCTCAAGCACGAATATTAAATAACAGTAGCAACAGCAGGGCAAACTATTATACAAGATCCTCCAGCGTTGCAGCATGGAAATGTAGTTTCCAGTCCTAGCACATAAGGTCTTAGGAATACAAAAAAGAAGCCAAGGGATGGACAGAAGGAGAGAAAACATATACTCCATCACTCACATCAGATGTGTGAATAAGAAGTTTGGCAACCACCAATGAACAGATATTGCTTAGGCATGAATACTTCTATACACTGTAAAATAAAACAAAATAAAACCAAAAAACCCCAAAGAAACTGGCAATTTGAAATACAGTCTGCCCCGAGGGTGTTAAATAATTATGAACCATGCTTTGGAATTTCACGGAATATAGGATATTCTGTGATAGAGGTATAGATAGAGGTAGCTGTCATGACCAAATCCCTCCCTGTTTTGTAGAAATGCTGCAAAATAACCTATATTTTAACTAATAGGTCAACTAATAGGTTTATTTCTTGAGACTAAATCCAAAGTGTTGCAGAAGCCAGTGCCTACTTCAATTAGACTTTGTTATTTAGTAGGTTATATTTGAATAAACATTTGCACTCTCACTGCACTTCTCACATAAAATTGATATTACATTCCCCTCTTGATATAGCAATATTCCCTATTTGAAGAATAATAAGATTCAGATTAGTCTCAATTCAAATGTCAGACCTCTCAACTGTTTTTTCACAGATTTTCTGGTGTGACTGAGTACTCACTCTAGATTTTGTCTGTGAAAGGGAAGAATATATTCTTGATTCTCTTTTAAATGTAACATTTTTATTCATATGTACCAGATTCATAGTCTGGATTTGTCTTGGATTGAACTAATGGTCTAATAAACTAAGTTTAACTCAGTTGATTGTGAGGTTATTAATGCACTGTTTCTCTCTTCCTCCCTGCAGTATGCTGTCTGGCTGGTCCTTTGGGTTACATGGAACGTGTTTGTTATCTGCTTCTATTTGGAGGCCGGGGACCTTTCAAAGGTAATTTACTACTGGATAATTTTAAGGCATCAGCACTGTGTTAACATGCCCCAGTTGAAAAGCTGTATTCTGTTTTACTCATCCTCTAAGTATTATTAGAATGGGGGTAGTAAGATGGAAATTTGGAGTATTCTGGAAACGTTGGAAAGTTTTAGTCTATACAGTAATGAGCATATACCTTCTGATGCCCACAACAGTAATGGTATATGTATTTTAAAACAAAATTACCTCTTTTTGCCTCCTCAGTAACTCTGCAATGCAAATTTCACCTCTATGACAGATATTAGTTAGTGATAAACTAGTTAGCAGTAAACAAGTATTTTTGTACTATTTAGCTTGCTGTTACTTAGCTGGATTCCTTTCAGGGATCTTATACCATGGCATAATAGTTGTAAAACAAGGTGTCTTTCATTAAATTAAAATGTAAACGGAGGTGCCAGAATAGATTGCCATTTCGATACAGCAGTGGTTTTTAATTTTGTGCTTCTGGTAAGAATGAACACTTATACATAGTCGAAATCCATTGGAAAAATGTATTTTCCTAAGAACTACATATTTACAGGGTTTTTTTGACACTGTGATAACATATAAGGTGACAGTTGGTAATGGGCGCAAATCAACATCTCAAACCAAAACTTCTACTTTCTAAGGTATTTGCAGAAAGCTGGAAATTTGTGGGATAAAAGATTAGCAGGGGTAACAAATTGTGTTATTAAAGTAATAAGCTTCAACTGAGTCTAAATATTGCTGTCCATCCTGAGTTATGTTCACAGTGATGTGAACTGATCATCAAGGAGAATCCCACGTGTGAAAGAGATCACATTCTCTTCTAGACTCTGATATTTAATTGCTGTTCCTGATTAAAGAGAGGTTAGTCCAGCTGTAAATTACAGCTGTAATTCTCTGATCCTTTGTG
Source organism: Tringa tobata (assembly GCA_033628505.1). Lineage (NCBI taxonomy): Eukaryota > Metazoa > Chordata > Aves > Charadriiformes > Scolopacidae > Tringa > Tringa tobata. The sequence continues at coordinate 5,496,307 of JAHREE010000280.1, forward strand.
AGTCACTGATATGATGCAGAAAGTTAAACACAATTATAGGAAGAATAAATGAGGCAAAGGTACTTTCTTACTTGCATTTTCTCTCAAATCACCCCCAAAGTAGAGACTGGGATATTTCATCCCCATATATTGTGTTTCTTCAAGAGATCCAAACTTCAAAACAATCAGAATTTCATTTCCTGAGGGTGTAAAGTAATTTTCTGCAGGTAAAATGGTACACTTTCTGGATTATATACCTTCAGACAGGCCCAATCTCATTAAAAGCTTGGCGAAAACATAGTAAATAAAAGAACTTGCATGTATTATCTTTTATTTGGTTAAAAAGCTTTCTTTATTACTAAGTGAACTAATGTATATAACAAACCCGGCACCTGTTGTACAATTATACTCAACGCAATCTGCAGTCTTTCCACCTGCTTGTTTCAGCCACCTGCTCTCCTAAACTTGTAAATGTTGGGATGGTTATTGTGTCTGGGGAAGTGAAAGGGAGGGAGAAGGGAGAAGCAGCTGTTTGAGCACTGTGTTTTAATGGGTACAAAACCAGCTTAATAACGCTAGTAAGTGCTACTAGGAATAAAGACGGGCCAAAACCAATATCTAAATCTGGAACTGATTTTTTCTGAAGTCTAGGTCTGTATCATCTAGAGTGTTTCCCAACCAACCATATGGCTTAGGCTTATATTTGGATGCAGTTAAAATTTTTATTTGGTCTTTAGAAGTATTCTTTGTTCCAGTTATGTGATCTGCCTTAAAATAGCATATTCCTTCCACTTCAGCTGGTTTTCAGACCCCCAGCATTAGTAAAGAGAGGGAGAAAAGGAAAATTTCCTAGGAAATGGATGTAAGAAATAGGTACAGATCAACTGATTATCTACAAAATGTCTAATTCACACATGGGGCATCACTCTCCTCTTCCTTTCAACTGCACATGGTACCTCAGAACTTACTCACATGAGCAAATCTTTTGCAAGTTCTAGTGCCTAGAAATATTGTCAAATGGAAATATATCCAACTGTTTGGGTGGATAAAACGTTCCTTCCCATTCTCGATCCTTCAGAGGCTCCAACTGTTTTAGAGATGTAGGTATCTTAGAGAATGGATCATTTTAAGTTTTATGTCTCTCAGTCACATTCATATATCTTGCACTGAATCTTCTTTATTATTTATATTTTCATCTGAGAATAACTGCAACTGCAAATCTGTAATGATACTCGAGTGTATTTTTTTGTGTTTGGAATGGCACATAGAACCTTGAAAAAAGCTCTGGGTCTGAATCGGTTCTAAATAGAGAATAAAAAATAACCTTTAGGTAAGTACCAGAGGGATGCCTCTGAGGTTGTAAACTATGAGAGAGGATCCTGCGCAGCATGGATTTAGGAATTGATAAGTTAAAATTACAGCCTAATAATAGTTCAGCTGGGTATAGTTTATTTTTATATGTATAATTTATAGCTTTCTACCAAATGAAATAAAAAAAAGGCTTTTTAAAAAAAGTTTTGAGAACAGCTTTATATGTGTATGTACATCAATTTTTCCATCATCATCTGCTGATACAATGGACAGGACATATTTTATTTGTTATATACATTATTACAAAGGGCTTGCTAGCTTCACCCTTCTTTATTTTAGTTGGGGACAGGGGACACATCATTACGTTTTTACAGCTTCTTGTTACACAGAAACAGGCCTGTAAAGACTCAGAATTTTTTAGAGCCATGAGGTAATCATCTCTGGAGAGTCTGAGGAGGCTTGAGGATTATTAGCGAACAGCCACGCACATCTCTTTGCATTATACATCATTACAATCATATGTATCTTGTGGAAAATGGCATCACGCTAAGTAGTTTCTGTCCTAGAGGCGCGGTTGTCTTTGCTGAAACTCTTTCATATCAAGCTTTGTAAAAAAGGTTTGTAACAAAGAGGAAGTGCAATCACTTGTTTTTAACCTTGATTGTTATGCGGATCTGTGAATGAATGCCTAGAAAACCCACTTCTCAGACTTACTTTTCAGTACTACTCTTCAATAATATTTAATTAGTCTGTGTGTTGTTTTGCTTGCTGGTGAGTGCCATACTCAGCATAAGTAGGACTTTAAAGTTTTAGGAGTGGTAATATTTATTTTAGCCTGTGGCTAAGCAAATGTGGCATACAAAAAGAATAACCTCTTGTCTTGAATGAGGCACATCTGAAGTACACTAGTGAAATAAAAAGGAAAATATTACAGAAAGCATCTTTAGGAAAATGTAGTATTTTGGTGGTTTGTTTAAATATATCAAGAAAGGACACAAGGGACTAGATTCAGCTATCTCAGAACAGAAAAACCAAAACTCGAAAACACAACAAAAAGTTAATAGTCTGTTTAGCATTTTTTACTTTCTTCAGACAAAACTCCCACTTCTATAGGATTCAGCTGCAACCTCTGAATTAAGACCCTCAGTAGAATCAGTGCTCCAAATGCCCATGTAATGAAGAAACAGCTCTCTTGCTTCAAGGCATTTAAAAGCTTCCCCCACTGATGTCTAAGGAACCCACAAGCAGAACAGGAGCAGAATTAGAATTATTGAACTCCCATTTTTAGTTTAAAAGTGAGCAGACTGTTTTTGCTGCAATAAATGCATGGCTGAGTTTGCACTCGTCCTATCGCAAGTGTGGGAGTGTAGAGATGCTGCTGTCAGTTATTGGGAGTCAAGGCGAAGGCTGGACTTGGGGTGCTGGACAAGGGGGACCAGGTGGGGTTCAGGGTCCAGAGCAGCCCTTGCTGCACATGATCCCAGCTTTGTGCCAGTACTTTTGGTTCTCCTTGCATGCAACCCTACTTGTGTGACCAGTAGGCTCTCCTCTTATGGCCAGCTGGCTGAGCTCCAGTATTGCTTTGCTCTAGTCCCTACAGTACTATGTGAATGTAAGAATACACTTTTTGAAAACTCATTTTAACTGTCAAAATCAACTTCGTGTGTATTTGTGTAGCATTCTTGACATCTTCCTTATTTATACCTAATAGCATACAGAGGTTATATTTAATATATTAAATCATAAGGTTGTACTTATATGTCTTTTGACACAAAAATTAGGTGTTTGAAAGTCAAACACTCCAGAAATGCCAGAATTAAGGTTGCTTGTATAAACTAATTTAGCTCTCTCTGCACATTCATTTTTATATAGCTTTTAATTATGCAGTCACAACTTTTGTTGTGGTCTTTTTTTATTTTTCACAATCCTTTCCTTAATCTCTGTACAGCATGGCCTATTCTAGAGATGAATCAGGTTTGATAACTGAGTGAGGCTGCCATACTGGATCTTACTGTGTGTATTGCAGCAGTCAGAAAAAGCTCAATAAAGGGGCAAGAAAAAAAAATTATGCTTTTCTTACTGTGTGTGGCCATTACATATTTTGTTTTCTTCTCATTGGACATTATGTAATTAATTTCTATACTTCATAAAAGTAAATCCTGTACTTCAACTCTGCTCTGAAATCATGTAGAATAATACTGTGAAAACTTATACATAGAACCGAGGCACTTAGGAACCCTAAGCACAGTGGCAAACAACAATCAGAAACAAAAGGAAAATATTGGCCCGCTGTTAAATAGGAGAGGTGAATTACTCACCAACAACGCTGGAAAGGCAGATGTTCTCAATGCTTTCTTCACCTCGGTCTTTACCAGCACTGTTGGGGCCCAGGTCTTGGGAACAAAGATCCAGGTTGATGCAAGCATAGACCCACCATCAGTGAAGGAAAAGCTGGTATGCAAACTATTATAGGAGCTTGACCCCTACAGATCAATGAGCCCTAACAATATCCACCTGAGAGTGTTAAGAGAACTGGCTGATGTTGTGAGGCTGCTTTCCATAATCTTTCAGAAGTCAGGGAGATCAGGGGACATCCCAGAAAACTGGAAGAAGGCTGATGTCACCCCCATCTACAAGAATGGCTTAAAGGGCGATCTAGGAAATTATAGGCCCATTAGTCTTACTTCAGTCCCTGGAAAAGTTATGGACTGAATGCTCTTGGGGACAAGTCAAATGAAGGACATGATTGGGGAAAGCCAGCACAGATTTACCAAGGGCAAATTGTCCTTGACAAAACTCATCACCTTCTATAACAAAGTAACCTGCATGTTTTATGTGGGGCGAGCAGTGGACATTGTCTACCTGGATTTCTCCAAGGCTTTTGACGCAGTTCCCCATAGCATCCTCCTACAGAAGCTGATGTGTTACAGTCTAGACAAGGGGTCTGTGTGGTGGGTGGGGATCTGGCTGACGGGCCACACCCAGACCGTGGTGGTAAATAGCTCCTTTTCAAACTGCCAACCTGATACTGTATTTAAGGAAATACTGAAAGCATTGCATATGAAACTTTCAGTCAAATGCTGAAAAATTATCACTCTTCCCCTTTCCTGCTGAGGTAAGTATGAATCAGGAAGGTTAACCAAAACTTGGTGAAAGCTCCCCAGTATCTGCTAAGGAGCAGGAGGAAGGCAGTAGAATGGCATTGCTGGGGAATAACCTGGGGAGAGAGACCACTCTGGGAGCGCAGAGAAGCTACTGGAGAAATAAAGGTTTAGGGACAGAGTTTGCTGCTGCTGCTTTACTGTCTGCAAGTATTACCTACTTTGTAGCTGAACTGCCAAGTTTGACTGTTTTCCACATCACAAAAGCAGAGTAATAAAGACAAATGTAAGAAATCATGTAAGTGGGATTCCCCAGCTGGCAATGTACACTGTGATTAAAATCAGTGTTCTCATACTCATAGTCATGGTTCCTAATAAAGTAAGGCCGGAAGGGACTTCAGGATATGGCTAGTCCATTCTCCTGCCTCCAGCCAGGCTCAGCAACCAATCAGAACTATGAGAGAGCATCTGATGCAAAAAATCTTAAGGAGGAAATTAGCAATTTAGAAATCCCCACTACAGCTGATGTTCCTGCATTGGCAATATTTCACCACTGATAAGTCTACCTTTCCCTTTGTGACCTGGGATGTTTGTCCAGGATTAGCCAGATATGGCTGACTTTTAGTGGCTGTAATGCAGGCCATCCCTTCTCTTTTGCTTTTCCATTGGATGACACTAATGGGAAGAGGAAGGGACAGCAATGGTCATAGTAGTTCCTGCCAACAGACAAATTAACATCAGCCCTTCATTGATGGTGGGGATAAATGGAACAGTGGAAGGAAATAGGGAGCCCATGTTTCCTGCTACCATTCCCATTTGTCACCACCACCTTATCCAGCAAGGTTTTAAGAAACAGTCTTAACATCAGGCAGCTGCAAGTATTTTTCCAGTTGAATAGCCCAACATTGGCAAGTACACATCCACCTATGCGTCTGACTTTCACATGCCACCGCCTGGATTGATACCTAGTTGCTCTGAAGTGCAGTTTATATCTATATGCAAATTAACTGCAATAATACAAATTACTTCAGGATATGATTTGCATATCTTGTCACTCATGGTGCTTAAAAAACATTCTGGCTATGAGTGCTGAACACATTGTGCAGCTAATATACTCTGATTTTAAAGGGACAGGTTGATACCTAGATGAAGCTGATGAAAGAAGGAATCAAAAGAAATCATTCATCTTCAGTGTAGTGAAGTGATGAACTTTGCAACAAGACTGATTTTACACCAGTTACACATTCATTCTGCATTACTTCTTGTCCATTAGTATAATTGTTATACTGCTTTGATTCCACATTTACTAATTATTTTTGTTACGTGGTGGTCGTTAACAGTTAAATGTCAATATTGCACATACTCTAATAAAACAACCTGCAGGGTGTTTAATTTTGAACGTATTACCTTCCTTGGATGTTGTTTTAACAGATGTCCTGTTAAGATAACAGAGAAATTAAATTAGTTTTCAACTCAAAGCATCTGGTTAACTTTGTAGGTAAATGCCTTTGAGCGGTAAATCTGACCAGGGTTTTCAGATAAATAGCTATCAGAATGTTTTAAGTCAATGGCTTTATTTTTTTCACTTCTATTACTTAGGGCAGATTTGACATGCTTGATCATATATCTAACAGATGAAAATTGAAAATAGTGCTGGCAACCAGCAGTGTTAGATTATTCTGAGGGTAGTTTCATGGGTAGATACTATTTAAGCATGCTTATGGTTTCAGATAATTTAGTTTTGCAGCAATTTTTACATCTCAGGATCTTTACCAGCTAGAAGATAACTAATTATAAAATTTAAACTGTTTGTTACTGTAGACATAGCATATGGTGGAAAACATTTAGATAGAAGTGGAATTTTTCATCTCTCTAATGGTGAAGTAAATTGCTAGGAAATAACTCAAAGTATAGAAAAATATGAAATATGGTTGTAAAGATTTTGCTTATTATACAAAGTTTATTTTTTTTAAATTCTAGGACATATTTTATGTTGAGTTCATGAATAAACATGCATCTGCGTATTGATTTATATATGCACACTTTTCCCCATAATCTAATAGTTATGCACTGAGTACAGGAACACATGAAAATGACTGATCAGATGATAATTCCATATGATAATTTACATATGTGTGTACATACTGTACAAATATCATATATGTGTGTATCTAAGTATTGAGTACCTTAGTTATACTGTCAAGATCTTTAAGCATTTATTTTAGCACATGCCTTACAACTGCATATATTATAGTTACATGGAGGTTATAGTATATATCTAAAGGCAGTACCATGGATATTTCTGCAAGTATTTCAAATGCTACAGCCGAGACATTGCAGAAAAATAAAAATATTTATGAGACTACTTTTTAATATTTATTAATTATATTGCAGTACCATCTAGTGGCCCCAATTTGATATCAGGGTGCCATTATCCTGTGAGCCCTAACCACACATAATATAAACAGAGCCTGTCCTAAATGGTACATAGTCTTAGCATGTGTTGAAACAGAATAAGAATTGGGAGCCAACAAATAGGAGACTGCAGGGAGAATGAAATCAGTGTTATATCTTTGGAATTATTTATGAAGTCTGGATTTCTCAGCTTTCTCTTCAGGTTTTCCCAACGTTTCTCATCCATGTGAGGAGGGATAGGCAAGTGACACAGAGATGTAGTTTTGATCGGGCAGCATTTCCTGGTCCCCCTTGTGTAAGGAAATTACTTTTGAATACTATAGTGCAGCATTGCTAGCATTTCGCCAGTTGTTTAAGGCACTGGGGGAAAACCTGCTGATTTTTCTTAAAATGAAGACAAGGTAAATTTCTTTCCAGTGAAACACATGCTTAAAAGGTCACAGCTACAAAAGGTGCATTTACCATAACAGCCCTGCTGGCGAGTTGTCTATGCCTCGTAGATAGGACCTTTCCTATGGGTATATAAATCAGGCTCTGGAATCAGCTATGAACAAGGGCTGAAGTGTTATTTATCATAGTTGAAATCTGGGGGGTCTGCCAAAGCACCGACTCATCTTTTGTAAAAGTAGGAAAACATATGAAAATATGTTTTGGTTTTGAAAAACAAGTTAAATTTCAGTCTCATGCTGTCAGCTTTTTATTTTATTGGTTTTTTTTTTTTTGAGCATATATGCAATACTTTCAGATAGCCCTTAATAATTTGTTGTTCTAAATGTAGGTGCAACGGCTAGAATATGCTTTCTCCACATTTACTTTTCCTCTAAATATAAATAAGTTAATGACCTACTAATTATAATCTATCAGATAAGTTCCATCTTCTGAACCAAGAGTCTATCAGAAATTTCAAGGCAACGCTAAGCCCGTACAGTTTCTGAGGAGTTTAGTATTACTTGCAATTTCTGAAGGAAAGCATTCTGATCCTTATGTCACTGAAAATTATGCCAGTGTTAATCTAGTAGGAAATAAAAATTCTGTGTTGCCTTCAGCATCTTTTCACATAGGAATAAGCATTCATTGAACCTGGGAAAGCAACATGAGCTGTGAAACGTTCTCCTTTTTTGATCCTGTGTAGTATTGTCCACATCCCATAGAACAACATGAGTGCTGACAACAATCAGCACAGAGTCATTTTTACCGTACTCCTTTCTCACCACTGCAGTGGTAGCAGAAAGCTCACAGACCATGCGTAAGGCCATGCACTGAAGATGGCTGCAGTGGCTGATCGTATCTTATAGAGGTTCATCATCTTCTAATGCTCCGTCTTTGCATTTGCCCTTCTGAGGAGGGTACCACTCCCCTGGTCCTGCCAGAGCACTGAAGCGCTTGAACATTCATGATCTATTGATCTCTCTCTGGCCTGAAATACACAGGTGTATCTTAAGCCACTCCTAGCAGTCATGTAAAATATGTTCTTACGCACACGCCCAACTTTGCCCTGAAGCAGGTGAGTAGCTCCTTGAGCTAGTAAAAGCTAAGGAGGCAGTAAGATGTTTAATCTGTCACAAATATTTCAAACTGAATGTCTGCCTTAGTCACAGAACGATGCCAGGCTTTCTGCGCCCTAAGAGAATTTACGCTGACTTGATAAATCTCCTTAAACATTTAAAGAGATACTTCCAGAAATATGGTGCAATTTGGGATACAAAAGAAATTGATTTTTTCCCCTGTTAAATTGCTACCTCAAAACTGTATAATTGAATTTAAATATTAGTAATTTTTTCTTGTATTTTCTTCCTTTCTCATCCCAGTGAAAGTAATGTTTGAAAAACTGCTACTGCAAGGCAGCAATCTGTGGTATATGGATAAGTGAATTAACTAATGTCAACTTTGATTACTCTGTAGGATTTGATGATGAATTTTTATTAATTGTCCATAATAAACCAGAAAAATTATTCTCTGGCAAAACCTCATTGACTTCAGTGCTGTCACACTACAGCTGACAGCACACTCTCAGCTTGTTTTGTTGATTCCATATGCTCAGAACGAAGGACTAGCTATGAAAAATATTTGGTCTCCTTTTCTAATAACTCACTAAACTCAATGATTACTTTTGTGAATTTATCCCCAGAGCGTAAGTTCACTCTAGTGTTGATGTTTTCAAAACTTGCTGCTGCTGTTTCAATGACATTAATTTTAAGGGGCATCCTATCTATTCAGGAGTAGACTGCTGTACTATGGCATTATGTCCCACTTACCAGACTACCACAAACAACTATTTGGGTAGAAATTGGATTCTGTGTTTTGAGGGTAGGATTTGATTGATTAAATAACCTTACGAATTGAACAAAAGTGTAGTTTATTGTGGGTTTCATTCTAAAAGCCTGTTCTTCAACAGGCCACAGTATAACTCAGGCTATTTTTCTTCCACCCTACTATAGTTGGCTAATTCAGCAATAATGAGGTGATCAGTAACATGCTGTGTCTGAGTATCTCACCGGTATCTTTAAACTGCCAATGAACCCTTTTATAGAAAAACTGCTGTTTGCAATGTAGAGGGAGAGCAAGATCAGAGTGCTAAAAACTATGTGAAAAAAAAATAGTTCCTCCCCTACAGATAATTGAGACATACCTCACTACTCAGATGAAAAAAGAAAACCATGTTGGATTTGTCAGGCTTTTGACCATATCTTAAAAGTGAAGGGCTCTCCCTATCTATATAAGGGTCCTGTCTATGACTTCAATCAGATGTGCAAAGCAATCTCTGTCTTCCTCTTTCTCTCTTTTCTTGGCAATTTTATATTTGTCACTCCTCTCTTTTCCTCCCTCAGCTTATTAAAGCTCGACACTTTTTGTTATCTTGGCTTTGCTCACCACTGGCCCATTCCTCTGATACTTAGCAAATCCAAATGTATTCTAGCTGGTTTTGGCTAAACTGACAAGTTTTATTTTGCTTTGGAAATATGGGAAAACACTGTATTAGACTGTGGTTTCATTTAGGTGTTTCTTTTTAGCTGCCACTTACAGAATACACTAAATGCTGTAATTCTGTACTCAGCTGCCCACACGCACCTGATTCATAGTGTTCCCACAGCCCACAGATGTTCCTAAAACCCAAATACAAGGCATCTTTCCTGCAGCAGCATTGATGGAAATTGATTTGCATTATGTGGAGAAGTTAAGCAGTTGGAACATATATGTTTATCTTAAAGTTTGACTTAACAAAATTTTTTAAACATTTATTCTTCATTAGAATATTCAATATTATGTTTATGTGGGTGTGTTTATTTTTTCATGTTTTTTTCATATGTTGCATATGATATCATAATATGAATTTTAATGAAACATTGTTAATATATTGCAGATATAATCTGGATAATATACAGTATAAAAACTATTTGCATAAGTATAATGACCATTAGCGTCTACCCAACTGCAGTTAATCCTAGGTCTTCAAATGGCCATGTAAGAAATACTTCTACAGGCAATACTGAAAGAGCTTCTCCATTGGAAAAGTTTTTTCTTAAGCCTAGGGAACTAACCATTCACTTTTCTTGAGAAACAAACATGCACATAAATATATATATATATACATATACGTATACACGCACATATTTGATCATTGTTTTCCATTTCCTTTGATAGCACATATATGCTGTTCTGTATCTTGATGCTTTTTCTTCAATATTATTTTTTGTATCTTTATTCTTATAGGCATGAATTCTTCAAAAAAGATAATTCTGTTCTTAGCTTTTGTTTATTTTACTTTTTTCAGTTTCATCAGATTTTTTTTTTTGTGTGTTATGTGTGCCCTGGCTTGCATTTTTACAAAAATATCCTATCTTTTTTAGTTATTCTGTCTTGAATAGTTCCTGTCCTACTTGCCGAATACTATCAGTGCCTTTGCGAATGGTTTAAAGAATTTCAGTCACATAAATAGTTTCAATTTAGCACAAGATTATACAATATAGCATAATTTGTGAAGAACAAGAAAGCTTTTGAGCTTCTAACTGTGCATTTTTCAGGGCTGACAAACAATGATGGGATTCAAAGCACAAGATGTATCCTAAAACTACAACTTCTGGCTGTTGTGTTTGCCTTACTGAATTTCGTGGTTTTAATTTTTAATAAAGGAAAAAGTTATGAGCTCAGACAGCTGTTTGGAAGAAGAGGTTACAGGAGACCTTAGTAACAACAGACTATGATACTATGTAATTATTCTTTTTTTTCTCTTCATTAGCTTATACAACCTGCTACAGGAATGATAATATAATGATAATTGCCAGACTCTTGGGTTTTCACACTCAGAAATAGTGTAAAGTACAAATCTGAAGTAATTGGGGTTCTTTCAAGAAATGTCTCTTTCCACATAGTGAAAGCAGGAGCTTGTAACAGACTGTGGAGGCATAATTTTGATGTTACATTTCTGGCAAAGCATCTCCAGGACATACTAGTACTTATCCTGATTGAGGTCTCAAAGTGAAAAATGACTGTAGGGATCTTTAACTTACCATTAAAAGATGTTTGTCTGCGTCACAGTATGTAGCATTAATGATTCTGCAGAGGAGAGTTGCCTCTGCATGAAAAGTCACTGAAGGCTAAAGTTTACTGAGAGAGTTTACATGGGAAGTTATTTTGATTCCTGTACCCATTCTGTTTAGATTTAGGCAATGTTTTCAGTTGTTTCTCACAAGCAAAAAAATATACCCGTTAAAAAGAATGTATAAAAAGTAATATAATTTTTTTTACACTGATATCATTGTGCACTGTGTAAGACAGTACTCCATTGTTTCCTATCATAGAAAGGAGCATGCTTTCAAAGTGGATAAGTATCAAGTATCATCCCTTCCATGTCTTATACAGAGACAGTACAAAATATTACAAGCATAAGTGGTAAATTACATATAAGCAGAGTGTTTTTTCACATATAAATTAGGTTTTCAGTAACCCAATCTCTAAAACTTATTTTCAAATACTATTCAAGTAATAACTCTTTATTTAAGATGGTAGGTTATAGGCATGAAAACGTGCACTTAAAGAAACTAACCAACAAGCCACTGTGACTCCAGTGTCTTTGGCTCCTTCTCAGCAGAACATGCCACTGTGTGCTGCCATCCTCCCATGCCCACGCTGACATGTCCCTTCCCATGTGTAATTCTTCAGTCTTGCTCACGTCTTTTTACACTTTCCCTGTTCTCCTAGACACTGCTTGACACAGGTGATGATAGGCTGAAACACTCTTTGGAGACCCCTGCTTCTCTGTCTAGACTGACAACATAGCTCAGAATAGATACCTGACTTCTAGAGAGCTAAAGTTAAATGAGCTGAATCCAACCCTGTGTTTATCAGCCATTGAATTCATTGTAGTTAAGCACAACGGGCTTATTCCTTAAGCAAGATAAGCAAAATTCCTTATTTTGCTTATCTTGCACAATAGCATTCCTTATGGTTTGGTTTTTTTTTTTTAAATCCTGCATTTGTTGATTTGTGTTCAAGAAATGGAGAAAAAATGGCAATGGTAGAGTTTTCATTTATAAACATACTGAAAACCTACTTCGTTGTTTCAGTTGGAGTTGCATAGTTTATTTGATTCTTCTCCTTCATTTATTATCATTTTGTTTTAGAGTAAGCCAGTGATGCTGCACATGAAATAAATTGAAAACCTGCCTACCATGTCCATGAAACAATGAGAGTCAGTTTTGAAAACCTTATGCAAGAAGTCATACCAACATGCAAATGAATAATAAGCATTTGGATTTTCAGTTCAGAGCACGAATAGTTGAATTTAAAAAACTGAGATCCTTAAAAGGCAAATGAAGTAAGTGCAAACTTCAAAGCAAAGAGCAATGTCAAGAATTTGTGACTCTATATTGATTGGTACTATAGAAGACACTCCTAACAAGAAAAATGGAAAGACTGCATGAAAAATTTAAAGCAAAAGATCTGATCTGAAGATTTCCAATACTGAGCAAGGGATATATATTCTGCCTACTTAAAAATTTAAGGGTATATTTTTATTAATAGCTGTTTCTTATCTGTAGTATTTTCTTTGTGATGGTCTTCATGGTACATGTTAGATAAGGTAAAAAGGGGAAAAAAGGAAACTGTTGAATATTTAAGTCCTTGTGCAAATAAATATTTCATTTTACTTTTTTAGAATTAAATATTAAACTGCAGAAATATGGAACTCCTCTATTTTATACATAGGAAGTCACGTGGCACTATGTTAAGTATAAAGCCCTTTGATTTACTTTATCATTAGAAGGAAAAAGAAAAAAAATAAATAAGCAAATTACATATTCATATGTTACTTCTGTACTTAGAAAGATATACCTATATATCCAGAATGTCCTGTATCTTTTGCTCCTCTACTTAGGTAGATGCCAAATTACATACAGTAGAATTATAGAGACATAAAGATGGAATATATCTCCTTAGAATATCTCTTGCACATAAAAAATAATAATAATATTTAATCTGTCTTTAACCCTTGGTTAGCTAAGTGGTTCTTATGAACTAATTAAATGGATTGAGTATCATTACCAAGTAGACTGGTTTTGGATGAAGGAAGTTTTTCCTAGTATCCAACCAAAATGATTTTACTGAATATCTTTGACCTTTCCTGAAGAGGCAGGACAAACATTCTCTTTATTATATCATCTACATGTTGAAAGACATTTTTCATGATGATTCTTTTTTTTTGTTTTCTCTAGGCAAAGTAGATACATTTCTTTCAAGTTTCATTATTGCTCACATTTTCTAGATCTCTTATTCTTATTGTCATCTAGATTCTTTCCATATACTCTAGCTTTTTTAGCATGAAGAAACCAAACAAAAAAAAAACACCACTGTCTGAGACTTCACCGGCAGCAAGTACAGCAGACCTGTAGGACATCTAGTATTTTAGCTATAAAGCTACCATTAAAGCTTTCCTGAACAAAATTTTCTGGGTTTTGCACAGCGCTCCAGTGTTGATTCTCATTTCTGAGTCACTATTGCAATCTCCTGCAGTTCTCTGCAATATTTTGCTACCTTGCCAAGTGTTACTTTCAATCTGTCAAATTTCTCCTGCCTACAGGAAATACTTTGGTCCTTTCTTTATCTAATTCACCTAGTTGTTCTTGGGTCATCTCTTCCATTTGCTGAGATAATTCAGATTGCAGTCATGCCTTCTGCAGGGTTTGCTATCCTTCTGCATGATATAAAGTCTTCAATTCTGTTCCCCAAATCATTAATGAAAATACTGAGTTGAATCAGGAGTGGATACCTACCTGACACTTCAAACCCTTTCTCTGCCAAACACTGATAAATACTTTTTGTGAACAGGTTTTAATCCAGCTGTGTAGCTGGTGCATGGTAATTTACATCCGTTATGCACTTTCTTAGTTGGCATGTGAGTGACATGACACAGCTCAGTGTCAGAAGCCAGAATAAAGTCAAGTATATCCTGCCTGCTGCCCTGCCTCCCCAAAACCGCCACAGCTAACTCACCTGTCATAGCTGAAGAAGGAAAAGTATTGTAGTTTGAACTGCTCTGGAAAGCTCATATAATATCTTTTTCACCTTGCAATTTCATAAGAACACAGGTATTGATGGATCAGCAATTTTGTTACAGAATATCAGGATCTAATACAGACTCACTGTTCTAAAACTGTAAAAAAAAGTCTATCTGTCTTTCTGATCCTGTGTGATTGCTCCTTCAGCTTTTTAATTAGTTCTGCTTTTTTTTTTTTTAAAGTAGAAACTTCAGCTGAAATCGTGTCCCTATTGAAGTCAATGCGTGTTGTGGTGTGGGGTTTTTTTATTCCATTGACTAAAATGAGGCCAGGAGCTGACATAGACTCTTCAAGGGTTTCTCAAAGTGTCAAGTCTTGCCCTTAAAAGCATGGTGATGTCTTAAGAATTCTGCACATCAAAAAAAAAATTCATAATAGAAGAGAAGATTTTAGTTTCATTGATATGGAAATCATGTTATGGAGCAAGCATCGTGCAAGCATTAGGTGTCTAAACTGACAACGTGTAAGGCATGCATAGATAATTTCCATCCTTGCTAAAATGTTGTTAAATTAGATTTAGTAGAAAAGACGTACTTGTATTTATCATCACAAAACACAGATAAACATATGAGTAATGGTATGAGTTCTGTTTTGTTTTCTGGCTTTCATATTTCAGTGAACTTGGAATATAAAAGATGTGCGAATGTTAGGAGATCTGAATCTGTATATGAAGAAGTAAACATTTATTAATCTATTAAATATCATCTGCTCACTGAATGAGCCAGTTATTTAACTGTAGAAAAGGAACATGACTATAGTTCAAATCACTTGACTGAACCTTGGGAGATTTGAGTCCATGTTTCAGCACTGACACAGATTTCCTGTAAATCAGGGTTTCTGTCTCAAATCCTGCTCCCAGTTCTTGCCAGCGTAAAACAAAGATGATTGCAGCTGCCTCTGTGAAAAGGGAGGAACACGGTGAGGTTAAACCCAGAGTTCCTCAAGTGCCTTGTCATACTCATGGAGACACCTTACTCTGACGGTTCTGATGACTGACAGTCAGTTTGGTCCAAAGATATTTTTCTTTTTACTGATTTGATGCGTATAATTGGATTAGATGAGTCTATTTGGCATATTGAGTTTCCAAGTTACAGGGAATTTGATTTTTTTAAGAAGCTGGTTAAAGTAATATAAAAGATGAAGAACGTCAAAAGCAAGATTAGGCGCTTTTACTTCTTCTTTCTGTATTATTTGGAAAAAAAAAAAAAGTGCTATCCTGAAAAATTACTGAGCAAAAGATGCAGAATT
This sequence comes from Tringa tobata, assembly GCA_033628505.1. Classification (NCBI taxonomy): domain Eukaryota; kingdom Metazoa; phylum Chordata; class Aves; order Charadriiformes; family Scolopacidae; genus Tringa; species Tringa tobata. The sequence continues at coordinate 5,511,914 of JAHREE010000280.1, forward strand.
TCAGGGTCCTTGAAAGTTTTATATCTATGGTTTTTAAAATGTTATTTGCTTGGGTTTTGCTTACTACTTCATAACAGTCAGTGAAAAAATGTTGGTAGGAAATGCGTGGCAGAATCATTGTAATGATTTCTTTTTGGGGGGTTTTGGGTGCACAAATCTGGAAAACAGACCTAGTAACAGATCAACAATTCCATCTATTCTCTACTAGCTAAACACAGTTGTAAATTTATTTTCTTTTGCTAGTTATCCTTGGGTTTGAAGTTATAGAATATGAACAATATTTTTCTGGAAACTGTATACTCACCCACTTAATTAAAAATAAAAACTGGTCACAATGCGGTCTGCCAGTTTAAATGAATCTTTGCATCCTTGTGGCATGGAGGAAATGGGGAAGAAGAGGATGATAAACTGAACACGTTTCTTTTAGAATTTCAGTGACTATTGCTAAAAGGTTAGCATATATCGTATATGTTCATATATCTCTTAAATTATATTTACTTTGGGGATTATGCAGACTAAACATTTGTGGAATATTCTAGGTTCCTAAAACAAACATTCTGGCTTAAATCATGAAGATTAACTATAATGCATTTAAATGAATACTGGTATGTTGAAAGTTTTTCTTTGTCATAATTGAAGGTGTCATATTTTGCTATAGAAAAGGTTATCTCTGACAAAAACTATGGGAAATCAATTTGAGTAAATACAATTTAACAATCATTCCTATAACATGCAATTAAGTACAGCTGACTTTTTTAATAAGAATCTCAGGGGAAAAAAGTCTGATTTATGTTTAGACATCACTTTACATTTTGAAGTATCCAAGATAAATTTGTAAACGGTTGATATAGGCATCGCATCATCCATAGCTGAACCATAGCAGTAACTGAAGGTGGAGGTATGAGCATCTGTTTTTAGATCAGAGAAGAGGGATATCCTGTCCAGATAAGAATTTAGATATACAGAATGTGATTAAATCCTTCTGGTCATCTACCTAAACACAGAGGCAAAGACCTCTCTACTTTAACAAAAATATGATGGGACTTTTAGCAATCACAAACATTTAAGCATTAGACTATTCATCAGAACTATAAGTAAAGGGAAGTCTACCAGAAAAATTATTATTTTTCAGCCCAGGGTGGCCTCCACCCACAGCTACCCCTCTAGGAGACCCAAGGGCTTTCTGTGGGAGAGAACAACATACTGAGAGTAATGTCATTTCCAGCGGTGCAAATGTAATCAGATAGAAAGGCAGGGATTTAGCTATAGTGTTCTGTCAGTAAAATGCTGCTAATTTCCCTTTGTCTTCTTTTTTAATGCAAAATATTACTTGATAATCAATATGCATATAGGAAACAAAAGGTAGAAAACAAAGATATAATTGTCACAAGAGAACTGGCCAATGGATCTTAGCAGCATTTGTGCTAGAACATTTGCTCCAACAGAATATTTAGCATTGGTCAAGCAAAAATGATGAAGAAAGTGAGATGACAGAAATAGCTGAGTATACAGAGAACTTCAAAAGTTAAGAGGCTGGGAAAAATTGCAGACCAATCTTGCAATCTTTGTATCTTACAAAGTAGCGCTCATAGGACCATTTGGCCCTGATGATAATATACAGCGATAGGCTCTAAATTAGCTGTTACCACTTGGAAAAAAGATTTATCATGTGGCTGCTTCTCTGAAAGTATCAGCTCAATACTGAAAAAACAATGTTAAGACTTGCTAGAAAAGGAGCAGATCACCAAGCAAGGGTTATCATACTACTGTCAAAAAACATAAGGAACCCCAGTATAAACTACTGTGTTACATTTTGTTCATTTGTTCAAAAAGTAATTAATAAAATTATTCAAGAAGAAAGAACAGGGGTGCTGAAATGGTTGTATGAGGGGTGAATGACTGTCACAGCTTTTTGGAATAAAGAGTATTTACCTCCAGTATCTGTTTTACACTTACAGTGTCAGGTCTGTAGTTTTGGCATAGTTTCAGGCTATGGTTCCCCTGATTTTTTGTTTTCAGGAAATAAGACATGCTTTGATTTGTTGCCCTCTTAAAAACAGCTATGAAAAAAAAATCCACAATAAAAAATTGAGGGACAAAGACAACTGGCAAAAATTATTTAGGAATTTTCTTGTAATTACTTGGTTTTGCTTTTGTAGCTGGTGAATCACCCTACCCACCTTCCCTCCCTCTCCTCTTCTGCTCCAGTAGAGCAGAGAGGAAGACAGCGGTGATAATCCTCTTGGACTGAAATATTTTACACTTGTTTGGTAGGTGATAAATGCTGCATTCCAAGGGGATTAGCACAGTGAAATTTCACCAAAGGAGTGAGAGTTTCTGCATGCACACTAAACAATTCAGAGCCTTGTTGGATCAACATTAATATCCATACTTTTTCTGTGGGAAAAGCTAATACAGGAACAACAACCACAGGAAGTTAATGAGAAACCATTTTTTGAATAAATTATATTATTCTACTGCAGCTGCTGTGCTGTGGACACCTTTAATTGTCATGGGTTTTGTGGTGTGGTTTTTTTCACTAGTTTACACTATTTTGTGAGCTTGTGTTCAGTTAAATCTGAAATGAGTTAGTAAGATGTATTAAGTTTTCTTGGGAAAGGAAGGCAATTTTAGGCAGCTTAGTATTCTAACCTGGGTGAAACATTTGTAATGATCAGCATTACAACCACCATAAAGTCCTAATAAATATATATCCTAATAAATGCAAAGGGTATAATATTGCAATTGAAACATTTCTACTTTAGTGGATTCCTGTAATTTCTTTAAGCATTTCAATTTCATTAAAACCAGTCCTTGAAAGACATGCTGAATTCTCAAGAAAGGCAACTGAAAGAGCATTTTGATTTCCTCCCCATATTTATAAGCATTTAAAAATACTTCTGAGAGCATTCAGATTTGTTTCTTACCTTAGTGAAAATAATCTAATAAGTACAGCGTGCTTAAAACAAGAAATCAATTTGGTGATTACAAGCTGTTTTAACTTCCTTCTTCCAGGTATGTAAAATCTATGGTTTAAAAAATGCTGTTGCTTGGAATTTCTTCAGTCTACATAGAGTAACAAGGCAAATAACCTATTCTAACATTGAATCCAAACAATATGAGATTTAAATGACCATATTAAAAGAGCAAAGTAAAATTGTTTTCTAGTTTCTTAATGTTTAAACATAGAATGTAATGGAAAGTCTTATGAAAAATGTTAATTTATGGACATTTTATATTTTATTTCTTTTTCTCCTATTCTGTCATGTGCTGTCCATAGTCATGTCCTAATGCCCGGCCAGAAAGCTGCAGTGGAACATCAGGAAAAAAGAACTCACTAGCCCACCTAATGCTAGATAGTTCTACTACCAGATTAGTTCAAATTGTGAGCTTTATGTTAGAGCTGAGTGCTCCATCTGTGACAGATTTCTAGCTACCCAAGACGGAAATACTGCTTTTCATCCATTTCCCTGATAGAGATTGAATGCATCATTTTTGAAAAAGCCATGCTTTGAGCACAATTATGTTTACTTTGAAGCACCATTGCAAGATAATGTCCAGTGAAATGATGTCAACAGATAGAGATGTGTTTGATCCCACTTGAAGATTACTTGTCTTTGTAGTCATTATACAGGTTCTTGCCATAGCCGATCTCAATACTGAAAGCGTTGGGGGAGATGGGATTTCCCTAAGTATCTTTTGCTTCCATTTTAAAAGGCAGTTTATGCAGTTCTTCCTTTAACAATATGGGATTACAAACTAAGGAAATGTAGTCACAATGCATGAATCTGTTGATATGTGATGTAGTGGAGAAGATGAAGAAATTATAGGCCAGAGTGCTGGAGAGCATTCAGCCTGGATGTGAATTGATTGCTGGCAATATTCTTATACCTTCCCTTGAGTACTGAGATATCTTCCCTTCACCAGTCCCTTTTGCAGGTTTTGTCTGTGATGAATTACAGAGTGCTCAGACTCAGACTATACATACTGTAGGCTGGTTTAGGAGAAATCTTTTTTTTTTCTTTTTTTTTTCCTTTTTTTTATAATTTCATTGAAATCTTAAAAAAATAACTAGTGAAGGTAGAATTCAGAAAACATTGAATGTAAGAGTGTTTCCTGTCTCCAGTGCCTTGACATGAGTTACAGAACTTAAATGGTAGCCAATGTATTGAAAATAAATATTAAGCTAGGAGAGGAAGATCCTAATAAGTCACGCTACTGTATTTTTCTGAAGAAAATGTCATTTTTGCTATTTGAAAACAAGTACCAGTTACGACTAATTAGACCTTGAATTTAAAGCTTAAATGTTATAATTTGTTTTAAGCCATCATATATAAAAAGCCATCAAAAACTACATTAACAGTGCTTGGCTTAGAACACATTATTTGATGGCTTTGTTCCGGCTTTCCAATATGAAATGCACTTATAATGGCAGAAGATAAAATGATGCCTCCTCTGCTGATTTAGGCTATAACATTTAAATGCCACAGTATCTGGAAAAACTGTCTGCATCTTAGGGGTAATTGTTAGTAATTTCTTGGACTACTAGAAATCTTCTCGACACATGCAAAATAGACGAATAAAATATTTCTACACTAATGCTGCAACACTAAAAATATCTAAATATTGTCAGAGAACTGATTTGATGGTTAACACTAAAATTTTTCCTTTTCATGGAATGTAAGTTTTTAGCACTTTAGACAAAAATAATACTTGCGGCAATAAAAATGCTCAGTATTGGAAAGTCTATTGAATATAATTCCACGTAGATGCAAGATTATATGACTTTTTACTTTCAGATTTGTGCTCCTAAAAGTGCAATAAATTTTATTAACATAGGATGATATCTCATCACCAAAGTTTGACCTTAATCACTAACCTCAAAAGCTGGGGAATGTTCAGTGGAATTAATCAAAGTTTTCTTAAACAAATTTAATAAAGAAGTTTACATGTTTCATCTCTTTGCTTAAGACACATTTCTAAGTAGTTCAGGTAATGAATATAGGATTTTGGAGGTGGTTTTTTGTTTTATTTTTCAGGGCTGACTGTATAAAATTCTCTGGAGGTTGTATAAGGACTGCATCCATGTGTGAGAACCCTGAGGGGTTGTGTATGAGATGATTTTTGTGCAGCAGGCACATCAGCACAAACAGTATATAGGTGGCAGGCTCAAGATAATAAAAACTGGTCTAAAAATTATTCTTGCAGAAAAGCATGACTATGAAAAATATTTGCCCTCAACAGATCTGATATTTTGGGATATTCCTGTTATATTGCCAAAATCAATTTTTTCCTTTTTATTGCCCCATTACAGTGTCAGTACATATATGAACATGTAGACAGGTTCTCAAGTCTTTCCCATGTCTAATTATTGGCATTATTTAGTGAGTTAAACTTTTAACCCCCTTTCAAGATTATTTGACACCATTCTGGAGACATTTACTAACGATTGGTAGCTATAAATATACCTCACCAAATCTTTGTCTGGGTGGTGGCATGATAAAAGATGACACTGTTTGCATTCAGATCCTATAGAGAATTTTGTGTTTCTTTGTTCTTTCATCTAGAAGCCATTTAGCAAAAATAAAGTTGGAGCCATGTATCTAAAGTCTTTTGCAATTCTAAAATCACATCTTAAGAATTGTGGTTGTAGTAGACGCATACGTATCTGTTGTAGTGAACCATTTTGCTGAAATACTTTAGCATCTTTCTTTTACCTAGAGGGTCATAGAAAGCAATGTAGTTTTCACCAGAATATGAGGTACAGTTTTTGCTTCTGAGGATGAAAAGTATGATTATTAAATATGGTCGTTAAATAATACCCTTTTTTTGCCTATACATATAAAAGGTCGCAGGAGTGAATTTAAATTAAAAATAATTGCAGCAATTATAATATGATGATGCTAATAATGGATGTTGTAATTTCTTTTAATTCTTATAAAAAGTGTAACAGTACTGTGAGCATTCACCTGCCTGTGAAAGTTTTAGCATGCAAAAAGGAAGGAAGGTAAGGAAAAAGGGAGTTGGAAGTGTTACAAGAAGGGTTGGATGCTGTACAATAAGAGCTAGAAAATATTTTTAAATAAGAAGGATGTAGCTTTTTATTGTTACTGTAAAGGTAACATATTTAAGTAGCCCAGTTTAAAAATAATGTGGCTTGTCTTACCAGAACTATGATATTCATGAGTTTCTGGTGCTTTTTAATGGGAAAATCTTTTCATTCATTCCAATTTTGCATCATCATATATGTCCTCTCCTGGAAAAAAGTCATTAAAATGGTAACTCCTGCTGAGGGAGAAAATAGACCCGTGTTTTGTTGGGGAATAGTAAAAAGGTCAAAGGTATTTCTTGAAATGTTATTGCAATTTCTCCTTTATACTTGCATTGTACTCTTCTGTTGAAAATTACATACTTGTGATCTGAGATGTAAGTAATCCGTTTTAAGACTGTGAGAGCCCATTATGATCATCTAGTTTGATCTTTTGAATAACACAGTCCTTTGAATTTCACTGAGTAATTTTTCAAATTCTGATGGGGTTTCTTCTTATCTTATAGACGAAACTCATTCTAGTCTAAAAGATTTGAAGTGATGGAAAATCCATTGTTCTAGATAAGTTGTTCTACTAAGTGGGTATCTCTAGTGTTAAAAAATTGCTCCTCTCTCACCTGATTTTATTTAGCTTCTACTTCCAGTCTCTACATCTTGTTATACCTTTGTCTCGTAAATTGAACGTCTTCTATCATCAGAAATTTTCTGTTCATATTTATATTGTTTTCCTACTTGCACCACTCCTAGTGTATCATCTTTACCAAGTTTAAACTACAAAGATTACTGCTATTAAAATAGTAGGATAAATTAAAAATATTGCAACCTTTAAGTCTCTCACTGTAATTCAGGTTTCACAAATCCAGAATAAATATTTGAGCTCTTCCCAGAACTCTTTTCACTTTTTCAGTATCCATTTGAAAGTGAGACATGAGAGCTGTTTACCAGTAATGATCCCAATAGTGTTAAGAACAGGGTAAAAATAGAAGTCCAGTCAAATGCACACATCCTATAATATATGTTCAGGGATTGCATATATTCTCCCTGATTTTACTATGGGAATTCTAGTTCATTAGCTGCTAGATCTCAAAATCTTGTCTGAGAATGATTTTCCAAAATACGGGCATTCATCAGAAAGTCTGTGACCTGCATTCCTAGTTCCTCATTGTAAAATATTAAAATGTCTGCCTTACTCTGTAATCTGCTGTACATGTAGCACTGTCTGCTTTTTTACTGTTCATCATTCCACCATTTGTGTATCAGCTGCATGTTTTTTCTAACATGTTTGTTATATTTCCTTTGGAAAAATGAATATTGAATAGTAATTGGTGAAGATCCTTGCACTAGCCCACTAAAAATTCCTCTTTGCATAATTCTTCTAAATAAACAGCTATTTTCTGAGATTTGCCAGTGAAATAGTTTTCAAATTATTAGTATGTGCTACAGGGAATTTTGTATAGTGCTAATTTTTAATCTGAATGTTGTGCAGACAAATGCCCTTACAAAGTTGTATTATGTCAACACACTTTCCTCTGTGAACTGAACTTGTCACCTCATCAAAAGTTTTGACAAGGTCTGTTTTCCATAAAACTGTGCTGATTGGCACTAATTATGCTACTATCCTTTAGTACTTTTATGTTGCATCAGCTTTTCTACGACTTTGCCCATAACAGAAGTTCAGCTAACCAGACTCTAATTATTTGGGTCATCATGTCTACCCTTTACAAAGTATGCTATAATAGACAATTAGAGGATTTTTTTTCCTTTACATTGTGTTTTATAAACATAGGCTTAGATCTCCAAGCAGAATGATAAGTGCCGTTTTGCATAGTATGTCCTTGAAAAGGACTCAGATTTGCAGGCCGCAGAGCAGACTGTCCCACACAGGACGGGGTACCTGCCATACACGTGGGGAGGCTGAATATTGCTTACTTTTCACATGACAGAGTGCATACTGATGATGCTGCTGGAAAGGTTACAGCCTCTGTAGACTCTTCTCTGCTCCATTAAATCACCCTGTATCTCAGATAATCTCTTTCAGTGTTATGTTTTTAAAGCCGCTGTCTCAACTTGGTGTTCTTATCCTGGTCCTGTCTGTCATGGCAGGACATCACAGAGTATATGCTCCAGAGACATCATGGAGATGGGTGAAAATCACTTCATAGAATGCATGGCTTTTCATGACGATGGATCAGGTGGACTTAAATATATTTAGAATAGGCACCATAGAATATTTATTGATTCTGGATCTTTAGTTCTCAATCTCCTGATCTTTATGCAGTTATAATCTCGGGGACAGATCCTCAACCAGGGTAAATCAATGTCAACAGGCAATGCTCTGTTGAATGCCATGATGCCACAATGATTTCTGCAGCAGCTGAGCAGTCATCTTTATTCTCAATGGCATTAAGACAGTATTTTGCTTTTACTCCTACAGAACAGCTACAAGAGTTACATGGCATTACCAGAAAATTTTCTGATGTCTTTAAATTTCAGTATTTCCTATGTATTTGGAATGTGTCCAATTTTTTTCAGATTAATGCGTCGAGAGCCTGTGTAGTCATACTCAAGAACAAAAAATAGGAAAGTGGCACAACCAGAAAAAAAACACTTAGAAAAAATATCAATATTTTCGTGCCTGCTCTTGCCCCTTCAGTGGTGCACTTTTGGGAAAGAAGGCTTAATTTCTCCACTTTACAAACCCAGCCTTCTCTTGTGCAATAAATGAGGTTGGCATATACAAAGGGAGTAACTATGTTTTGTAATGTTATTTTCCCAGCTAATCAGATATACATTTTCTTGCCATCTTGAGCTTAGAAAATAATTGGAAGGCGAAGTGTTCTTGAAATGTGCCAGCAAAAATATTACATTAGAATTCCTTTTATTTTGAACTTGTACTGCAATCCACTGAAAATCAACAAAATTCTGTATACACAAGGATTGAAAGTAAAGTACAATAACCCTGGTTTCTGTACGGAAGAAGAAAAGTGTAAACAAAATCTATTTGATTATCCAGATTTATAAAAAGTGTATTAAAATGTATAAGAGGAATAAATAAATTTGGGAGAAGGTAAAATGCGATCTGTCTATTATGCCACAGTTGAGGATTCATAGCATATGTCACCTTGAACAACTCCTAGACCATGTTCATGCACATGTACACATACAAAGCTTAATCAAGTTATTTTTACAGATAAAAACACTGCAAATTAAAACTTTTTGTTGGAATTATATGAAATAACATGGAATAGCTTATACTTTTGTAGTTTGCATTGCATTGCAAGGAATCTATGAATCGTCATATCTGGTTCAGAATTCTCATAAGGAGATTTTTTCTTAGGAAATTTCTAATGCTTATTGTTATTAGGAATTGAACAGGCCACTTTCATCAGATTTTTCTATAAGTTTGATAAAATCAAGAAAGAAAAAAATTATTAAAACTCCTATCTATTCTGGAGATGACATATTTTGATTTGATTTCATGTCCTGGGAAAGGCTCAGATGTTGAACTTTTCAATATGTTATTGTAATTGGTTTGCAAATTCTTTGAAATAGGTTTAAGGTGTTTTCTTTTTAAGTGAATCCAGTTAATACTAATTTAGTAATGTTTCTGTTTATCTGTTGTATTTGTTAGTATAAATAGTTTTCTGGTCTCGAACAACATCGATTTATCTGTGATCTGTGAACAACATCCGTACTATCTGTGTATTTTATTATTATGTGTGAACAGCATATGTGTTGTCTGTGATCTGGGTCAAACAACTTGGAGATGAATTGAGTTTGGTCAGTTTGAAGCACAATGATTCCCCTCAGAAGCTATGGAAAGTTGTGATTATCAGCTAAAGAATCCATTTCAGCTTTCTGAACCTGATACGTGATTTTTCTTTAGGTTATTCATTATTAAACATCCTAACGCTTTGTGGTGGAGAAATGCAATTTCTAAGTTATAAAATCTCTACAAGTCCTTGAGTTTCAACTCTCTAAAATAGGTGTATCATACCGGTCAGTCACTAGAGAGATTCTATGTAATTCACACTGTCAGCTGAGACCTGCTTGCCAGTTACTCTGTCTAGAGGTTGTTTGCCTTCCAGGGAAGGTTTAGACTGAATATTAGGAAAGAGTGGAAAGGGTGGTCGGGCATTGGAATAGGCTGCCCAGGGAGGTGGTTGAGTTACCATCCCTGGATGTGTTTAAGAGACGATTAGATGTGGTGCTGAGGGATATGGTGTAGGGGAGGACTTTGTAGAGTAGGGTAGACGGTTGGACTCGATAATCCCAAGGGTCTCTTCCAACCTAGATGATTCTATGATTCTATGATTCCGTAGACAATTAGTCGGCAGCCGGTAGTGCTTATCGGTGGCCAGAGACTCTTGTGAATCCTTAGAAGTAGACCTCAATGTGATGTCTGACTTCATGTAAATGTGCTTTGCATTTGAAATGGATGGTTTCTTGTTTTGAAGACAACTATTTAACTTGGAAAGATAAACAAAGTCTCATCCTGGGGAACACCATAGAGCTTCATCCAGTTTGTATTGCCTGAAACTGGACCTCTCGGTTCTCCATGGAAATTGCCTGACTGAATATTATTACTGTATGCCTTATCAATCTGCTTTTTATGTACTTAATGTATTAGCCTTCCACCACGATCTAATGAAGATGATAATGTTTTGTCTGCAAAAGATTGCAATTAGTTGGGAAAAAAATTATATATCAATGGGCAGTTTTTTTCACTGGTATGAAGTTAAGGAGATTTTCCTTACTTTTATTCCTTTCCATGTTATTATTGCGTTTGGGATCTGGTTCCAGGTGTTGGAATATATTTTACTATATTTTTCTATCATAGACTGAATTACATTTCACTTTTTGGAGGTGGGAAGAGGAAGTACAAGGAAAGCAGGAGAAAGTGAAACACCCTTAATGCTCATTTTGAGTGAGAGTCTTTATTCTTGAGCTTATCTGCTATCCAATTTGTGAAGACAATTTACAGCGATGGAGACTTGTTTCTTTTAGAGAGTCTTGGGTAGAACAGAGGGAAGGAATTCAGTCACCTTTAATTCCTTTTTTATGTTCAGTGGAAAGCAAGGACAAAGTGAAAGAACGGTCATGTTGGGCCAGGGCTCCCTTTTTACAGGGTGACTTCTCATTTTTCAGCTTTTGAGATGCAATTTTGCAATTGCTCAAATATGTAATTCCATGATGTATATGCAACATAATGACTTGACAACATTGCAGGTCCAGATAGTTTTGGTACCAAGGAAAGTAATTTTTCTTTTCCATTTTTATTTTATTTTAATAAGATGACAAGCCTGTTTAATTGTGATCTCTTTCTAAGAGAGCCATGAATGCTATTTTTAACAAACAAGAGAAAATGGAAGGTATTAGAATTAACTACTTGAGGAACCATCACAAGCCTCAGCAACTTTTACTGCAAAGGTGGTACACCTTTAACGTTGTTCTTTCTTAATATAAATACAGAACAACATGCATTTTGAGGAAATGCACATACAACAATAATTTCCAAAACAGCAATAATACTGCCAAAACTTAATACTCCAATGCACATTTATCTCCCATTTCCGGCTTCCTTATGTCAAGGTTGTTAGGGAAACACCTAGGGTAGCTGTTAGTTACATTGCTTAAACTACACTCAACTTAAGAATCAAAAAGTATGGAAAGGTTAAAATTATGTTTAATTTGCTTCTCCATGAAGAATTATTTTTGTAATGTGTACATGTAATTTTCTCTTCAGAAAATGAGATCTAGAGAAGTGATGGATTCATAAGGCTAATGATAGCTCATGTCTTAAATACCTGTCTTTATCTGTGTGTCACCTTTTCATACAGATAGCTTCTTCTAGTACATAGACGTAGAAAAAACATGTACTCTCTATGCTTCCCTTTCAGTCTGTACTTAAGCTTCGTGCTCACTGTGCTGCTGTCAAATAAACGGTCTCCTAAATGTTAAATAGAGGCTACATTATAATCAATGTTTATATTCAAAATTTTCAGTTCCAAATAGATTTACATACACGTCCAGAACCAACATGGTCAACCCTACCATATTTGAAGGGATGCCGTTGAATTTTAAAGACTAGCATTCAGGCATCTGGAAAGAGAAGTCCCAATTTATTGTCCTTTTGTGAAGGTTGTATTACAGAGAATGTAAATAGATGGTAATACACAAATTTTACACCAGGCCCACTCCCACATTAAGTGCACAGAGTGCTAGTTATGGTCTACAACGGTAGCACAGTATTTCTGTTTGTGACATAACTTATTTGTTACACCTTATTGAGTGTCTGCATAGAGTAAGGGCAGTGTTCTCTTGAAGGTTGCCTTTATAAGCTAAAATTTTCCTTCAGAACAGTCACCCCTTTAATCAAAAAAAGAGCATGTATATTGCTTAGCCTTAATAAGGACACTTTCTTCTTCCCTGATGAACTTTCATTTGGAACCAATATAGTAATTATGAATTACAATTCATTATATATCAGAAACTAATGCATGCTAAGGTACCCTGCTGAAACATCACATGAATAGATTAGAAATAGTTGTGCAAACTGCATCCTGATAAGGCAGTCCAGTTTTCTTTGCAAGTGGCTTGCCACAGGCACAGTATTAAGAGAACGGGAAGACAAATCAGGCATTTCAACTCCTTGGCTGTTCCTTAATCTGATGGGACCTGTTCCTTTTATCTATATTACGTATTTTAAGGGTGCCTAATAATCCAATTACACTGCATCTAAAAACTCTAGCCTATCTTTCTAGGAAGAATGCAGACAGTAGTACCAATAGTCCAGAGTAGTTTTCAAGAATTGTCCCAAAACAATTCACATAAGCTTGTGTGCTTTTGTTGTCCATTCAGTGCTCTAAAATAGTCTTTAGGATGGCATGTACCAAATTCTCTCAGCCTGCTCAGCAGTATACTGCACAAGGAAAATCTTGGGTTTATATCCCAAAATGCTATTTTGCCTTCCCACATTGCAAGAAGTTCCCCCGATATTTCATAACTGCAAGTCTTCTCTGCCCTGATTGTGTCTGCCCTGGAAGCTGACACACTGAGTTACCAAATGGTTTCTTAATATTATGCTGAGACATTGGTCTGCTACTGAACAGAAGGAAGAGTGCCAAATACTGAATCACCAGTGCTACTTTCCTTAGCACCTGGGATTTTCTTTGGAGCATCCCCAACCAATTATTATGCAGGCCAGAATCTGCTTACCTTATGAGATCTGACAAGATCACAACCTGAAAAGACACAGATGGTAAGGTATTTCCATCGTCACCAGCATCCACAGGCAAATGAATTATTTTCTCTTCAGATCTGCTTCCAAGGAGACTTAATATTTGATGGATATAATTATGTTAAGCGAGGCTGAATCCTGGACTAGATATGAAACTATATTTGCAGTACATAGACAACATATCTCAGTTATGTATATATGACACTCCTAATATCTAAAATACGTGCATACAGCAAAGGGGTCCTAAAGGAAGATGTATGAGAAGTCTGTAACTCATTATTTTGTTTGCAATGAATTATAGGAAAAAAAAAAACAAAACACTGAAACCAAACAGTCCTACCAAAGGAGAAAAAAAAATACCTCGTTTGCAGGGAGCGGGGATTTCAGTACCTCTCAGAGAACCTCAGAAGAGGCCTATGCATTCAAAGGCTACTGACCTGAAAGAACCATGGGAGAGATATAGGTCTCACTCAGAAAAAAAAAAAAAAAAAGACTTTAGCCCAAATCTCCCGATCTTCCCTCTGAGAGAGCTGACATAACAGTGGAGCCAATGGGAGTGGTTCTACTCAGAAGGCAAAGGAGACATGAGAAAAGAGACAACCTCTGATGATGCCGGGAAGCCTAATCACAAGGTCATCAAAGTCATTCCCACTTTCATTTCTGACTCAGCGAATACCTTAAAATTTTACAAATTGGAATAGCTTCCAAGTATGAACTTACAAGGAGGTACTGCTACTAGATCTACCCAAAGTTTCAGGAGGTGAGGCTGAAACACTGTGTTTCAAAACGCTTTATATCTGACAAAAGATGGTATTTATCTGAGTGATTTGAGAGTCTAGATAAGGCCAAGGGGATTTAAACCTTTCACATTCATTTCAAGTTGTCTAATCACTGTACTATCAAATACAGAATAACAAACAGAAAAAGAATCTCTTCAATTTTACTGGTGATGTATCATAAGAGAACGTTTTGTTAGGAAATGCTGATATCAGTTGTTTAAACTTGCTGCTTATTTGGTGTCCTGCAAAGAAGGATTCTGCACCAAAGATAAAATGCAACAAATGAAAGGAATTAACAGGACTGAAGAAATAAAATATGCAACAAGTGAAATGTTACTGTCCAGTTTATGCGTACATGAAGTCAAGGATTTTTACCGTTTGCATCCTCTGTTTTTGAATTGCAGGTATTTTTGAATCCCATCTTTTCTGAGACTTGTTGCTTTGCAGTCTATTAATTCTTGTCTCCCTCCATATCAAACTGCCTTTCTCACATAGTTGAATAGCAGTGCTTTGACTCAGAAATTTTGCATTCCTTTTCAATGATCACAACTCGTGACCCTCATGAAGCACCTACAATTTGTCTACAGCAACAAAGATGAGTCTGCCTTGATGTCATTTACCTGCCTCCCTTTTCTGGTAGTTTTGTTGTCCTTTAGGGCTATCACTTCACCAGAAGTGAAACTGTGCTTATAATATACATATTTCTATCTGGAACATAGATGAAAGGAAAATCAGTCTGATTAATATGCTAAGAAATATTATTCTTCTGACTCACTTTAGGGTGGGAGCAGACGAGCGTATGAAGAAAGACATTTTTTGTTTCTCTTGTGTGTTCTCCAATCCATAAATAAACACAGGGAAAAATATCAGCTTCCCAAAGGAAGAAAACCCTCCCATATTGCCTGCATACCATTGTGATATCTATCATCTCAATCTTCTCCGCAATTATGATACCATTTTGCTTTACAAAACTGCTGCAATTAACATCTTTAAACATAGCCCTTTCAAAGTATGCTGTTTAGCTCAATTTTATCAGTATTTTCGTTATATAAAATTCTATCTTAATAATCCATGAAGGTCAAGCTATTAGCAAGACACACACAAGCTCCCAAAGAACACGCCTGAAGCATAGTGGAAAATTCATGACACTTAAGTGACTTGGCTATAATTCCTTTTCAACTCAACAGCCCTTAAAATTCTCCATGTGAAAACAGCAATACCCTTATGACAGATAACCTTATGACAGTTGCAGGGCAGTGTGTTTTCTGGACATATTCTAACATGACTTTTTTTTAACCTAAAAATAATGTGCAGTGTCATCATAATTCCAAAAAGTTAAAGACAGAAACAGACTTCAAAACTGTAATATTTTTTCATAAGCCTCACAATACTTTAAAAAAATAGACATTTTTGTAGATGCACTAAATTTGCGTATATGTAGTATTTTATGTGGATAACCTGGCTTTTTATGAAGACAAAGGAAAATCCATTTCAGTTTGTACATCCTTTTTTATGGCCAACATTATTATTTCTTATAAATATTTGTTCAGCTGCCTTTCTGAAATTGTTTCTTCCTACATCTCTGAGTCTGCATGAGCCTGTGAACTTTATATATTCATTTATCTTAGAGGAGAAATTCCATACGGATCTTTTTAACAATTTGTGTTTCAATAATAAGATCTGAAATCAAAGTATTTTATCACAAGTTTTAACTTTTACAATGTAATACAACTAAACAAACAAAAACCAAAAAGTGCCCAGGTGCTCTTAGTCATACTCCTCTTCTTCTCCTGCAAATACCACCACTAAGGATCCAAATGCTTTCAAATTTAATCCACTTCTGGTTCAGGTTCATGTCATAGATGTAAATCTCTTTCTTAATGCCTTTTGCATTGGATTTAATAAGAAATTTCTGAAACACCTCATGAAGTGCTATTTATGGCCCTATTCTTGATCTCCCGGGGATCTTCATATTTTATTTTTTGTTTACGTTTAATTCAGATTAATGAGGGTTTTTTTCTGCATACTGTGTGCACATTCTTCTAGCCTACTAATCCATCAGCTATGTAAAATTCTATATCATTAGTAGAATTAATGGGGCAAGCAAGTGTCCTGATACAAAAGCATATGAAATAACATTTTATGGCATTTAATAAGGAAAGGTGCATGAGTTTGCTGCTGTCCAGGTCAGTGGTTAAGAATGACAGTAGTCAGTGCTAAAGGAGTAGAAAAAAGGCAGCTGATGTCAGTATTCAACCATTTAAAATAATTAAGTAAGACACATGCTCATTACCTGCTGTGTTACAAGTATCGGATTTGAACACCTTTTCACTTGGAACTTACTGGTATAAACATGCCTTCTAAGGGGTAGCTTGTCGCATGAAGTGTTTGCTCTTGGAGAAACACTTTTAAACTAGACTTAGGTATGTTTTACATTGTGTTAACAATTGCAGGGTTTCAGTTTTGAGTTACGTTATCTACTCTTCTGGCTTTATTATTTGTTATAGCATGTTTTCAACTGTGAATTTTGCCATGGTCAGTGTGGCTAGTAAGTAGGAAGATCTTTGTGGTCCACCTCCATACACCTGCATCTTGCCAAAATGAGTGCAGTGAACAGGGAACATGTTAGATCCCACCACTTTGTTATGTTACCAACCTACAGAAATGATTGCCTCCTGTGCTGTCACCTATATAGAAGGGCTTACAGGCTTGACTGCCTACCCACAGGAATAAGAAAAACAAATTTTATGTAATAACTTGAAAAGCTAAAAATAATAAGTTGAAGAAATTCATTCATCCTAGAGCACAAATGAAACCAAAATCCAATCATTTCAGCTTAGGTCATCTTCCAGAGGCCCAAGGAGACATGTTTAAGTTCAGTGTAATCAAACTAAAAAACCCAACTCCTAGTTGTGATTTGTATTTCTAGACAGTGGTCATCAAATCCCTAAGTGTCCTTGAAGTTATAATGAGTAAAGTCAGAAGTGTAAGTCATTTTATTCCACACTCTTATGTATGTTTCTAAGTGTCTCTGTCCTTTGTTCCTTCATGTAGAGACTTTGTGGGCCTAGCTTGATATTTTTTACATTTTTAATAGGTATGGCTATTTGCTTAAGGACAACTACTTTCTTCAGTGCTGGAATTAATGAGTAATATTTACATAGCGCATGTCAACTCTTAGAGGATTCTGAAAGAAGTTGAATCAGTAACTTAACTGACTGTCCTTTACTAACTAAATAGCTTTGACATTATATAATTCTGATTGTTGGTGATTTTCTTTTTTCTAAATAACAAATTCAAAAAACAGTTTCAAGATTAGAGCAGCAATCTACATAAATTTAGAATATCCACCCCATTTTTCTATTTTGCACTTTATAAAGAATGGAAACAAGGGAGACCAAAGGGTTCCTTCTCTACTGAAGTAGTAGAGTGTAGTGAAGTGAAGGATGTAGTGAAGAGTGTAGTGTAGTGAAGGATTTTATAATTTTTTTGGTCAGGGAATATATTAAAGTCAAAATGACTTAAAAGTCAAAATAATAGATTAATTTACCAAGAACTGAAAATAAATGTAAATTGTAAGTTCACAGAAGTCATAAGCTTAGATTATTTGCCCAATAGAAGTGAGCTTGATCAGCATTCACTCTCCGTCACCATCTCAAATGTGTGTGTTTGTATAGGTGTATGCCTGTGTCCGGTTAGTGGAAGTCAAATAGCAATTTTTTACGGGAATGTTAAGCCTTGCAAGATGCAGCGCTCTCCAACAAGAATGACTGTGAGTCTTATTTCTACCACCAGCCTCCGTGGCTTCATATAAAATTCCAGAATTCTGATAAACTGTCATGGGGAAAAATGATAAAGTGATTTATACTCAATTTCACTGGAAAGGAGAAATGCAGAGGCTGTCACTCCAGGTCTTCAGAACAAATGAGTTACAGTTCATGAGGCAGCTCAATAAGGCTATCATTTCCCATCAGCTCCTATCACTGACAGCCACAGATTTACTGGATGGGAAAGGGAAAATGGCTGAGTTTTGGTGCCAGGTGAGTCGACACTATTACTCCATCAACTAGACTTGTGTAGACAAGAGGCTACCATGAATATTTGATAGAAGCTTCTTCCCAGAAGTGCCTGTAGAAAGCAGTAAAGCTGTTCTTTGTGCAAAAAAAGCTGTCTGTCTCTCTATTTGGATCCTGTTGAAAATGTCCATTTGTAAACCGCTAAGGTTTCTCTGATTTATTTTGTGTGTGTGCATTTCTTTCATTCAGCAGTCTGTTTTGTGCCACATGGCTTATTTATAGCCCTCATAGAATGAAACAAAAGAATGCTCAATCTGCTGGGGTTTCATATACAATGCATTTGTCCGCCTCTGTCTCACAAAATGGCAATGCGAACACAGCCTCAGAGCCACCTGTGCATGCCCAGAGGAAAGAAGCCTTTGATCTGCCAAAATTACAAATTGTTAGAAATATGTATGTTCTACTTCCAGGCAGAAAAAGATTCAGGTCAAAGCTGAAAAGTTACTCTGTATATATTCATGTTAAAATAGATCAACATAAATGACTTCTGTATTATCCTTGTATAAGCTTTCTGTTGCACAAAACTTTCCTGGCAATTGTTGGCGTCTGCTCAAAGAGCTGCTATGTGTGCTGCCTGCATTGTTGGAGGATGTTTGCACAGGAGGATTTCTTAACAGAAATCCAGATTTGCCTCACTGATACTCAGATGCTAAAACATTTAGCTTTTTTTAATCTTAATGATCAGTAATGGATTTGGTCCCCAGATGTCAGCATTAAACATTCACTTAGGCTGGATTGTTGTGCTACAAGAGTGGGATAATACCTGCAGGTGTTATTGCCTGTTTGCTTTTGAAGACAGAGATATATGTACTTCCAAAGGAGAATTTAATATGGCAGTTAGAAGCGAGGCTGTGATACCGTCGTTCACACTGATATAACTAATTCTGTATGCAAGTCTAAGTTGTGAGTCAAACACCACTATACCTGAATCAGTCATCAGAACTATCTCTCTATCCCATAATTATCTACAGAAATGAGATATTCTCCAGCCCTTTGCTTGTGTCTGTAGCTTAAACAAAATATTTTTAAAATATCTGTTCAGTTACAGAAAATTCTTCCATCACCCACTCAGAAAAAGAGTTGAAGAATTCACAAAAAAAGAACTCAAATTATTATCAAAGAAGGCTTCCATTAAAAAAAAAAAATAAAAACAAAACCAAAACCAAACAAAAACCCCAACCAAAAAAAATCCCCAACATGAAATATCATTTATGTAGTTTTTCCTAATCCTTTAGGCCATCTATTCAAGAGAATGTTGTCTGTTCTGGTCTGTAAATCATTCCTCCCAGATCTGCAGTTCTTTACCTAAATAATAAATAAACAAATACATAAATAAAAGCATTGTATCCCCAGAACAACCATAAACTGTCTTCATTTGTGATTGTGTTCCTGAGTTTCCACAGGAAACTTAATTTATTATTTTCATTTCAGAATCTGAGAAGGCCATGGCAAGGCTATGCAGGCATTGCAGCTATGACTAACCTAGTGCCAAAAGTGGTAATGATGTCAGATTTTGATTTGACACAGATGGTTTTTGTCTTGCGATGAAGATTTAGAATAACCTTAAACCTTTTCATAATTTTGAAAGGTATAGCTAACACATATATTACTACTGTTAAAGTGATGGGGGGTTACCTGAAATTTTAAACTAGTGATAACTTTTTTGCTTTGTTTTGCCTAGAAACCAAATATGTTTCCAAAATATTCTTTGGGTGTTTTTTCCCATGTGCTTGAGCCTTTCTCATTATTGCTAATAGGCACCATTTCTTATTTCAAATACTGTTCTGCTTTCATTTGCTTTAATGATTGAAAGCTGTGTACCAGCTCTATCTTTAATCTTTTTCTCTTAAGCTTTGAGAACCTCAGTAAATACACTTTTTAAAATAGAAGAAAAAAATTCAAAGTCAGATCAGATTAATGTGTTTCTCAATTCATGGAGCATTTTTCATCTAAGAATAATAAATACAAAAAAAAATGTTTTCTGATTCGTATTTCTCTTTCCTGGAGCTAGAGATGCAGACTGATAAAAACCAAAAGAGTGTCATAAATGGATTAGACTGTGTAGACAGAGTAAGAAAAGTGCAGGATGACGGCAGTCATAGAGTCCTCATGTTGTTGTATTTGTCACCTGTCACGTTAAACTCTCAGAGTACATAGCAAAACACACACTAATGTAGTTTGAGAAATCCTAACATCTACTGCCACATGTTTTTTCAGTCCTTTTTTTTCCTTGATTTATCTAAATGCAGGAGATAGTGATGTTATGGCAGAGCCTCAAAATTCTTTATGTAGGGAGCAGGAACTCACAGGAATCCCTACATCACTTCAGATTTGTCTTTGTTTACGTTCACATAGCTGACCATAAAAAGTGATAACAAACTAGGATATTAGGGCTCCGTGACCCTTATCACTTCAACAGTTGCTGCTCTCTGCGGTAACTGAAGCATTGAGTATAAACTAGAAGAACTGCATTCTTTTGGAACATCAGATGATTTTTCGCATCCTGTACCTCTGTAAGTGAGTATTATGGCAGAAAGGAAAGGCAAGGAATGGAAAGGAAATGGAGAAGCGGATGAGGAAAGAAGGGGGAAATGGGAGAATCAGGAGGAAAGGAGAGGAAGAGGAAAAGCAGGGAAGGGGAAATGGAAACAGGAATGGAAAGGGAAAACCATACGTAGCAGGTGGTTTCTCAATTAGCAGATTGTCCTGGAAGAATCTTGCATTTTCTGATCTTTGAATTCTAACTTGAGTTCTGCTTATTGGTCATGAGTGAGTTCTCTTTGAGTTTCACTCAAATTTTACATTGACTTTTGTTTCTTGTAGCTTTAGCTAGGAAGCACAAGCCACAAATCATCAATTTATGAAGTTTTCCAAAATTTGAGATGGCTTAAATTGCTCATTTGAGTCAAGATATTTTCTAATTTTATCTTGTTTTCCACTTCCCTAAAGAGATGCCCACCTTGAGTGAGAGTGCTAGGAAAGTATTTTTCTCATAGTTTCTACTCCCATCTTGCTTAACTATAACTGACTGTCAGACAAATCAGAAGTTAGAGATACCTATCCTTTCTGACACAATTCTTCAAAAGCTCTGATTACACCTGGTACACCTTCAATTTGTCATATTTCCTAATTGAACTGTATCCTTTCTGGGCTTCTGGTTTCAAACAAAGACCTGCAATGCAAGAGCAAATGAATTTTCAGTTTTAGTCCATAGTTCACTTTTGAAATCTATTTGTATCACAAAATGACTATGAAAGCTGGCAAGAGTAATGGCAGAAGAAAACCAGAACTGAGATAATCAAGCACGATGAATGTATAGCTGAAGGGTATCACATGGGCAATTTCCACATTGCCTGCCTCTCTGCCTTCCCACAATGTCTGGCTCTGGTTCTTATACTTCTTTGAACATCCTTTTGCATGACAGTCTAATTCTCTCCCTCAGATTTTGCTCTCCCACGGACAAAGCAACCAAGTATGGGGGTTTTTAACCAAAGTCTGTGGAGAACCAAAGGATTTGGAGTCAGTGCAACAATACCCTGTCTTCTGTATTTGCAGCAGTCCTTCTGTGCAAATATTGCACATTAAAGTTATCTTCAGGAAGAAGAAAGTGCCTTGTGAATCCCTCATTTAGAGTTTTGCAGGTGAATATGTGCATGATTACATGACATTATCTCCATTTTATTTTCTACTAAAACTATAAGAGCTGTTAAAGGTAGAGAGCCTGTGGAAAAAAAGATCAGAACTTAATAAAAGGTATTAATTGCTGTTATTCATGGATGAATTATATAAAGTCTGATGTGAAAGTGGGCTTGTAAGAAGGCAGCAGCTGAGCCATTTTCAAACTATATGCAGTTATATAGCTAGTGATAGGCGAATCTGGCTATTCGCCAAATTGCATCACTCTACTTTTCTCACATAGGTTAACATGGATGCTAGTTTTTTACAGGATGACAAAGTATATATCTTGCTCAAGGATGAAATCATTTACTTTCCAGTAGTTGAATCACCCCTCAGATTTCTTTATTATATTCTCCATTTTCCAGTAATAGAGTGCTGTTTCTTTATAGCAATTCAAGGTGTAGCACATGTCAACTTTTCCATCTCTTGAAGTAAAATCATAGTGGATAGTGTCTAAAGAACAAATGATAGACCTAATCCATGGTCCAGCTAAATGAGAACCACAGTATGCATGATGTTGTTCTATTTCTTTGAGCCTGAATTTTCCAGTTATGTTCAGGAATTAGAATACAATCAACAGTGAGAGAAGACTTAAGTATTAATAATTCAGGAAGTCATTAGAGCATACTAAGTTATGACTGGTCTTATCTCCCTCCTTAACTTCAAAAGCCTCAGTGGGAATTGCAGGTTTGTATGAAATATCTTGATTTCTTCAAATTGATGTTTGACAGTGGAAAACATTTTATTTGGTGAATTTGCAAGCAGGTCTCTGTGAGATGTGGAGAAAAATCTGACAAGAGACCAAATTCATGTCAAATTTACATTGTAAATGGAAATCTGTCTGTTATGTTGGCAACAAGGACTAATGATTTGATTGTCACATAGCATTTGCAACAATCCAGTTCCAACAAGCGAGAAAAATCACTAACGTGGAACACTTCATCTCCATAAACATAATGATATATGCAGAAAGCACTGATGCACACCAAATTCCATTATTTTGCTTCCTCTAAAATATGCATTTAAAAATAGTGATTGAAGGTTTCCCTTTTTCCACAAAATGACAGTCACCATGTCTTCTAGTTCTTCACTGACTTGTTGGTAGTTAGTATGACTTATTTCCTTCCCACTTGCATCTAGAAATAATTCTTTAACCCTAATCAAACTATTCTTTTGAGAATCATTTTTAGTGTCTTAACCAAACTGATTTCAACAGCAACATAGCGCCTCTGCACATGCTTGGCCATATAAATATATAGTATCAAGTGTATTGAAGATCTTACTTGAAACACCTATAACTTCTTGCTTGTAGCTCTTAACTATTTAAATAAAGCTTTTGATCTTTGACATTGGAGTCATGGTTTCTCTAAAAGCTTTGTCTATTCTTTCTTAGGAAGCTTGCTATGCATAGTATATATTACCAGAGCTGTGAATGACATGGAATTTCAATGCTTTTCATAAATACTTCATTATTAATATTCTGTTTCACTGGAAATAGAATAAGAATGTTTAAAAATCTTTCTTTTTCAGCTGAACATTTTGCTTCCTGTTTCAGCTTTTTAATTCTGTGTTAATGATTTACAATACAAAACTTCAATTGCATCTGAAAACAATTAAAGATAAAAATATTTTTATTTGTGTCTAAGGCAAGCCTCCTTGAATCTGCCAACGTTCTTATGGAACATTTTTATCACAGGAAATGAGCATTTCACAACAGAAAAGGTTTCAAAAATCTTGGTATGTTTTTAATTGCCTTTGTCCATTTCTGGCTGTGTTATGACATTTTATGAAATTCCTCCACCTTACTCTGAGCTTTTGATGATCCCTTCATGTTCTGTTTACACTTTTATTTCCACTGAGTTAGTTCTGTGCAATTTCTACTGATACTTTCCAGCTGTCTTTGTGGCTGATGATCAGCATCTTTATACTAAATTTATGTAGTTTCTTTATTGTGTGTCTTTTGCTTTTTTATTTGCATTTCCATACTGGCTTTACTATGTTATTCTACCTCTACTGCTTTCTTCTTCTTAAGCTTTGCTTTTCTACCTTGTGTTATCACACTTTTAAAAAATTGCACATATCTCTTACTGTAAGTCATTCATTAATTTTCTTTTACTTTATGATTATTATTCTAGACATTTCACTTTTCTTAATTCATGACACTTTCTTCATAAAAGGATAAAACTTGACTACTAATACTTGACAGGGAAATTAATGCAGTGCTTTTTCAGAGGTGCACTGTGCTTGTTTAATATTCTTGGCTTGTAGTGGTTGGAATTTTATTTTTCTGATTACATAGGCAGTGGAAAAAAATCAGTATTAAATCTTCAGTGTAATTTCAGATTTTACTTCTTTTTTTTATGACCTGTATCTTGCCCTGTCCCTTATATAAGGAAAAAAATACAGCGAACTCCATGTTATTGCACTGTGTTAAAGCTTGAGGCTTTTGGATTTTTCCTCTTAGTGTGATTTAAACTATAAAGGTAGGTGGCCTAGTTGCTCAGCATACTATTCTCTGACTCACATAGCAGCTGACTGAGTGAAATGATATGAATTTTCATTCAAGTACTATCAGACTATTTCAGCAGTGGTATAAAATGGGTGTGTATGCTCAGAGGACCCCCAGGAGTTAATTTTTTCCATATAGGAATCAAACAGAAGCTCAAATAAAGCTTGTCCTTTTTTCTTTTCATAGTTCATGTAACTTTCTTCAAAGTGGGATGGAAACGTTTTGTTCAATTCTTTAAGGGAAGAAATTGTTTTGTTTTCCTCACTGGAAATGAGGGACTTCATGAACGCCTAAGCTTGTGTGGAGCTATGAATTGCCCTATATTGATTTGACTTCAAGGAAAGGCAGTGGATTTCCAATATTTACTTCAGTGTCCTTGAAACTGGAATCCGGATCACTCTGATTTTTAGAGTTGGGGGACCTCAACTTGTAGAATCACAGAATCACAGAAAGGGTGAGGTTGGAAGGAACCTCTGGAAATCAGCTAGTCTACCTCCCTGCTCAAGCAGGGTCAGGTATAGCAGGATGTCCAGGACCACATCCAGTTGGGTTTTGAATATCTCCAAGAACGGAGATTCTTAAGCCTCTTTGGGAAACCTGCACCAGTGTTTGATCATCGTCCCCACAGTTAAAAGTGTTTCTTGTGTTCAGATGGACCATGTATTTTAATTCATCCCCATTGCCTCTTGTTCTTTCACTGGGCCCTACAGAAAAAGCATCTGGCTTTCTCATCTTCATTCCTTTCCATCAGGTAAATTTTCCTTTCTTGGTTGATGAAGAATCTTTCCTTCCCTCATCATTTCTTGGGACTGCTGTGGGGAAGATGTGAATCAGACTTTAGGCAATGGTTAATGCATTGTGGGTAACCAAGAAGCGGAGTCTTATAACACAAGCAGTGCCTTTTGGAAAAAAAAGGAGACTGGAAGGGGAAAAGTAACACATTAATCCTTTTATCTGAAATTTGAAACAGGTTATAAATATTCTCAGCATGTCATTGCTCTGTAACTCAGAAATTATAAACATTAACTGAAAGTAGATTTAAAGAAACTGCAATAGTGTCTGCTTGTACTTGACTCATTCTAAACCAGCTGTAGTAAGTTCCTGTTCTTTAAATTTGGTTTCAAATTGCAAACTCAAAAACATACCCTGAGCTTAAGTGAGCAGAATTTCTCTTAAAATTAGGTCACAGAAAAAGGGATCCAAGTCATTAAATGATGTTATCCATAACAGAAGAGGAAAATCAGAATCTTATTATGTACTGTTTCAGACTTTTAAGATCTGAAACCTGAGGCTGAATTTTCGTTAACCGAAAATATCTTTGAATTTGGAGTAAACCAAAAACAACTGTCAGCAGTTTATCTTTGATAAACTCCCTCATCTCTCAGTCCCTATCACATTCTGTGCTTAACGCACACATAGACTTCTAGGACTTTTGCACAAATGTCAAGGGGGTAGCCATTTCAAAGGCCACATAGATATATCAATTTCATGTCCCTGAGTCCAATCATTTAAATGCTGAATATTCTGATGTATATTTAGGATAAAACATACTATCTGAAAATATCCATCTGAAAGAATCAACTGAAAGAAATATTATTACTGATAGATACATGATTTTTGTGATGTAAAATGCTTTGAAGAAAACATTGGAGGTTTGTTAATAGAAATAAAGGGCAATGAGGAAAGCATAGTGGCTTGAAGACATAATTGTTCAAAGATGTTAAAGTGGAGACGTTGTTAGACAAAATAGAATATTTACGCTATTTATTTCGTGATTTGCTATTTCACAGAGTTTCTTTCAGCCTTTTTCATAAAGTAAATGTATTTACAGCAAAATTATTTTTAATTTAATCTACCTGTACTTTTTATCAAAATCACAGTACTTCTTAAATAGCCTGATGGTGTTTGATAACTTAAGGTGTATATGTTTCAAATTGCTTAAGGGTTGGAAATCTGCCACTTAGGAGCACAATGTAGGAGTTTTTAGTGATGCATGAAAAATAGATGTAGCCCGGTTGTGAAGCAGTGCAGGGGACAGCTGAAATATATGTAAGCAAAACTGGAAATAAAAAACTCAGTTAAAATCATGATATTCCTTAATGTAACCTGACTTACTCTGTGTACTAGCTTTATTGGGATTTTGCAAGTTCCCTCTGCATATGTATACTCATTGAAATAAGATCCAGTTATGTTCAAAAGTGGAACTCTTATATTTAGAGTTTTCCACAAATTATGATGTGTACCTTCCTTTATGGTGACATATCCTTTTCATTAATGCACAGGCAACCTAAAGATGTTGGGAAACAAAGCTCTCTTATTTTTTTTACCACTTTGCTTCTACTTGGCTTTGGGAAAGCCATTTCATATTTGGATGAAATGTTTTAAGAAAGGGTCTCTGAAGTTTGGCTCCTACATATTTCACTGCTGGTGACATGTTTTTAGAGCTACTGAATACAGCTGGTTGTTGTGTTATTGTTTTTATCTCTGTGGAAAATTTTGACATAAACAATCTGTTCTCTAAAATTCACAGAGGAGTGTTTTGTCTTCCCAGTGAAGGACTGGAAATAGGACTTTTAGAAACACTGGGTATGGTGGGTTTTTTGGTGTAAATTGTATTTGGTGGAATACATTTGTGGATACATTTAATATTTGCCTAATGGAAATTATTTTTCCAATTAGAAGGGCCCGGGGATTTTTTTACCATATCTGTGCTTTGATCAGTCCAACAGCAACAATTGCTCTCTCTTAACTGACTTTTTCTCTTATGTGTAAGGGAGTATACAAATAATATCAACATTATGTCTGTGCACTTTATACTTGGATGATTTCAAAATCCTTGCATATTTCAGAATACTGTCTGCTACAGGGGCTGGTTGAAAGCAAGAAAAGGTGGATATAACGCAAAAATGCAAAAGCATTCCCTGCCTTTCTGTCTGTCTTAACACAGATTCAGAACAGTTAAATCCGATGAAAGCTAACTATGCAGTACAAAGTCTAGTTAACCATACTCATGCGACTAATGTTTTACACTGTGCCAAAATTAATTGTGTATGTAGATGTGAATACTGTAATAATGGTGTGGTAGATGGAGCACTGGCATGTCACATCTACGGTCATTTAAATCTAACTTGAGGTTTCAACCACAATTAGAAGAGTGTTTTAGGGTTATTACCTGATAGACAGTAGTCCCCCATTGTCTTTATTAAAGAAAACATAATTTATCACAATTAGGCTTAATTGGCAATTCTCAGTCTGTGTTCAGCAAAATATCAGGACTGAGACAGACAATCTCTTTATTCCCTCCATCCCCAAAAGTGATTTTCCTCAGGTCATTTCCAAGCGCAGTGATAAACAGTATGAGGATCTCATTTTAAAAAATCAAAATTATGAATTCTGCATCAGTAACTATCACATATTTCATTCTTCCCCAGGTTAGGCATTCTAGGCAATTCAGTTAGCAGACTGACTTCAGTCAGAAATATCTCAAAGTGTATGACGTTAGATACACAGAAATCAAAAAACTTTGCTTTACAGTGCTTACATTCATGAATAAGATTATATTGGCGAGTACTGTTGAATACTATGATGGCAAATCTTTGTATGTTTAGAGACACAATATAAAAGTTAACACTATTTTGAATTTTGCGAGCTAATCTGCCCACCTCTCAGCCTGTATTTCTGGAAAAACTGTAACCCCAGTAAAGAGTTTTCCTCTGTTTTGGAATGTTTGACATACTATTCCACCACTGCAGAAAGTGTTACAAAGCTGCAGCTTATGCACAAACAGGTCAACTGACTTTAGTGCATTTGTTTGTCTCAAAGGACATCCTTCCTTATCAGCTGCATTTGACTTTTACTGATTATCTACTATAGTGAACTATTTTTTTTTTTTTTTTGGTGGCAATCTCTGTGACCCAGAACTCACAAATGCAAAATGTTCACAGGCGAAGAAAAATCTCTGGCACACATCTGCCTGTCATTTGTGCAGTTGATTCATGGGAACAATGGAAAATATGGGAAAATGAACAAATCTAGTTTTTATTCCTTTTATATATGTAATCCCCGTGTTTCAAAATCCTGTCAAATGTTGTTCTAGATGAGTGTTAGAGTGAAGCATGAAAGCATGGCTCTACTTCAGAAAT
The DNA here is from genome assembly GCA_033628505.1 of Tringa tobata. Taxonomy (NCBI): domain Eukaryota; kingdom Metazoa; phylum Chordata; class Aves; order Charadriiformes; family Scolopacidae; genus Tringa; species Tringa tobata. The sequence goes on from JAHREE010000280.1 coordinate 5,540,387, forward strand.
TTCAACAAAAAAGTAAACTACTGGCCTTGCCTATGATACGTTCAGATTGGACCAATCTAAAGGACAGTCATATTTCTGTGAATATGACAATAGATACAGACAAATAATTACATTTGCATTACTTGAAATATAGTAATTACTCTCTTCTGGGAAAATTAATGTGATTTCATGGTAGACAGGACTTTCTTACTAAATTTGGTATCAAAGATACATATGGATAGCAATAACATGGTAAGAGGAACAATAAATTCTGCCGCCCTCTCCTCATAGCGAATGCTTAAGCAAGAGCAGGATAAGTTTTGTGTTCAAATTTTACGATTTTTTAAATTTTCTTTTAAATACAATGAGTGACCAGAACAGAATTGAAGTGTTTGTGGTTGTGAGGCATTTTGTTCTTAAATGAAACATTGAGAAGTTATGATTTCTTCTCGGAGTTTAAACACAGTATTCACTTCCAGATGCTGATCTCCCTAATAATCCATTTCCATTACACCAGCATGACCTCTTTCAACATCTCTAAGTACACTTGTTCAGCATCAGAAACATACACTTGATCCTTAAGAAAACTAAAAATAGATGCAGACGTGTAACCACATATTTTGCTAAGAATAAAATATTATATGCCAAAATTTATTGTTTTGTAAACTGGTGGAATGATAAGGGAATTATCTGCCTCAAAGCATATGGATGCTAAGTAGTACAGAATCTGAAGAAATTTATATAATGAAGAATCAATATATTATTCTTTCATTTGATACCTAAGAGCTGTGTTTTGACCTATGAGCAATGAAGAATTTAAAGTCTCTTCAGTGCAGTAACAACACAATACATTTATATAGCATCTTCCCTCAAGGAGTCACAAGGGGCCTATCTGTGATCTTTCAGCATGTCAAGCATACTGTCTCTGACTAATTTCTAGCATAGTGAAAGGAAAAATGGATGTTGTTTATGTCTACTAGACAACAGTCTATGCTTCAGAAGTAAACTATGCAATAGGTGTATATTTGATTCAAATCTAGGATTCAATTTGGGAGTGAAAGAACATGAGTAGCTGGCATTGCTTGCCTGGGCTGCTTCAGACGGATAAATAAAACTCAGCCAGGTTTCAGTATCATTCAGTTCTAATAATATTTTTTAATAGATATCTAGACAGAAATATTTCTCCTCCATTTTCCTCATAGAAAAATTAATTCCATTAATTTTATTTTATTGATCTTTCTTAAAACATAACAGTGATGTTTGCTATGTGTAAATTCTATTGTCAAAATGGGCGAATGCATACTATAAACCAACAACTTGTGATGCATTTCTTTGTTCCTCTTTAGATATTAGTTTTAGCAAAACATTATTTTCCATCTTTTTGGATCTTTATTTCTCCTTATGCATAGTTTAACTTTCCCGATAGATGTCTGCTGTCCTCAGTAGCCAACCTAGGTACCATAGTAATAAGAATTAGACTGAATTTTTTCTAACAGGCTGTGGAAAGGGGAATATTCTCCACAGAAAGTAACAAAGACATAAGTAAATGAGCAGTGCTTTCCTATGTACTGATGATGGCATCTTTAAAACCATAATTACGAAACAAGCTCAATGTGGTTTCTAGCATATATGTTATCATATACAAACATTCTTTTGCAGGGTTGATTTGAACAACACTGCATGGATTAACTAACTAAATGATCTGATTTTCAGCTGCATCAGATTTCAGGTGAAATTCCAATTAGCTAAGCCAAATTTAGCTAAACCTTTTTTTCCAGGACTACTCCTTGGAGAAAGAGGGAAAAAATTAACCCAAATACTCTAAATGATAAAAAATGTCAACCATTCTTCAATGGCTTTTTATCCTGAAGAAATAAACTGCCTACATGAAATGTTGAATTTTGGTGGTGGAAATTAATTCAGAGGCTCCACTCTGCTGATTAAATGCTAAAGTAACATAAAAGAAAAAATTCTTTTCTATGAAAATTAATGTTTGAGGTCTCCCAAATAAATAAAAACATTTTATGATAATTTACCTCCAGACTGATATTACTTTTATCTAGCAGTCAAAATAATTAAGTTTTCTTCTTTATTCATTCACTATTTTCAAAATTTGTCATAGCCACAACCACTAGCATTTAAAAATATTAATTCCAGAATCCATAAAATTTAAATCATGCCTTTATAAAATTAGATGGGCATGCCAAGTTATTTTTCATTTTAAATACTATATGTGAATATAAAAGTAGATATGCTGGTTTTTAAATTAAAATGTGACACAGCTGGACATTTTAGCAAGTAGTCTGAGTGAAAAACAGACCTCTTTTTGTTTCCAGTCAGTATTGTCTCATTTAATTTCAGAAGCAAAAACTTTCCTTATTTACATGTCTGTCACAATTCTTATGCAAAATAATTAGATAATTGTAATTAACAAGTATCTTTTTTCTCTCATTAGAAGACTTGATATATCTTTCTAGAGCAGCTGTTTGACTGTCAAAATTGGCTGAGTAGCTTTTTTCCTGTTAAGGAATGTTTGCAGGCACCATTTTACTGCTGAAAATACTTTTAAAGTTTTTTCAGCTGTTTCATCTCAATGTTAACTGCAGCATTGTTATCTAGAGGAAAAAAGTTGAAATTATTTGTTTTATAGCATTTTAGCTGGAAAGTATGTACATTTTAGATGAGAAATGTAAAGGTAAAGTCAGAATAAGAGATAAGATTCAAGAGAAGTAAAGCAGTTATAGTAAATTATTTAGTAAGTTTTTTAGATGAGAGTGCTTTAAAGTGTAGGTATAAAAATGGACTCTTTTCTTCCCTTATTATAGCTTTCTTAGTAGTGTAACTCTATGGTATTTGGAGGATTTTTATAAAATTACATCTTAACTCTCTGTGCCATAAATCCCTGACACGAAGAAAAGTAAACCCTTGTAACTTCAGTGGGACTCTGTCCTGATATTCTGATGTTGGACTGCATTTGCATGAGGAAGGGTAGGATGCAGGATCAGTGCCTAAATAAGAAGAGCATCTAGCCCAGTGAATTAGGGAATACAAAGGATGACAGACTGTCAAATCAATGACAATTTTCTTGTTCCCCCCGCCCTGTGGGAGAGCCATCGCCAGACCTGGGGCGTACAAATGCCGTGCATTCTTCTGCAGTTTCCAAGTTTCAGAGCAACGTGGCAGAGAACGGTGCAGGAGAGCAGATCAGTCTGTAAGCTGCTAACTGCTGAAAACTGAAAGAATGCACCAGCAAAGAATGACCAGATATGTGCCTGCACATGTTCCCCTCTGAATCTTCCAGAACTGGTTATGTCATAAAAAAATGACACCAGATGCTCTTACGGTTGACTGTTGTATGGATAGAGAGGTTTTGTTTTCACTCTCTGAGGGCTGAAAGCTCAAAGCAGTACCACGGATTCGGCCACCAAAGTGCTATTCGAGGTTTTTTTAAGGTAGAAGGCTTTGCAGTAGCACAACCTTCATGTCATATTGGCATGACTTAACTTGTGTCAGGTTATACTGGAGGACAGACTATTAGAAGAACTTCAGAGTATGCACGGTTTAAGCACTGACATTTGGCCGCAGATGCCACTGTGAGATCCCAAATTGCCATTGCAAATAGCTAGAGTATTAATGGGGAATTAAATCTCTTCCCAGTAAAAGATGGAGACAGCATCTTCTTTTATGCTTCCCTGCCCTGTCTGAACTACTTCCCTTTTATAACGGCTGCATTTCTGCCAACTGCCTCATCTCTGCAGCCAGGAACTATAAAAGCAAAGTGTCCTTGCCATTTGGGAAAGATGTTGACAGGAGGTAGATGTAATGATCCCCTGCATACTTATGGCATCAATTCTTTCCCAGTAGCATCACATATGAATAAGTGACTAGCTGCCAAATGCCATTCTCTGGAATGGAGACATTTAGACAGTACTGGAGTCTAGTTTGGGTCTTTAAAACAGCGAAACTCAAGTTCTCATCTCTGCATAAGAATGAGCTTAATTAGTATTAAAACCCAGTTTATTACTAAACAAAGTGGGCTTAAATAAGGCATTGAAATTAAAGTTCACACTTTACAAATAAACTTCTATGACATGAACGGTGCATAGGAATGATATAAGTTAAAGCATTCTATTCAGCAGTAAGTTGGCCATTGAATTTAGTGAGAATATCATGTGTTTTCCAAGGCTAAGAGGACAACGTGGATCAATCTTTCATCCTGAAAGTTAAGCAATGCATTTCAGTTTCATGTTGACTGCGGGAATTCTATTCAGGTTTGGGTAAGACTTTCAAGTCTTTCTGTGCCTAAGTAAAACAGATTGTAATATCAAACTATCCTCTGTCCTAATATATAGTGAGGAGAAATGCACTGAAGTGATCTGTTTTTTTCAAACATTACAGTGTAGACCTGGTTCCCAATGCTAAATTTGGGCATGCAGTGTGTAACTAACACTGAGCAGATGGTACAACAGAGCTCTGCAGGTGTCATTATGTGGAATATACAAGGATGGTTGATCTAAATGGCTGAGAGCTCCTTGCACCATACAGGCAGTGAAGGAGCACATGAGTTCTTCAAGTCATTGTACTTAAAAAAATGTAGTATGTCTTTATATTAGTAATAATCTATTTTGCATGTATGACTAGCGTGAATGGTAACATTTGGAAAGTTATATTGTAATATAGGTACAGTTTCTGTGGAAGTCCATGAAACTAGCATGTCATTTACCTGGAATTACTGGACAGCATATGCCAAACAGTGCCTATGAGCTAGCAGGTAATTCAAATGTCACTGGAGAGGCAGCTATTTGAGAAAAACAAATTTACGATACCCTTAGGCCCCTCAAACTGAGATGACGGTTGTCCACTGGAAGCAAGTTCGTTCTCCTTACAGGAATTTGTGTAGCTTCTCTTTCTAGATACAGTGTCACAAGGTGTCAAAGCTAAAACTCCTCCCTGTTCTCGCTTTCCATGTAGCCCGTGTTGCCTCTTAAATGACTAACTTTTCAGTGAAGAAAGAAACATATCCCTAGAAGATAGGTTTTAGAAATAAAAACTGCAAACAGTTCACACTGTGTAGAGGTGTGATATGTTACAAGTAATCTTGGAAGAAATGGAGTAGTGGGCAGAGTGCAGGTGGAGTGTTCAAAGCTGCATGTATAATTCACAGTTAGTCTGGTGGGTGCTATAAAAAAAATCAATACACAAACTTGGAGACAGATGGAATTTATCACATATCTCTGCTGTTTGTCACCTGAACATCACCAGTATGTATAGATGCATCTGTATAATTTAATCTTATTTTCCTTCTAAAAACACATCCTAAATGCATACTAATTCCTGTACATAGAACTGGAAGTGTTTAGTGTAAAATCTGTCCAGGATGTTGTGAGGTCCTAGATGGAAATAACTTGCATAGTGGCAGAACAAAATGCATCTTTTCCAAATATTATGCTTACTCCTCAATGAGAGATTTGTCACATCAGTGCTTCATTTTTGGATAGCTTATTCTGTTGAAATGTGCAATAATTACTTAACCTGTAAGAAAATATGACAAGACAACAAAGCCTATTAATAGTAGCAATCATTATAGCACCCTAATTAAATATCTTATGCTTCATTTCCATGGCTAGGCCAAACGCCGATTTCTGACAAGCAGAGCATTCTGGTTTTGCCATTTGATTGAGATCTGCAGGGTAATCGTAAAAGAATTAGGAATCATTGAGATATCTATGTATGTTCTTGCTACAGTAAATAAAATATGGCCTTCAGGACTTCAATATGATATTGAAAAATGACCTATTAAAGGGGAAAAGTAGGAATTTGAATTACAACATAGAATTTTCTGTTTTCTGAGAGGGACCTTCCTGCTAGTTTAAATTGTAAACACCTGAAAATCCAGTGTAAATCGATGTTATATTTATTGTGTAGCAGTCACTTTAATATGCTTGCCTTGAAGCCTCAAAAGCAAAATCCTGTGTATTAATATTGTGACTTCAGAAAAGTGGGGAGAAAAATAACCACTGAGGCTTATAAATATGAAGCCTACAGAGTATAAGCAAAATAAATTTATAGAGAAAACCTTGAACAATTCCTACAGCAACATCAGCCCAGCTTCATTCTAAACTGTTGAGCCAGAAATGTGAGAAAATGAAGTGACTGAAGCCTGTCAGAAAAGAAAAACAGCTAGTGGAGTGATGGTATGAATCCACAGACAGCAGCATTGAATCCACTATCTTCACTGCATTGATTAAAGACTGTTACTATTCAGGTGAATTGAAACCTTCACTGAAGCCATGGTGGAGATGAGAACAATAAAAAGTTGTTTGTCATTTTTAACTCAGTAGGACTCTGAAGTAAGGAACTGATTTCTTCTTTTTTTGCTTCAACTGAGTTACATTATATGGGTCGTGGAAAGATATATATATTGTGTATGCTTCTTGCCATAAATACCTGAGTTTATAGTACATGTTAGCAATCAGTTTAGGTAAGATCTACAAGGCTAAACTTTCCAAATATAGCACTACCTTATTGCTATAGCTTATAGCTTGAGTACATCCAGTTTGCATAAAACAGCGCATCATATTTGGTCTCATATGAAGATGAAGACACCACAGACACCACAGGGTTCAACACTCTCTGCTCTCTCCTGATCTAAATTGATATTGGTATTTCATGGCAATTGTAAAAGAAAACACTTAGACCTTTTTCTTGACAGGAAAGATTTCAAAATTTGTTCAGTAGTTGAAACTTAAGAGTGGTCGGTTGGGTTTTTTTTGCGAGAAGACAGCAATTTTTATTAAACCTTCATCTTTTTAGCATTTCATAGCTTGAGGACAGATTAACTGATCAAAGTCAGAGGCATCACCCCCACAATACTCCTGTAGCCCAGATGACTGCGAGGGAGGAGGCATTTACATGGGGCTTTTATCCTGACTCAGAACTGAGTACGTTCCCAGCTGAGAAGCTGGGTCTCCTGCATTTCAGTCACACCTCCTGCGTATGCAGTCACTTGGTGCTATGAGTAGGTCTTCCCAACAACTTATGTAGGAACTGCTCCATTTTTAGTAGATTGTTCAGGGAAGTTATTTCAAAAGTTAAGTTTGACCTGAGCTGCCTTCATTTCTATGAAGATAGTCTCCTTGCCTTAAAAAAATCTTATTTCAATACCATTATCAAATATATTATTCATTACAGGCCAGGACCTGTAAACATGAGGTATGGGGAAAATGCCCAAGCAGCCCAACAGAGTTATCCAATATTGGAGGCTTGTCAGGAGTTTGACATTGGTTTGAGATTCAGCAAAATGCTATAATAAATCTGTCTACTGCCTTACATTAAATAAGTCCTGTAGTTTACAGCATACCACAAAGAACGACTTGGCTATACTGTCAGGAACACAGCAGAGCAAACCTCTACTCTGTCATTCATGTATGCATAATAGCAGAAGTCAGATAAAGAGCATTCCCTGAAGTTTAAGGGTAAAATAATTATTTCTTCCAACAGTTTTTAAATTGAGTTGGCATTATTTTAAATCCATGAAGTTAAATTAATTCAGAAATTTTTTGTCTCTCAGTCAGTTATAAAATAGAATATATATTTTGTTCCTTATCCCTCAAATAACTGTGAAAGTGAACCAAAGAATCTTTTAAATTTTGTGAAACTGCTTTGAAACATGACTTATAATAGTAGTATTTGACAAAGCATCCTCAGCCTGAAAAAATCAACAAAACCAAAATAATCTGCTGTGTTGCTGTCTTGCTTCTACTGAAAAGCTTTCAAAAATCAGTGGAGAATTCCCTAGTGATTTTACAAGATAACCTCCTTTTAGCAATCAAAAACTCAGCTTTTTGTGTATACTTTATGCTCTCAGAATTATTTTTTTTTGGCATCACTGCAGGAAAGACCTGAAACTTTCAGGAGATATCTGTTGAACTGTTAGAATATAAAGATTGTGTTTTGAGTTTGTAGTGTGAAGTTATAAAATCAATAATTGTTCAGGTGGAATGAGTTTTTGTTTCAAATGACATCAGTTAACAGTACCATATGATTTCAGTAAGCTCTCACTCTTCTTAGAATGAAATTTTGAGCAACTCAGCATTCTGATGTAAGTTTATTTAATTACATATGATCGTTTAGAATTTATTAAGTTGTATTTAAGAAAGCTCTCTCTAGGATTTTGTAGGTTGTTGAGAAATTTTTCTCTTTTACCATTTCAAATTGTTTGTATCATTCCAGTTGAATTTATCCATCCTTACATAAAGCTTTTTAAGTATGGCAGAAAACTATCAATCCTACTAAGGCAAATTCATATATCAGGCATAAAGCCAAAGCATACTGGCCATTGCATATTCCTAGTTTAAAACCGGTGCACCTGAATGTAATTAAATGTATATTGTCAGTTAAAACAAAATACCAGCGAAAGAATATCCCTTCAAAGTAGTTTCCCTAGTCACAAATTTTTGCAGATTTTTGCAAGATCTTCAAGATCAAAAATGGCCAAAAAGAAAGTCTGATCAGACACTCAGATCCTCTTCATCACTTCTGCATAAGCTGACCTTGCTTTGTCAATGTAAGAAATTCATTACCGCAATGAGTTATTCACATGGTGGCAACAGATAACATGGACCAGATTGCTAGGCTTCAGTCAGCTAGAATGTCAAGCATATATTTCAGTGGTGCTGTGTGTTTTTCTACAACTAACAATTAACCTTAAGGTGAAATTCAAGGTGTTTATATATAACCCTAACTGTTTAACATGCCATTTCCTGCAAGACAGATCTTCAGTCTCTACATAGCCATGTTTCCTATGTTTAGTTACCCATCCCATGGGTAGTGAGGTTAGAAGTCACATGCTATTTGTAATGCTGGGCTCATATTTCTGGAATTGATCCTTTCTGGATATGTGTAAGTGTGACTTATTTTAGAACATGACATAAACTGTGATTTATGTTCAAGTTTTCTACTTTACACCCCTTGCTATTTAGATTTCTGACAATTTCTCTTTCAATTATTTGATCCTTCCAGGGTGTTAGTTCACTTTTTGCAACTATTCCCTATCATAGCGAAAAATGTCCCTTGTAGTTTTCTTCATGTTTAAATCCTATAAGGATCCCAAGTCATGGAACGGGAGTTTTACAAATGTGCATCCTAATAATTACTATTAAAATTCATTAGGATCTGTGCTGCTGTGTAAGTCTGGGAGGAAAATTCTCTGTGCATGCTGAGCAAGGAGAAAGAATGCGTCAGTCAGGTAGTGGGAAAAAAATTGAACTTTCTTTCACAGAAAGGGGAATATTTGGTACCATATGAAGCAGCTATTACCAGAGTTTGGGAGAAATGTTTATTATTAGTAAGCCCATCCCAGTCACTATTATAATACTCGTACTAGTGTGTGGTACCTTGCAACAGCTTAAGTGGGAGAGAATTGAGAGATGAGAGCATTCTGCATCTTCCAAATTTGAGCTTCTTATCACCTGTAATTAATTTGGTTACGGTATTAATTTTTACTTCTTTACTTTTATTTACCTGGTATAAGATATAAGAATGAACTAAAATCTCAGCAAATATTCATTTTCCCTCGTACTCTGTCTCTGGTTAGGCAACGACTATTGCAGCAGAATAAGTAGACTTATTTCTCCTTGTGTTTCCTCCCAGCTTCTGTTAATCAATATTTTAAGGACTTTCTGAACAAGAATTTGCATCCAGTTTATTTTTTTCAGTAGCCTATAATGGGACCTTTCTTCCATAAACTTCTGTGGTAAATTTCCTAGTCCATCTAAAATCCCAGCATTCAAAGAACCTCATAGCAATGAATTCCACAACCAAAATGTGTGGAGCATAAAGAAGTTCCTCCCATTTTTTTAGTTCTCTATTTCGTTTAGCATCTCTTCACCAAAAGGGTTGTCAAGCATTGGCACAGACTGCCCAGGGAAGTGATTGAGTCACCATCCCTGGAGGTATTTGAAAGGCATGTAGATGTGGTGCTTAATGACATGGCTTAGTGGTGGACTTGGCAGTGCTAGGTTAACAGTTGGAGTTGATGATCTTAAGCGTCTTTTTCAATCTGACTGATTCTATGATTCTTTCAGTGGTCTTACAACACACTGATTATCTATAGGCACTGAAGACTTTTTTCCTGATTGAACTTTTCTAATGAGTCTAGAAAAAAGAAAAAAGATTCTTTTCTGAGTTTAATGCATTTACAAAGTACTTCCTCAAACTCTCTTTTTGGCCTGTGTTTTCATGCTTTTGCGTTTAACTTCTTTCTGTTCTTCTAGTCTGGACACAAATCACAGTTTCTGAAGGATATCTCTTACTGCTAATAGCTTCTTTTACTTTTTTTTTAGTCTGCTCAAATATTACTGATAAGTGTTTCTTGTTTGGACCAGCATAGTCTTTTGGGGCACACAAAGTCACTAGAATTTATGTAGACTTGGACAACAGACAGCAAGCCAAATATAAGTCACACCACATCTTCCGGGTGGATGCACCACATTGCTAGCTAATGTAGATACACCATTGTTTACTCTGAATCTCCTTGCTGTGTTTTGAACATTACTCATGATAACAGCAAGCATTTTATCTTTTAAGCTTTTCCTTTTCATTTATTTTTAACAAACAACCTTTCTTTGTCTTTTAGAAATTAAACATTGTTCTGTGGATTTTATTTTTCAAACATGTTTTCTTAAAGGATACAGATACTGAATATTTTACTATGACTTTTATAAAATGGTTCTTAAAGCCATTATGCCTTAAATTAGATTCTGCACAGCTATACCATTTAACACAAAATGCTAAAGAAAGTAACTTATATATATATAAGTATATATATAAAATAAGAATATAAATAATTGAAAAAATAATTCACCTAGCAATGGAATATATCAAAGACTGAGGATTCCACATTGAAAATTAGGTATAAAGTCTGCTAGGACACCCTCAAAGAAAAACATTTTTAATAAAAGCATTTATACATTCATCTACTAGAGGCAAAATTCAAAATCCATCATAAATGTAGCTGCTATTATTATTTGACAGAACAGTGAAAGCAGATGGACCTTATTTGCAATAGTGTAGCTGGGCTGAAGGTATTTTTCCGCCTCTCTTCCTGCATTAATAATGACAGGTGGTGTTGGAGATAATTTTAACCAGATTATGATGAGCTGTAGTTCAGATTCAAAGACTTTTTTTCCAGCTTCTCATGCTTGCTATATGACTGAACATACTTTTAAATGCAATTCTTCAAAAACAGCATTTGAAGATTTGCGTGCCTGAGAGATGATGAGGTGCTTGCCTTTTCTGAGAAGAATTCTTTGAAAAACTTAAAAAGGACATATTTCAAAAAAAAGATTCCTCTGACTTTCATGTGAAGATACCTGTTTTGATATGAAAATGCTTGTAAATGGAATTTCCAAATAGCAGATTCCCCCCTTCTGAAAAAAGGATCACAAACTAGATGAAGAACAAAAAAGAATCCTGTGCTTACTTTAGACCTTGCAAGGTAACAAGGTAGTGTATTAATTGCAAACTGATTGCAAGGTAGTGTTTCTTCTTTTTAAGAAGAAAATAAGTATATAAATTTATGTGGTACTCGGTTTACCTCACAGCTCAGTGAGTTACCTTCAAAGCTAGCTCAGGCCTTGAAGAGAACTTCAGTTTCTTAACTCACATTCTTTGAGTTTCACCTTCTGTGCTATGTGTATTTATGCATATGAATGTATGCAGATATGTGCAAATGACTGCATATGTTCAAATTTTCTATAGTTGTTTAACTGTATGTAGTGGGAAAGTAAAGTAAAATAGTGCTTAGACTATAGTTTATAACAAGGTGGAGAAGAAATGACTTGTGAAGGGGTTAATACCCATAGCAGCCCTATTCAGCTGAATGAAGATACATATTAATGAAATATTAAATAGAGAACTCATGCTTTCTTGTTTGTGATGAAAAGTTTCATTTTATGAAAAGCAAAGTCTGTTTTCAAACATATGAAACTGAAGATAGAAACAAAACAAAAAAAATGCATTGAGTCCAGCCACGGATTTATTTTGAATGACATCTGAGTTTCCAGGCTGTGATATTTGAAAAAAATAGCTACAGGTATTTGATCATTTCAAAAGACTTCATTTGCTTGGGAAAAACAGTACAAAGAACAGTGTAAATTGAGCATGTACCACTCATTGTGTCTGAATAATTACAACTTCTGGGAATGTTTGTTTATCCTGCCTGTTGAGGCTAAAATTTGATGCATTTTGATTTTGCCATATAAAGTCCCTGCACAAAAGTTTATATCATTGCAAATATATTAGAATAATAATAGGGTGCTGTTTGAATTCATTTTTGTTGTCAAGGAACTATTCCTGTCCTGAGGGAGAGCAGGTGGCAGACTCCTGGGAGCCCAAGGCTGAGGCTATGATCATGGGCTCCTCCTTTCTTCTGTTTGTACATCAAGTGACTTTCTTTGCTAACTGTTTTGCCCAGCTGAATTCTCACCCATACTTGCAGCAAGCTTACAATCTGTTTAAAAATGCAGTTTAAGCAAGAACGGGTTACATGAGTAGGGAGTTCTCTTTACCTGGCCTAGCAATACATAGCCATGGCTTTAGAGAGTCCTTAGAGGAGTCATAGTAATGTTTGCTTTTCTTTCCATGAGCTCACTGAGACCACTGGAAAATGATTCAGAAAACAAAGACATTTCTCCAAACCAATTCCCTGTCATAAAGAGGATCTGCACAAGGCTCAGTTTTCTTTTAAAACACTTTCATGCATTTGAGGATTGTTCCAATCCAGTATTTTAACTTGTTCTTGCTATGAAGTGTTTGGTAGATCCTTGTAACATGCTGTTAAGTTTCACTCACATGCACAGTGCAGTGGCTCCACATAGTACCCCATTTCAGACATGGGCCTTATTAGTTACTGCCCAAAATAACAAGATAATTAGCAATACCAGAAGATACGTGCTGCTAAAATTGATAAACTTGCCAGGCTGTATGTTAGCTTAAGGTTTCAGCCTTGGATCTGTAGTACTGTTACATTGGTTCAACCAAATGTAATAAATCTAACTAATTGAACTAAACCAGTAAATTGAATTGTGCGGCTACTTTTATTGTCGTTTCAATGAGGCGTTTTTCAATTTAGCATAAATTGGAATCTGTTTAAACTAAACTGAAGTAAACTGCTTTTAAACTGAGTTATACATCCACAATGGAGTTTAACTAATTCACTTTGTAAAAAAGCTTAAGTTAATAAACCACAAATCTCTTGTGTGAACAGAAATTTTTATTCCTGTAAAAAAAACTGATAAAAGACTGTTAAATAAAGTTTCCCCGCCTTAATAGAAAAGTGTAAAAGAAGTCAAATATGACACATGGTAATCAGATCGTATCCCTACTTTGCTGAAATATGCTAAGATAGAAAGTAAAGGTATGAAATAAAAATTTGGCTTGATTAGAATACAGCAGTAAGTGTAAACACTAAAAAATTGTGTGTTACAATCTAAATAAGTGAATCACAACTTTCTGAAAAACATGTGCTTGTATCATGAGGGAGAAGTGAAAAGAAAATTAACAAAATACCTTGGTTCAGGGGCTGAATTCTTCACTGTAGTAAAGACAGTGGAACTGCAATGATTTATTTATATTATCTAATGATCTACCTTCTAATATACTACTGAAATGGGATTTCTTTCATACACAAGCCTGAATACAGGCCAATAAAGTTTAAAAAAAAAAAACCAACAAAACAAACGTTTAAGATAAGCAGCTATTAATCTTCAAGTATGTGCTTCAGTTCTATCAAACTCCTGAGTGAAAAGAGACTTAAACACATACTTATGGACTTCCTCCAGCTGGGACTCTGCACCATTATTAGCTCTAGCTATGTAAGTACAGGTTCTCTGTGTTACAGTGGAGTATAACTGAGAAGAGAAATTGCTTTTGACTTCAGAATAACAGAGTACCTTGGAAATATTTTTATTATAGCAGTCTGAGGCCTCTTGGTGGACAAGAGGGGACTAGAGTAGTATCTCTGCTGCAAAAGAAAAGCACTTTTTACTTTGTACACATACCATGGATTGTACCTATAGGGAAATTGTATTGAAGATCACCTTCATCAGGTTTTGATATTTTTTCTAGATCTGATTTCACTGAACCCTTCCTCAACAAAGAGCAGCCACATTTGTGCTAGGCTGCTCAACAGCACTCTCACATGTGCAAATGTGGCAAGGTGGATGTCCTCACTATGACACTAGAAAATGAAAAAGGAACAAGAGACTTTTCACAAAAAATCACAAACAAACGAAGACATAGAGTAGTTCAGGCACCATTTATTCATTACTTAGATTCATCTTGAATCCTTCACTTGAGCAGCCCAGCCCTTGGTATTTTCTTGCTCTCCAGATCTGCTGGACAAGCAAAGCATGGAGGAGAAAGTGATAGACACCTTCTCATCAAGACAGTCTCCCCTTTAAGACAGGACCCTGCCCTTGAAAAGGCATGGATCTGGCTATTGTATCAGGACAACTAGAGGCAGGACTGTGAGCATATGTTGTGATTGTCCTATAAGACTGTATCAGACAATAGGAAGGAACAAGTCCGAGGCCATAGGTAAGATCACAAAGAAATTTTGGTTGATTAGACATGAGGAAAAAGAAAAAAGGTCAAGGTCCATCGTAAGTAGGTACTGTGTTTCCATAGCAGAAGGCTGACACGGAATGTCTAACTCTTTTTAAACTGTGTATTTCATTCAGGATAAAATGTTGCCAGAATTCAGTTATTTAAAAATAAATAAGCAGCAGCTTGAATGCAGATAAAGGTACCCAACTCAATTAGGAAGGATTTTTTTTTTCCAAATCTGAAAGCAGGCATTATCCTCCTTCAACAGAAAAACACAGCTGTGCAATGCCGAGATACTAATGCATTCTGCATTCAGCAGATTGTAGGGAAAACAGACATTCTTATTTTGGATACAATTCAAACTTCTGGCAGTGTCTTCCAGCTTCTGAGGTCATTTACATCACTTCATTACAATGCACACACATTGTTCGTACCTTGTTATATGCCGATTGACTATAAGTAAGTATTTGCATATTATTGCTCCATAGCTTATTGAGAGGCATTTCATTTCAGAATTTTAAATATTTAGTGACCAGGTGTTTAACTGCCAAATAAAAATTATCACGTCTGTTTCTTATGAGGAAAAAATCCAACCAATCCAGTAAGACATTCTCAGTACCCAACCAGTGAAGTGTGTAAAAAATGTAGTGAGCTAAATTCTGTTCTAATTTAAAACAGCATAAAAGTGCAATTATTCCTCTGAAGCAAAAAATACATGACCAGATATATTTGATTTTAATTAAAATTAGAATGGGGACTCTAGTGAATCAGAATGTTAGTGATATTTTATGTTAAAACACAAACACAATGGATGGAATCACTAGTCAAGGGAGGAATAAAGAAAACAAAAAAAAAAAAATACTTTAAGCTTTGGCCCCATAGTTGTTTTCATATTTTTCCAATTATTCACATTTTGTATTTATTCTGCTTTGTTTTCAGTGGTGTTGGGTTTGGCTATTTTTTGTTTAATTGATGGCTGACTGTTACAACTCTTTAAAATGTACCTAAATGAAAATAGCTTAATTTTCAACGTCAGGAAGCTTCTTCTGCTCTGCTTCATTCAGTACCTTTTATCATTTGATGATGGAATGACTATTAAGGTGAACATAATGGAATTATAAAAAAGACAGTTGCAGACCTGGGTTGTCACAGAATCATAGAATGGTTAGAGCTGGAAGGGACCTTAAAGATCCAACCCCCTTGCCACAGGCAGGGACACCTCTCACTAGACCAGGTTGCTCAAAGCCCCATCCAGCCTGGCCTTGAACACTTCCAGGGATGGGGCATCCACAGCTTCTCTGGGTAACCTGTTCCAGTGTCTCACCAGCCTCACAGTAAAGAATTTCTTCTGAATATCTACTCTAAGTCTCCCCTCTTTCAGTTTAAAACCGTTACCCCTTGTCCTACCACTCCACTCCCTGATAAAGAGTCCCTCCCCATCTCTCCTGTAGCCCGCTTCAGGTACTGGAAGGCCGCTATAAGATCTCCACGGAGCCTTCTCTTCTCCAGGCTGAACAACCCCTACTCTCTCAGCCTGTCCTCATAGCAGAGGTGCTCCAGCCCTCTGATCACCTTCATGGCCCTCCACTGGACTTTCTCCAACAGGTCCACGTTCTTCTTATGTTGGGGCCTCCAGAGCTGGACGCAGTACTCCAGGTGGCGTCTCACCAGAGCAGAGCAGAAGGGCAGAATCATCTCTCTCGACCTGCTGGCTTCTTGACCTGCTGCTTGTGATACAGCCCAGGATTCAGTTGGCTTTCTGGGCTGTGAGGGCTCTTTGCTGGCTCATGTTGAGCTTGTCATCCACCAACACCCCCAATTCCTTCTCCGCAGGGCTGCTTTCAACCCATTCTCTGCCCAGCCTGTATTTGTGCTTGGGATTGCCCCAGCCCTTGTGCAGGATCTTGCACTTGGCCTTGTTGAACGTCATGAGGTTTGCGTGGGGCCATCTCTCAAGCCTGTCCAGGTTCTTCTGGATGGCATCCATTCCCTCAAGCATGTCAACCGCACCACACAACTTGGTGCTGACAAACTTGCTGAGGGTGTTCTCAATCCCACGGTCTATGTCACCAACAAAGTTGTTAAATAGCACCTGTCCCAGTACTGACCCCTGAGGAATGCCACTCGTCACTGTTCTCCACTTGAATATTGAGCCATTGACCACAACTCTTTGAGTGCAGCCATCCAGCCAATTCCTTATTCACTGAGTGGTCCATCTGTCAGTGTCCTGCTGATTCTCAATTATCACACATTTGACCATACAGTAGGATTTCCAGTTCACTTGCATGTTTCCTGTACCTCTGACCTCACCGTATGGATATCCATCAGTGAATATCCAAGCCTGTGAAGCATAACGTAATCTCACCACCACCCTGACTTTAGCCTTCTGACCAACAGCCAGTGTTTATACTTACCTGTAGGCTTGGGTCACTGTCGCCATTACTGGTTTTTGTTAAAAGCTGCAAGGTGGCATGATATTCTCAAGGTGAAGATATTATATTCTTCCTCTTTTTCATGACGTGACCTCTCTCCCTCCTTACCAGTTCATTGAACTGTATCCCAGCATCAGAGCAGCCAAAGTATTCTTGTCAGCATCATTGCACAATTAGGTATTCATCTCCACATTTCACTTCCTCCTCACTGTGCAGTGCGTGTCTCCTCTTCTTATTCTTTCCTAGCAAGTAAGGAAAGACCAAAATCTCGGAAAACTAAGCCTGTGATGTGAATTAAATCATCAGATTTTCAGGACCCCGTTTATTAATCTTGGTATAGCCATTGGTAAAGAATAATATAAAAAGAATAAGTGCAACCTATATGAAGTCAAGTAAATGCACAGGACTGACAGGAAGCCCACCCAGCCCTGCCCTCACACATATAAGAGAGATTGTACCAATGGTACTTACGAAATATATGTACATTCCCTAACCTGAACTGTTTTTCTTCAGGGCTACTCCGTTGCAAAAGCCCTTCAGAAGACGTGCAGAGACAAAACACTTTTATCCATGGAAATTCTTGTGTTTGCAGTATAGCTGATTCCTAGCAATCATCTCCAAGATTTCTGGGTGCCAAGACTATCATTTATTTTAAGCAATCTGGACTATCTTAATCAGATACCTGTATTTAATTACAGTGTATAGGTATGCCTTCTTTATTCATGGACTTTGAAAGAGAATGATTGATGAATAGAGTTTCTTAATCAGAGGTAATGATTAAAACTCCAGCTTTTAATACTTACGCTAGATTATGGACTAATTTCTTTTACTATTTTAACTTTAGGCACTGCAGTCATAAATGTTTCATAAGACAAGTTTAGAGAGTCTTCAAACTAGAGAAGTATTCTGTTAGGTAGATGACAACTAAAAGTTTGGTAGAAGTGCTGTGGCCTGTTTTATGTTCCTTTTGCATTGCAATGCCTTATTTTGGACCCATTTTTCAGCTACATATTTATAAAATAAAAGGCACATTTTAGTCTAAAAGGCTTCCGGATATTTTCTTTCTTTTTGCCTGAATCATTGAGATAAAGCAAAGAGGAGATTGTGTGCATATAGGAGGAATTGAGTTCTTTGTAAAATAAGCAACCCATCTATGAATTGGTGTCCTGATAACTATGACCACTAATGTTCTCCTATACCTTCCAAATATAAGAGAGTTGATAGTTTGTTATTATGAAAATAAATTTTCTACAGAGTTTTAATCTTCCTTTTCTTCATGTGATATTCCATTGCTTGAAAAAATGCATATGTTTAAATCTTCATCTGCTAACAAGCAGTGATCTGGTTTGATATACAGGCTCTAGCAAATACTTTAACGTAGGAATGCCAGTTGTCTCCTGTTGGTTTATTTATATCTGGGATTTTTAATACCACTATTTCATTTAGAACTTGAGTGGTCTATGTTTTTACATACCTGCAGTGCCAAAACAGAAGATTTGAATACATTAAATATTTTTTTTTTAATTTTAAACAAATCTTAAGGGCTAGCATCTTATTCTTTAAGAGCAAAACAAATCTAAATCAGTCATGTTATAAGCAATTAAAAAACAGATTTTAAGATAAGCTTGATCTATAAGAAAGGCTATAAAACCATTGAGCACTAGCTGCTACAAC
Organism: Tringa tobata; assembly: GCA_033628505.1. Taxonomy (NCBI): domain Eukaryota; kingdom Metazoa; phylum Chordata; class Aves; order Charadriiformes; family Scolopacidae; genus Tringa; species Tringa tobata. The sequence goes on from JAHREE010000280.1 coordinate 5,559,079, forward strand.
TTAATGTATATTGAGAATTATTATTTTCAACATTTTTCCTGAGTTTCCTGTAGAAAACAATTGCTTTTATAAATTTTACTTGTCTAATTTTCTTTATTTTTCAAATTTACAGTAATACAATCTAAAAATAAGTGTTGCTCTATTCATCTTCATGCCTCCTGTTCTGAATACATTTAGAAATTTTTCATGTGCGTATTGTCACACATCACACACAGAAAGAGCAGCTCTTGGCCTCAATGGCTGAAGGCAGTTTATTTGAACACCCATAAAGTTTTCTGCCTCTCCTGTGAAAAATCATTCAGAATGGTCTTTGTTAAAAACCTTCATAAGAAAGCTTAAACTAAGTCCTGTACATAACTTCACTAAAACTTACTATCTCAACTTTTAAACTTTAAACTCCAGGGTCCCAGCATTCATTAGCCTCACAGGGGAAATGGAGGTGCCCTTCTTTTAAACTAAAACTATTAGCATGCAGTACCGTAAATATCAGACTGTCAAAAATGTGATTCTTTCACTGATAAGCCTTGAAATGATCTTGATTAAAATGATAACTGTTTCTGAAGCTTGGTGTATCTTAAATACTGTAACGGATCCCATGAAACCATCTCCAAGCAGAGTTAAGGTAAATGGGCTCAGAAAGTTGTCTTACGGCAACAGATGTTGTTCTTACATGTGCTTATAAGAGTCCTTCTTTGACGTTTAACCATTGAATGCCAGCAACAATTCATATGCACAGAATATTAGAATAATTTGATTTGAAAAGCAGAAATAGAGCTTCATATTAGCTGTTTTTCTACTTCCCTGTCTACAAGGCTTATAAATATGTCATCAGGTATGCCTGGGCCTCACTTTAGCTTCTGGTAATTCGTTTGCCTTGTTGTGCTATTATTTATGTCTACTTGATTGCCAAAATAAAGAGGATGCCCAAGTTAGGTTATGTTTTATTTTTATTTTATTAACTCCAGCCTTGGTCTCTTGTTCCCTTTTTCTTGCTTAGTGCCATTACAGACATTTCATTTATGAGTACTGTCAGCAGTTATGAAAGAGCAATAAAAATGATTGAGGGTCTGGAAGGGACTGATTTATGAGGAAAAGGAGAAGAGCTAAATATGGAGTGCCTGTCTAAATAATGATTCATGAATGACGCGCTAAATATCTGTAAGTGTTTTAAGAGGGTAAATGAGAGAGGAATCAGGGAGGATGGTTCGGAGAGAAGTAACCAGGAGTGACTGAATGGAAGAAAGTAAAGATTTAGGCACATTTTTCTTTATAGCCATATTTTTCTTAAAGTAAAACTGCGCAATAAGAAACAATTTCCCAAGGGTGCTTAAAGCACTGCTGCCACTTGACTGGATCAAACACACCATCAAGATGCCTTAAGAAACCACTCTTCTTTGGATCAGTAATAGCTATAAGAGTTGCTTTTGTATAGGTATCTCAAAGCACTCTGCAGCCAGTACTTAACACCTTATGACACCTTTCGTGTCGCGTGAAGAAAGAGTGTTAGTGAGAAAAATCAGTCTAGACACAGACGTTTACAAATTTTGACATAAAACATTCACAACTTTCATCTTAAATGCTTTAGTTTGAATCACAAAACTGGGGAGAAAGAAATGCTTTGCCTAGGAGGTTAGTTACAGTACTCCGTAAATCTCAGTCCCTGATTTCGTCCTCTCCTTTATTTATAGGTGTTTGACACTATGTCTGTTATCTCCTAGAGGAAGGCCAGTCACCCACCTATAGAGCTATTCCTATTTTCTGCTAGTTAAGCTATCCCACTTCCTATAAAATTCTCCTGCATAAACTGCAGAAAGGCACTGAGAGTGACTCTGTGGCATGGCAACCCTGGCAGTCTTCTGGAAGTTAGACAATATGTGTCAAGTTTCCCTAAGCAGAGGAGAGAGGGTAACTTCCAAAACTTGGTGAATATTCTGATATTGGTTATTCTGGTCATCACATGGATATTCTGGGATTGTGTAAAAGGAGCCTAGAGAACTAAAATGTTTTCATTCATCCCCAGTGTTGCTTTATTTTCTGTTTTATGGAAAATAATGTATTCAGTTTGATCTGCTAGATGGGCATACTGCTGGCTCATATACAATTTGATGTCCACCATGCTCCCTAGTTCATTTTCTCCAAAGATACCTCCAGATGGTCATCCTTCAGCATATATACTGGTGCCTAGAATTATCCTTCCCCAGGTAAAGGACTTCACACTTACCGTGTTGAACTGTGAAGAGGTCAGGGTAAAAATGCTCCATTTTTAAACAAAAGATCTACTTTTTTTGCTGTCATTCCTTTTTCCAGACATCCTCTTCTCAATTTGTACTTTGATCCTGCACAATTAACAAGGAAGTTTTCTTTTCACAATTGGCCTGTTGGCATGTAATCATTCAAATCTTTCCATGGATACTGCCATTTTGGACTGGACAAGAGCCAGTCAAGATCTCTGAGCTGGTCAAGAATCAATATGTTTGTTCTGATTTTAGCTTCATCTGGGAAAGTTGATGTCTAAAGGTCTTTTGATTTTTAGCATGTAAGGACTATTAACTTTCTCTATGGCTGCTAATTTCATGTCTTGCTAAAAGATGGTATAAATGAAACAACTTTGAGGAGAAGAATGGGGGTTTTGTCATACAATCCTGAATCCTAAAATCTATTTTGGATGTGCATTGGTTTATGTACCAATGTTAATTACAGAACCAAGTAATATATTAATATTTTCTTTCCAGAATACAGCAGTAGGTGTAGAGGTTGCATCACATATCATCTATGTTAATAGATACGTATGACTAATGCAGTGTACATCAAAAGGAAAACTATCCTGAGGTACTATGCATGAGTCACAGAAGTGGTAGCATTATATTTAGGATAATAATCAGACAAGAAACAACAGACTCCCAAAATTTAATGAGGTCATTTAGTTAAAAAGTGTATTCCCAGTTTGTGTCAAGCTACAGGCCAGTGTTTTATGTGCTTGGTTCTTTTTCTTTCTTTCTTTTAAATTCGTTTAAACAACCATGTGCAATGGAGCTATAAATTACCATAATATTAGTCCATAATCTTAATGAGGTAATACAAGGTGTCTGCAGTTTTGTTTTCTAATCACATTGCCTGCCTATTATAGGAATCACTGTGGTGAAAATAAACATCTCAAATATAGACTGCCTTGTAGGTGAATAATCCTTATTGTATCAATGTAGGTGATAGAGGCAACATGAAAAAAAATAAAAATGCTTCAAAGATGGTGAAGCCCAGATGCTCAAATACAAACAGGTGGGAGATTTACCTTTTAAAAAGGTCAGGAGTCAGCAAAGGTGCATTGCTTCTTCCTTCTGTTTGGAAGAGAAGTAATGATGGGTTAAACACCACAGGAACTACTGTCATGAGTTCCTCCCAAATGAGTCTGGTCTTATTTCTGAGATACCCCTGGAAAAGCAAATACAGGTTCTAGTAACTTAAAACCAGGTTACAAGTATAATTCCTGTTCTTTGAGTGTTTAAGGTGTATTTTTTTTTACTTTTCTACTGGAGCAGTGTAGCTTCTGAAGAAAGGGTGTTTTTAATTAGTTGCTTCTCGTGTCCCCTATATAAATCCTGGCATTTTAAACTATTAGTGAAATTTTATATGGAGAGCAGATCTAGGTTTATTCAAGAACATGCTTGCTGAACCACAGATAATCCACTATAAAAGAAAAGGCTCTCTAAATGTTAATGTCATCATTCTTTTACACATTCCATAAACTCGAGGACTGTCAGCCTACAGAGCACTGTGGAGGATTCTTCAAGAGATAGAGATATTTCAGCACAGGATTTGAAATAATAATAGGGAATGTTTTTTCACTTGTCCCTGTTTGCTTGCTTTTTGTTTTTCTGAGATCTGTTTCATCTGTTAAAAACTTAACCATACAGACAGGGCAACATAAATTAATTATCCTACTATTTTAGTTGCAAATTATATTCTTACTGCTCTAGTCTTAGAGCTAGCTGCTAGTCCTGAGTTAGTTGACATTGTTGGCTATTATCTAAAACTGGACAAATTGGACAAATTGTTTTAAAAACAATCAAGCAAACTAAGCAAAACAAACAAACAACCCACAGGAAAAAGGAGGAAGAGGTTTTTTCCTAAAAGGGTTTTCTATTTTGGCCATTAATTGCCTCCTAAAATAAATCTTTAAAAGTCACCTTCATGACATGGTGTTTGTTATCCTCGACACTGAACATGCAAAAACCAAGAGGTTAGTTTGAAGATCTTTGTTTAGGATGCTCTGCATTTTGCACAGTATAATAGATACACAGAATCTGATTTTATCATGTAGCAGAAAATGAAATGCATTAGCATTAAGCAAAGTACTTTGTTGATACTTATCTTGTTGAAGAAGAGGACTTCAAACTGATGCTAGTATGTTTGGTAATTAATTGAGGTGGTGAAAAACCATGATGCTGTCAAAGACTCAACTTCTATATAATGCTGGTGTGTTTTTATCCCCCACAGAGATAGCAATTGGGTTGCTAGGAAACTTATTTGTGTTTAACAAAGAATAATGTAGGCATCGCATCTATGGGAATGATGCATGAGCCAAAAGCTGTGTTACTTAAAGAGATACTTACCCTTAAATGCCTTTATTTTTGGTTTACAATGGGTGGACAGGTGGTCCTGTCTCTTCACAGAAATATTTCACTGTATGCTGATTTGTTAGAGTGTATAAATATACCTCAGTCTCCAAAGTGTAGGCTTCCCTGAGACCTGATGGGATCATTTAATTACCAGAAACACGCGAGTGTTCAAACTGTAAGTAAGCAGTGAAAGAACCAAAGGACCCAACCCTATCTTGCCCGAGTCTGTCTCTAACAAAATAATTCTGCGAATCTAACACCATGTAAGGAGAAAGAGAGAGGGGGAGAGAGTTGTTCTTTGGCTTTGTCCTTTAAGAAAGAGAACCGTAATTCTTTTTCTCTTTGCCCTAACCCTGAAGACTAGGCTGTGTTTGTGTGTCGTTTGGTGCTGTCCCTTCACCTATGCAGTGTTTCCCTTGCAGCTAAAAGAGGCAGTTTCAAAATGTTCTTGTGCCTTTCCCACTCTGGAATACAGTAATGCCCAAAATAGTTCAGACAACCCCAGGGGCAGGAACCTCACCTAGATGACTGGGTCTTAGATGCTGCCCCCATTTCAGCACCACCCTTACACATGGTTTAGAAAAGGCTTATATTCAAGGATGAACCTATATGAAGGCAGTGGACGCTGATATACCTCTCTTGTTACTCTAGGGATATTTCCCACCAGGCCACAGCTTTACTCTCATTCATTCCTGTTACCCTCAACTTCAGACAGACACAGTCAAGGTGATAATCTGACTTTCTAAATGTTTTGGTAGCAAAATCTGTAGAAACATTCTGTGTCTTTGTTGAATGCTGTTGCTTTTATCCTTTTTGAATTGTATTAAAATTTTCTGTGATCTTTCTCAGAGTAACCATGGCAGCATAACTACCTTATCTGCTATTTCCTTCTTTCCCCTGTTATCAATATTTTTTCTAGGGGCTTGTAAGTATACATAAAAATAAAATCCTACTTTAAAATAACATTAGGATGCTTTGGTGACATTTATACCCTCCCAATTTTATGATCACTGAGAGCAGATTTCCTTTTGGCAATGGGAGTATGACAGCTATCACTTGCACTGTGCAGGCCACTTTAGCTTTGTTGAGATCATAGAAATAGCATCAAAAACTGATGTCTGATGCCCTTCAGTAAAACAATTTATTTCTATTTCCTGCAGTAAAAATAATAATGATATAAGTTTAAAATAACAAGCCAAAGAAAAAATGAAAGCAGACCTTGTCGGTTTCAGCCTATTTACGAGATTCCTCACAGTCAGCATCTGAAACCATAGACATTCAGGGTACTGAATATTAGGTTCCAAGTATGCTAGTGAATATATTTTTTCAGTTTTAAGTATCATTTCAGAGGAAAAATTATTTCTCTTAACTTCAGTTAAAAGTACTTACTTATCAAACTGATTTTCATAGACACTTGGGAAATGCCTCTGTGGAACTCGAATCACAAGCTTCTTTCTGTTTATTGTTTTTTAGTATGTGCTGGCATTAAATGTATGTTTTGGTCAGGAATAGCTCCTTTTAGAAAAATTATTTGTATAGCTAACAAGATTAATCACAGAATCACATGGGTTCGGCAGGGATCTCCAGAGATCATTTAGTCCAACCCCCCTGCCAGAGCAGGTTGCACAGGAACTTGTCCAGGCGGGTTTTGAATGTCTCCGGAGAAGGAGACTTCAGCACCTCCCTGGGCAGCCTGTTCCAGTGCTCTGCCACCCTCAAAGTAAAGAAGTTCCTGAAACAGAGTGGTACAGGAGAAGTATTCCTGTCATCAGGCATCCCAGAAGAGGTGAATAAAAGATTTAGAGAGATTGTAATCTATATAAAAAAACTTACAGAAATTAAACTATGAAAGTAATGAGATAAGCATTTTTATTGTTCTGAAAGCAATTGCAGGACTGAGATTTGATTAAAAAAAAGAATGTAGATATCCTGACTATAAGAGAAAAATCTGAAGAGAGAGAGGAGACTTGTGAAATATTGGGGGATTAAATTTGGTAAAATCAGAAAGGTCATCTGAAAGGTAGGCAGTTTATACCACACCAGCTGTCTGTACACAGCATAGGCTATGCTATTATTCAGATTTTACAGTGTAGGAATAAAACTGTTCTAAATGTAAAATCAATAATCAATATTCTAAATGTGATTATTGTTCACTGATTATCATAAAAATGAATTTTTGAATTTGTCCAATTCTGCATGACTGAGTTTAAAAGAAGGAGAAAGAATCAAGTGATTCTTGTTTTGAAGAGATCTGAACTAAAGAAATGCTGGTACTTCACGAGACTGAAAGAAATTTGGTTGAACTCAAAAAGCCCATAAAATTGGTTTCTTCAGATTCTTCAACATCAAATGTGCCATTGACTGAAATTTTGTCTAGTCATGAGCAGGAAATTTATGAGTCTGATGATCCCGCAAAAGAGACAATTTCATTTCATCATCTTCATCGAAACATAGTCACAATGTTAATTGATGTTTCTTCTCCAGAGCTTTCAGCAACATTTTAACATCTGCTGTATTCAGGAGTAGATTTTATTCATTTCTGGCATCCAAAACACTGCAGAGATCAATCTGTGCTGTATGACATAAAAACGACTGAAAGGCAGTCTTCAACTTGATAAAAAAATTAAAGTTTCCTTTTATATTAATAAAATTAATTGAACAAAATCAACATTAAAAATAGTGAATGGAAGGCTTACATTCACATATTTGCTAACAAATTTGGCAAGCAGAAAAAATATAGTTAGTGATAAAGGAAGAATTAAGGCTTAGGTGTTTTGAAGTTTATGACCATATAAAACACGTATTGAGCAATAGAAGTACAAACTGTGACTTAAAAGAAGTAATAATTATTCGGGTTCATCTGACCATAAAAGCATCCTCAAAACACATCACTGACTTAAAAAGTCTTTAATGCCTGGTGACCCTGCACATGTCCAGAGCTGCAATCATTTGAGAATACTGTTTTCCACCTAAAATCTATTATTTGTTTGCTGGTATTCTCTGAAGAGCTTAATTTCTAACCTAACATAAACTGAAGTTTTGTGGCAGTCTAATGGCTAGTTTTCTTGTATAGAAAGCAGGTCATCTGGATTCAATTCTTTCCTTCCCATAACAGCATTCAAAAACAAACAATAAAAAAAAAGTCTCCCAACTCCTAGAAAGATGCCTCAGTCAATAAGCTATGCAGAAATACTTCAGAGTAAAAAATCTCTCCATCATCTTGAAGCAGAGACTCTGAAGTGAGGAACTCAAGAGTGGGAGTGTGTAGAGGAGGGACCGTGAGTCTAGAGCCTTGTAATTGACGCATTCATTTTATGAGAAAAATATACTAGTTCTGTTCTGTTTATGCATTTTGTGTTTCAAAGTAACTGGCTAAAATATTGAATGACATCTCCTGGAGAACAGATCCAAACCCTGATCTCTTCTCTCCTGATGAGCATCTTATTACTGTACTTCCTAAAGCCCCGTGGATCTGAATTCTTCTCTGCAGTAATACAACTTCAGGAAGATAGTATGAAAGTATCTCTAGTCTGAACAGCAAATAGCAAAACACCTGGTGCTTTTTGTGGAAATGCAAACTTTAGGTTGAACTCCCTCTCACTTGTACACTCAAGACCTGACAGAGGGATTTGGATGCCAAACAGAAAGAAATTGCTTAACATAGGAGTGAATGTAAGATTGATATAAGATTGGTTTTTTATTTAGGGTTTTTTCCTAGATGGCCTAACATTTCCTGTTAGTTTCTTCACTGTGTGATATTTTTAGGTTACTGTTCTAATACTTGACCCAGCAAGCCCAAAATTCATTGGGGATCAACAGGCCTTAAATTTAAATGCTCTAACACCCAACTTGTAGTCACCTAAGTGGTTCATTAGAGCTATCACTACGTAAGTCAACACCTAGAGTAATGCCAGGTGGTTAATCAGGCGTGATGTCTGGTCTGAAAATCTATACTCTCATCCATACAGTTAAATGTTCTCAATATTAAAACACCTCATGCAGAACTCTGTGTCCAGGTTGCTAAGGATGCAGTTTGTAAACCCAGGGATTGCAAAACAAGCTCGCTGCTAATTTGACAATACCACTCCATTAGCCACAAGCACAGCCCCGTAGGAGAGATTTTCAAAGCAAAGCTGTGGGTGCTGAGGAATTGCACCCAATAAGGGTTCAGGATCAGATCCATGTTAATGCCTGCAGTAGTGGGAAGTCATTGGAAGGTTGCTAGAGTACATCTAGCTTATTTTGCCCCAAAGTTCTCCCATGCAGGATTTCTGGGACTGCTCAGAATTTCTGGGAGGCTTAGCACAGGAAGGACATGGACCTGTTGGAACAAGTCCAGAGGAGGGCTATGAAGATCATCAGAGGGCTGGAGCCACCTCTGCTATGAGGACAGGTGGAGAGAGTAGGGGTTGTTCAGCCTGGAGAAGAGAAGGCTCTGGGAAGAGCTTATAGCAGTTTTCCAGTACCTGGAGGGGACCTACAGGAGAGATGGGGAGGGACTCTTTATCAGGGAGTGGAGTGATAGGACAAGGGGTAACGGTTTTAAACTGAAAGAGGGGAGACTTAGAGTAGATATTCGGAAGAAATTCTTTACTGTGAGGGTGGTGAGACACTGGAACAGGTTACCCAGAGAAGCTGTGGATGCCCCATCCCTGGAAGTGTTCAAGGCCAGGCTGGATGGGGCTTTGAGCAACCTGGTCTAGTGAGAGGTGTCCCTGCCCATGGCAGAGGGGTTGGAACTCAATGATCTTTAAGGTCCCTTCCAGCTCTAACCATTCTATGATTCTGCAGTGCAAACTGAGGCACAGCAAGTGAGGTGACCTGCAGTCCTGCCCCAAACGGAACCCCTAAATTAGTCTCATCCTTGTGATGTGAAAAACCTGGAAAATTGGGGGATTTCAAATCAAAGTCTAAAAGAATTCTTTGGTCTTGAGCTGGCTACATGAAACCATGTGGTCTTAGAAATGCCACTGAGTTGTCTGGTTACCCCTGCAGGCTGGGCAGCTCTGATACAGACCCTTGAGAGGAACACTCTGCTCCGTCACAGCACTTGCACACCACGCAGAAAAACCCAGACTGGATCACCACTTACATTAAGGAAACCCTAGCATCCCCTTGGCAAGGCCTTTAGCTCAATATTTAAGCACCAGAATTAAGGCATCTTTTATACATAGGTGTCGTGTGTGCTGTGCAACTATGCTGTCAGTATTGTGAATGGACACATAATGCTGTGGAGCACACAACGGAGTAGGAGCAAGTCTTTTCACTCAAAAGTAGATACCTATCACCTGATCAACTGAATCACTCCTTAGGCTCCACTGATTGCAGCAGAGATTTACATAAAATGGGAATGCAGATATTTAACCACACAAACAGATGCCTGTGTGAGGCATGAAGGCAGGTGTCTTAATCTTGCAGTGTATTTGTTTCTTGAAATCAGAACTTGGCCATGCTGAAGTTCCCAAAGAGCTTTATAAGCATCAGCAGAGTATTCTTGTTCAAATTATTCACATTAGGATTATTCAGATCAATATGAACCTTTATTAATGTTGAGCCTTTATGAAGGAGGAGATTTTGAAAGGGCAAATAACTTCAACAAGAGAATGTCAGTATCTCAAAATAGACCCAAAAAGCTGGTTTCCGTCACAGTGAAAATAGATTACTTAATGCTGTGTGGTGTTCGCAGTATGGTGAATTTTTCATTTACAACATGAATTTATTTTGGGGGTTGGAATAAATATGCTTATGGAGTCAATTTAGGATTTTCAGTTCTACGGGATTTCAGTAAGATAGTAATTTTTAGAAATGATCGATTTGCAGGGAAATTTTGCAGCCAATGAAAAATTCTTCCTCTGTTTGGCTGCTGTTATTCATTCCTCTCTTGCAGAAGAGCAGTAACTCATTTCTGCATGTGCTGAGGGACAGATTGTTCCTCTCCACATGCAACAGACACAGACAGTGCCTCACACTGAGGGGCTGGGGTCATCTCACTATACTTAAATCACTTCTGTTAGCTTTGCAGCTCTTGTTTTACTCTGTCCGCTTCCTTTTACTTCTTCCTTCTACATCACTCATCCTGGAAAGCGGAGGACAAGATAGCCCTGTGTGACAGAGGCAAGAGTCCCTCTGTAAGAGGCAAAGAAAAATTTTAGAGCTATAGATGGAAAAGGGGGGGAAAGGCTGGAAGATGGTAAGCAGGGACATCTGTGTTTTAAGAATGAGCTTAACTGTGGGAGAATCGAACTTCAACATGATGTTATTGGAAGCCTAACTGCAGAATGAAGGTGTTTCTTAAAATGTAGCTGATACGGAAGTGTAGCATTTGAAAAGAAAAACTGTTTCAGAAAAGAAAAAGGAAACACTTTGGAGGAGGTGAAAGTGATAAAGAGGGTAAAACGCTGAAAGTTTTTTGGAAAGGAGGTAGACAAGTCAAAATACAGATGGCGGTATCTGAATAGGAGAAAATCAAATCCATAACACTTTTACACCTTTTTTTGGGAAAAATGCATCAGTAACTCCCTGGCAGTAACATTCATAAAGGGTGGGTCTTCTTGGGAGAGGGGAGAAAGAAGAAAATGTGGTTTTGTGTGTGTGTGTGTGTGTATTTGAGATTTTTTTATATGGCTAAAAGTACCCTTTCTTTCTTCGCCAAGTTTGTCATTTATACTGAAAAATAAAAAGCTTTTACTAATTGAAAGGCCTAAACCAGGAAATAATAAACTGTGAAGGATACATTTTACACTTGAAGAAAGGGTGAACGTCTTTCAAAAGCTTTGATTGCCTCAAGCCTTGATATAGTACTGTGGTCTGATACTCAGAAATCACTCATAATTTTTTTCCATAATTTTTATGGAAAATCTGTATTGCTAGAATTTAAATCACTCGTTTCAGTCCTGTCAGAGTGTTTGCCTTTTTAACACAAAGAGTAATGTTGTCACTGAAAAGTGGACTCATTTTTTTCTCTGCTGTTTTTTACATATTATGCAAACCATAACCTATGGCAGATCACTGCACAGTATTTAGAGGGGAAGGGCCTTCCCTCTTTTCTGTTCCTGGTGACTCAGACTTTGATTTCTAATAAAGAACTAGGAGTATACATTTTGGATAATGTTATGTTAAAATTGTTTTCAGAACTAAATTAAACTAATTTTAGTATTGAGATTATAGCCAAGCAATTTGGTTTTTCTCATTGATTCTTACTAATTTGTTAAAAACTGCAGTTTTGTGGTGCAGATGTATTCACAGAATTAGGTCAAAATTAGTAAATGGTTTTCATCAAGAAATGGGAAAACTTAATTTTGCAGTTACATTGTTTAAGTAGTTGCTTTGACTTTTCTCCTTGAAAAAAAAGAGTTTATTTCTTTAAGCGATTCAGGGGTATCTTTTCAGAAGTTTTAATCAGCCTTTCAATATGAAACAAATGCTTTTGATTTAAATCATATTAAAAATTATAATAATAATTAGGGTGTGATTGTTAATTTGATTTTTGGTGAGAAAAAATGAAGAAATTACTTTTTTACAACTTGAACCATATTTGCACACTTTGTTGTTGTTATTGTTTGGCCAATAATTGAAGAACTTCTTTTCAATTTATTTTTGCATCTGAAATCCATGTATAAAATACACCTCTATTTTTATTATTTGTGTGACTAAATAATAGATAGAAATGTTTCACTAAAAAAAAATGTTTCTTTTTCAGAGTGCAATTACTTAAAGGTATCATTTTTGCACTTTGCATATATAATAGGAATGACTAATACCATTCCTTGCTTTCAAACGCTTCATCTGTGCTTGACATAGAGAAAATGTCATTCATTACATGGCTGCTAACACAGTTTCTGTTCATTGACCCCAATTATACAAGCTATCACTGCTCAGGCTTAAGAAAGCGCTTAGGTGTGCACTTGAGTTCCATTAGTGGGACTTGTTGAATGGGGAAAGGCAGACACAGGCTTGAGTGCTTTGCTGAATAGGGCCTATCTTAGGCACTGGCCCTGCCAGCATTAACATCTCATGGTAGAAGAGTAATCTCATTGATTCCAGCAGGGCAGCTCACACAAATAAAAGGTCAGAATTAAGCACACATGTGAATATTGGAAGAATCCAAAGCTTAATACCTGTCTGTGTAGTTAACTTACAAGCTAGCCTTGTCCACGATGCAAACTGGCCGCATGCATACTAGCTTACATCCTACAACTGTTGTGTTAAGTCTGGGAGGATACTGTTCGACTATATCTTGAGCAGCTCTTGTATGATAACCCCAAAATCTGCTGCTTTGGGTCATCACACACCATTGCACAACAGCGACACGCATCACAGTTTCAGTTCTGGGGTATGGGAGGGGGAGAAGCCCTGGCAACAGACTTGTCCAAGCCTCTGCATTATATGTCTATACCTCAGTCACAGTCTAGGAAGAAATTCGAGTGGCTAAAAGCATCGTTCCCATTTGCACAGTTCACATAGAGCTGTTGGAGGCAGGGCATTCGAAACGTCTCCCCAGGTCCCACAATAGACAGGATTTCCCCAGTAAAGGATTCCTCGTAAAACACTCACTGACATTAGGGGCCAGGGCCAGATATGTGCTTTCTCATGAAAAGGACAAATGGTGACAGTAGCCAGAGGAAAACAAGGAAATTAAAATAATTTTATTGAAAAAATATGTTTTCTGCAATATACAGACATTCCAAAGAAGGGAACCTAAAGTAAGAATCTATGGTTAAAAAAATCCTTGTGTCTGCACAGAGCACACAGTTTTCAGATAGGCAAGGAATTTGTAGAGATGCTATACATAATTCTGCACTAAACCGTAAACCAAATTTACAGTTTGTCATTCACTTTACTTTGATTGTTCTATGTTCTTATTGCTGAAGTGGTTTATACTTTCACATGACAGACCATTGAATTTCACACAAACATGTAACTCCCGTCGTACTTGACAGAATCACCCATCCTTGTAGATGGGATTACGCAAAACAGCCTTTCTCTCTCTTATGTCACTACAAAAGCAATGCACTGGTGCTTCAGGTGCAGAACTCATTGCTAAAAAAAAAACCTGCCAACAAGGAAACAAATGTATAAATTGCCTTTGGCCAGCCATCATATTTAATTGTTTTCCTAAACTGTATTACCTCCTAGGCACATGCTGCAGCACTGTTGTATCAGAACAGATAATAGAGCATCATGGTTTTTCAGGGGGAAGAAAGGGATTTTAATGAAAATGCCACTTTTAATAAAAAAACTCAATAATATTCAGTCTTGGTTGTTCCAGCTGAGATATTAATGTCTTGCAGTTCTTTCTGGAATTCAATAACTGAGAGGGAAAAAGGTAGAGATGGGGAGTTAAAAAATACTTGGATGTGCTAAGCATATAAGGTCACTGGAAATGTTGGTGGAACCGATCTAACAGCACTTGCTCTTTCAAGATTTTTTGCACTATTTTTCAAGATAGCTAGAAGGAAACTTCTCATCTGCCTAAAGGCTAAAAATTATAACACTCTTTTACTGCAAGGCAGAAGCTATGTCACATGGAGTCCAAGAAAATTCTGAAACAATTTCGACTGCCATGTCTTTGTATTACCACCACCTTGTATGCAGGGACAATGATTGAATGCAACGGCTCTTCGAAGTCATGGACTGGAATTGCTGAAAACCTGGTAGTAAGATATTGAAAAAAGCAGGTTTTGCATTCACCAGCTCTTTTCTTCTTTAAGATACTCTATTTGAGCAGAGACCTGCTGACTAGGGACCCATTCCGTGGAGTTATGTGCTTAATGTAACAAACGTGAGCAGACCCATTCACTTTCATGAGACTGTCCTGTGCATGAAATTAAGAATGAGTGCTTTTAGTCCCCAGGAGATGATGTCCATTATTGTCATATATAATTGTGATCAATAGAGATATTTCAATTAGAGACGCCTGTGAACTAGAAAAGCCTCTGCTGAAGAGATATTTAAGAGGGACTGACTCCTTTTCACTACATGCCCCTCACTCCATAGCTGCCAAGGTAAGATTGCTGCATATGCAGCAAATCCCCACACATCAGAAAGAAACTGTGGGCAGCAACTGAAAGGTATTTTGTTAGAAATTTCAGCATGTAGGACTTCCTAAATTTCCTTATTTTTTCATTGAAGTCTTGCTATTTTTGGTGTCTGCATTTTTTTAAATGACAGTTTCCCAGTACTTGGGAAGACCAAAGTTTTGCTTATGCTTTTAATTCTTATTGTAGGATATATTTTAATACGTAAATGAATAAAAGAAAAAAGAAATGTTGACTGAAAGTGAGTAAACCTTTTCATCCCAACACTTCTTTTCTTTTTGAGCAAGAGACAAAATTTACACTGCTACTATTTTCCATATATCATTTTGTTTACGAAAATGTGTCAGTTTAAAAAGAACAAAACTGAATATTTTACAGTGGCCAGTTTAACTTTCACAAGGAACATCTCCAGCTTTTTCTTTTGAAATAGTTTTTCATATTATACACTTCAATTCTGAAAGTAAAAATTAAACAAACAATAAAAACAGCCTGGGTATTTTAAGTTATTTTTATAATCCAAAGTAATGTGTTTCTTCTAAGTTGGGCAAGAAAAAGCTTTTATAAAACAATATAGTAGGAAGTAACAAAAATAATTCTGTGGCAATGTAGGTTTCTAATTCAGAGCTAAACATTAAGCATTACAGCTTATTCAAGCTGAAGTGTACAGAATTTAAGTAAATGCCCAATGGACTGTGCTTCATTCATTTTAAAAATTCAGCTGCTGGAAAAGGATATTTGGGTAATGATGATAGCCCTTATCTTCTACAAATAGTGTGATAATTAAAGCATTTTCCCAGTTGACATAAGATCTGAGTTGTAGGTCTCTACATTAGATTTCCTGATCTGCTGCTTCCATGGAAAATTTCTCTAATAAGTGGAGCATAGAACAGCAAGGAAAAAAATGGGAAAACCAAAGCTGGGCCACAGTCCAGCAAGATATACAAGATGAGGCAAAAAAGAGAACACAAAAGCATGTAACTTCTTAGTCAAAAGGCTAGCTTATTTCTCTTGAGAGGGGAAGACACAGTTCAAGTCCTTGTTCCCAGGCTGTTTTATGTATTATTCACTAGCGAATTATTGCATGAAAACCAAAATAAGGTAAATAAATCACTGCAGGATAAAGAAGCTACTTTGAAACAAAAAATAAACATTGTAATTTTCAATAATTTTTTCTTTTTTTGAGAAAGATTCAATACTTGACTATTCATTAGATTGGCATTACAGGATGATGTTGCATCAGTCTCCACTCATACTGTATTTCAAAGACAGTTATCCTTAGGATAAGCGCACTTTGGGGTTTATCTAAAAGGTACCTAAGTAGAAATAGTCTGAATGACCAAATCACAGAACTGATTGATCATGGTTTGGAAGGGACCTCTGGAAGTCACGTGCTCAAAGCAAGATCAGCTGTAGCAGGTTTCCTGGGACCATGTCTAGACAGGTTTTGAATGTCTCCAGTGATGGAGACTCTGCAACATCTCTGGGAAACCAGTGCCAGTGGTCTGTTACCCTCCCAATGAAAAAGTGTTTCCTGATGTTCAGACGGAACCTCCTGTGTTTCAGTTTGTGCCAATTGCCTGTGGTTCTGTCACTGAGCACCACTGAATAGAACTTGCCTCCGTCCTCTTTACATCCTCCCTTCAGGTATTTATTTATATACATTGATAAGATCCCTCTGAGCATTGTCTTTCCCAGGCTGACTAGCCATAGCACACTCAGAGTCTCCTCATATGAGATATGCTCCAGTCCCGTCATCGTCTTTGTGGCCCTTCACTGGATTCTCTCCCGTATGTCCATGTTTGCCTTGTATAGGGGAGCTGAGAACTGGACCCAACACTCCAGGTGCGGCCCCAGCAGTGCAGAGTAGAGGGGAAGGATCACCTCCCTCGACCTGCTGGCAGCACTCTGTCTAATGCAGCTCAGGATACTATTGGCCTTCTTTGCCCTAAGAGCGCATTGCTGGCTCAAGCTGGGACGTCAGGTCCTTTTCTGCAAAGATACCTTCTAGATGGTCATCCTCCAGCATATATACTAGTGCCTGGAGCTATTCTTCCCCATGTGTAGGACTTCATACTTACCTTATTGAACCATGAAAAGGTCAGGGTAATGATGGGGTTGTTCCTTCCCAGATTCAGGACATTTCCTTTCCCCTTGCTGAGCTTCATCATATTTGTGTTCATCCCTTTTCTTAACCACATAAACAAAACGTGATTACGCTCAAATTACAGCACTTAAGCTTATGAGATTTTAACTTTCCAAGTGTTCAATGAAACAAGTCCTCAGATAGCAGTGAATCCTTGCTGCAAAGTAATAACTGATGTTTATTTTCTTATTCAGATCTCAGTTATCTCAAAATAGAGCCACTGAGTTTTGAGCTTTTCAAGTACAGTATAGTGTTATGGATGTCTCCTGTTCACTGATTTAGAAATCATATAAGCAGAGAATATCTGCTTCTTTTCTTGATTTAACTGTCTGTTGTATCCAATACAATAAATAAATTTACTTGCCCATAGCAGTGAAAAGCAAGGATCAAACTCTAGTTCTTGCAATGCTGACAGGCAGGATAGTCATTGAAGCAGAAAGGCTCCCCTGCCCCTGTTGAGTTGTTTGTACCTAAGTAGTACTGTCACCCTCCTCGGAATTTCATATTCTAGTGCAAGTCAGCTATGGTGGCTTAATCAGCCCCATCAGAAGTGTTTTATGAGCTTCAATAAATATACTTCAAAAACAGATGTAAAATTCCTCATCTTGTTATGCCCAACATCTAGGCCAGCATCCAAACTGTATGCACAAGTATCTCGTTAATGTTGGACATGAGCAGCAGGCTTGAAATTCAGGTGAAGTAACATCAATTGCAAGAAATAGGTTTGGAGGGAGAGGCAGGACACCAGTCTGTGTGCGCAGGACTAGGATTCTTCCTGTAATTCTACCACTTTTGTTAATAGCTCTTATAAATAAAGAAACAATTCAGACTTATAAAGCACGAGTCCTCTAATGTAATTAGGTAGTGCACAACGCATGAAGCAAAGTGGAAGGGATCTGTCTACTAGCACTCACAGCAAGGAAGAGGGGATGATTAATAGGAAAAGAAGGCAACGTTTTAGAACAGAGCAGCAGGAAGCACGGAAAGACTCAGACTACCTGTAATTCTTATTTCCAGGAAAACAGAGCAACCTTCCATAAACAGGAAAGCGGTGGTAACAAGAATTAAATCTGTGTTTGTAGCCAGTTTGGAGGATGAGGGTATAAAAATGAGAATATGAAGATAAAGTTCATTACTACCCCTTTTAAAGGACAGATTAGGAAGTTAGTGAGACGATGTGGCTAGACATAACTTTCTAAATATCAAATGGCTGGCAAAAACTTGAGTACTGCCACACAGGAGAAAATAGATTGGATAAGACCTGTCTTTTAGGAAAAATTGATCTGCGTCTGACATCAGATGCCCAGTCTAAACATAAATCACTCCAGACTACCTCCGTAGCAAACAGAGGAAAACAAAACTTCTCTCCAGAAGCAGTTCATCTCATGCTAAAAAAAGTCAAAGATTATTTATCTCTGCTTTTCTTGTAGAAGTCTTCAGTTAGTTCAGATTTAAATGTGAAACTAAAAGGTTGGGTGAAATAGATTTCATCAAGAAAGGCTAGAGTGATACCATTTTGGAATTTTTCTTGGTTTACTTTGGAAACAGAAATGGGTCTCAACAAATTATTTATCTCTACGGCTGCCACAGGGCTGTACCTAGGAAATTTCTAACATGTTTTTCAAATCTGTTAAGAGTTTTTTCAGGGTTTGTCAAAACTGTTTGTTAGTTTTTCAAGCACCACCAGAGCCCTAGATAATTTCTCCCAATTTTCATTACCTTTAGCATGAAAAGACTGTTATCATGGAAAAGAAATTCTGTAAGGATTATTGAACTCATATAATCCACTGTGCTGCAAGAGTATTTCAGGAATTAAAGGCAATATATTTGCCCCCTCTTATCTGCTTCCCTAGGCTCCTGCTTCTGGCCATTGACAGAGACAGTCACAAAGCGGGATGCATTTTTGGTCTGACCCATTACAGCCATTCTATCTTTCTAATGTTGCTCCTTACTTTTCTCTTCTTAGTAAGCCTACACTGCACTAGTCACTTTGGAAGAATACAAAGTTAGCTTTCATGAGTCTTGACCAGAGTCAAGATCAGCTGTGAGATTTGTAATGCCAATTTCCAGGAGGGATTATTTCAGAGACAAATTTAAGCAGTCTGAAGTGACTCCAAAATGAGGGTGACCGAGCTACCCAGGGTAAAAGTTAAAAAGTGACAGTCCCTGCTGGAGAACAAGAGTGCCTGGCTAAGCTTCACGAGCTCAAACAGCAGGACAGAAACACTAAGTGTTTAGGCATGCAAGGTCCAGTACAGATGTCATTAAGATCAGTGTGATTAGAAGGAAAATATTCCCTCCCTATCCAGTGGTAGAAAGAGGGTGAGGCATAATACCAACCATACCTTCAAGGCTTCTCATTATCCCAGCAGGCCTGTGTGAGTCCAGTATCAACAGCTGTGGTCCTTCTCAGGCAGTGTCAAAGTTGCCCGGGGATGGCCAGGCTTTTAGACCACAGTAGAGTTTGTTGAGAATAAAAGAGTAGAGGAAACAGATCAGAGAGCAATAAGCAGCTTACGGTCGCGCCTTGCTTCCCTAACACTGCCTGTTGCATCTGTAAGAACTAAATCTCTTTAGTTTGGGATGTTTTTGTACTGGTTTGGTGCTCCTTATTCTACCAAAGCAATATGTATGACATTAATCTCTATCAGAATTATGGATAAATTATAGAAACAGATAACACCCATGTACTGCAACACACGTGTGTGCACAGAAGCACATATAATACTCGTAACATATTGATACAATAGTTTTTGAATATTTCATGTACACATAGCATCTGTTGTTATATGTCAATAGAATATTCATTATCACATGATTCCAAAACATCTCATCTGTTACAAAAGGTAACATCCCTTCTACTGCTGCATTTTGCAACTCTGCTATTAGATCAGTGAAAAATTTGATTCCAGCTGATTTGTGGAGGCAGCTGCAATGTAACCCCTGCCACACTGAAAAGCAGAAGTATTATACTGAAGGAGTATGACCTAGTGCTATTGTTTCAGAAAAGAAAAACATTCTGAGCCAGTGGCCCAATGCAGTGATTTGATAAGAAATTCCTGAGAAAGAGAAGGTTTATAGATGTTTGCAAACATCAGTGGCACCAAATGCTAGGAAGCTGGACAGAGAAATCCGTGTGTTTAATTTCCATGCATATTCTCAAACTGAAAGAAAAGAATTATAAGGGGCTTGTACAGCTTGCTAATAGATAGCAAAGGCATAGTGCTAGGAAATAATCACTAAGATAGAAAAATGTGAAGTAGATCCTGAAATGCAACACATGAGACTACAGTATGCAGCACTTCTATTGTTTTTGATGAAGCTCAGAAGGAAGAAAATGGAAAACCTGTAAAGAAAAAGCAACACTGGTCATGCTGCAACTTGCACGACCTTCCAGAAAACAGTGAGAAACTCACGTAAAGTGAGGTTCTGCACTGCACCTAAATGATTTCTCAAAAGTTGTAGAAAATGTCAGCCTGAGTCCAGTGATCATGTTCACACCTGCCAGCCCATCCAGGAAAAAGTGTTTTCTGTATATGAACAAACAAGGTTACCCGGGTAGATGGGGTGCTCCAAGAGGGAGGACAATGCCCTGTAAACACAAAAGAAAAGGTAGTGGAAAAGCTCAACCAAGTTTATCAGGAATGACCAAAAAGGCAAAAGATTTTCTCATGCCAAAGACTATTGAGCAACATCCATTAGAGGAATTACAGAAAGTACAAAGAAGCTGTTAAGATAATGTCAGGCTAAGTAGGCATCCTTTAATAGCAAAGGAGCTGAGGATTTGCAACTGAAGAATCCTGTTTGGTTCAGCCACACTTCAGATAAAACAAGTGAAAGGCATCAGACTGAGCCTCAAGGGCTTCTGCTTACGTGACAACACCACACATTAAAGGATGAAAATAGGGAAAACTGTCCTAGATTAGGAGCAGCCCCTTTTCAGTGGCAATAACACAGCACACAAGAAAAGGGATATTGTTTTGATCAGCATAGCTGAAGAATCATCTTGATTATTAAAGGAAAAGCTTGAGAGTGAAGACCATTTTGGTAAATTAGCTGTATACTTGCATATCTGGTGCCAGCATGTTAATAAAAGATTTCAGAGCAGAAAACATTTTCAGGAGTGAAGAGAAGCAGAGGGTTGGAAAAAAGGTTGAAGGAGATGCCTGGAAAACAGTCTATATGTTGTAAACAGCTGTAATGGTAGGCAATTGCAGTATCCCCTCAAACAGGTTTTGTTGCATGAAACTTGTACTGTAGTCTTACACATTCTTGTAAAATGCAAGCAACAGACATCAAGAAAAAGCCAAATACCTTCAAAACATGAGAGCATTCAGGTCTTCTGTCACCCCCTTGCTTTCCCGTAGACAAGCTGTGCCTGTCTAAACTGTCATCTGGTACAGGCTGGATGAGGCAATAGCAAGAGCAGGGCTGCTCTGGCATGGGGGGATGAGCTGAGGGACTGAGGGTGACCACAGCATGGGCAGTTCCCTCAAGGACCTGGGTGTAGTCTCACAGATCCAAGTAGGTTCCACATGATGGCAGTGGCAGGGTTTATTGACAGTCAAGACAAAGCAATGGGTCAGGTCCAGGGTCCATCCAGGTCCATCCACAGCAGGACATGGCCAGAGCTAGCGCTGTAGATGAGGATATCCAGTTCACAATCCACCAAGCCCAAGGATTAGATGTGGGCTGACCTGCTCCTGGTGTGGATTCAGTTTCTTGCAACTTAAGGTAGTTTGCAATGGGACTATGTTCATTACTCCAGAAATGTTTAATTCAATGTTAGCAGTGCTCTGTTTTCTAAATGTACAAGACCAGACATTTAGGATACGAACTAGTGGCAGACAGTCCTACCATGCTTTACTGAATTTTTTGAACTGATGAGGATACATTATTTAGAAAAATGTAGTCAATAATTTATCACAAGTCATATAGTATTAAAAGACCAATGTTGCAATAGTGAATCAGAAAACTTTGCTTTCCCTGGGTTAAAGTAGGAGAAAAGTGTGTTTTACTAATATTTAAGAACTGCTCTATAACTGGCTGGACCAGGTTCTTATTGATAAAGTGTAACAATATCAGTCATAAGGGGTAAGAGTTCTCAATGCATTCTGTAGTTTGTAATGTTAAAACCATGGGCTTTCAGTTCTATGAGATTTTAATACAACAGAGTGGCCTTAAATCCTTTGATAACTATGAAAAATCACAGATTTTATAGTTTTGCATAGTTTTATGGTTGGTACAGATTAGTGAAGCGAAAATCAAAGAGGTTCTGCTTCATAAACGCATTCATTTGTATAGGCAGAAAACACAGTCAAAGAGACCTCTTGGGGGTTTGTGGAGGTTGTGTTGATTCAGTGGAAACCTCTGACTTTCCCAGAAGGAAGGATTGTTGCATGGGGTGGTGCAGTTACCATTCCCAGAACAAGTGAATGAGAAACTGTGTATTATGCAAAGATGAATGCAAGGATTTGCCTCCATAAAGCTCCACACCGATCACATAAGAAGTTCTTTCTGTCTTGTTGCGTAGCAGCCCTGCAAGTGGCCCTTTACATTTGGCTATAAAAATATTCAGTCTCAAAATAAGCATTTTTCTCGTGCTGCACACTGGAGCAGCACACTTCCGTACCACAGTTTACACAGAAGTTGATAATATCTTAATAAGTTTTCCTTTCTTGTTTGTGAAGCACACCGAATTGTACATGAAGGCTGGATTAAACACCTTGCTGGCAATTAAGAGCATCTAGCAGCAGTTTCTTATTTGAAAGCAAGATTCTCTGTCTGAACTAAATTCTTTCCAATAGGAATAACCACTGATTGTATAAGTGACTCCGGATGAAGCATACTTGCAGATACTAATAATAACTAATTATTATTAGGCCACTAATGCGTCTTAGCATTGAATCCCCAAAAGCACCCTAGTGGGACTTAAACAAAGGAATACAAAATCACAGCTGAAGTGCCAAGTTGGTCACTTGCTAAAGAATCATTTGCTTTCTTGTCTGACTGAGCCCCGTCTACCCTCCTTTCACCACTGGACACGTTCACCCTCTTTCTCTTACCTCCCCACCCAGCTGAAATAAGAATTATACTTGTGTGCTTAGAAGCTGAAACCATCGTGTGCTGCAGCACAAGGGAAAACATCTATGATGTTGTTAAAATATTTATACAGCTGGATTCAGTGAGATGCAGCATCTCCTTTTAAGTTAACAAGCTTCTCTCAACTGCTAGATAAAAAAAAAAGAAAAAGAAAAAGAAAAAGAAAAAAAAAGAGACCTTTAAAGCCAAACCCCCTCAGATAATTTTTGTGGTAATCTTATGAACCATGTAATTCACAACATGATTTAAAACACTGTGCAGTGCCATATCCCAAATACAGACCAGAATATGCACATAAGTCCGTGTACAATACACATTTATTGTTTTTAAATCTCTGTGCTTGAAAAGATTTTGCTTTAGCTCTAACTCTGTGAAGAGAAAACATTTCCAAGACAACAGGAAAATAATTTTGTCATTGTCAAGGTGACACCGAAGTCATACATTTGTTTCTGTGAATATTCATTCTAGCTGGTAAAACTGGAGAAAGCATTTTCCTCATAGTAGCGGTCAGGGCCAGATTGCTTTTATGTGTCTTAGATAAAGCTATTATGCCAGGAGTAAATTAAAGGTTAATATACAGTATTTATTCCAGTCAGCCATATCATTATTTTTTCACTGACAGTAACATCTGAAATTACTGATTTGAAATCACTAATTTAGAAAACAGAAAAAATTCTATATGCACGACCACAAGACCTTGCTACTGCGTAGTATTGTTGGCACATTTCAGCACACACAGACCAGCTGCTCACACGGAAAACCTAGAAAACATGAGCAGCGGAGGCTAGCAAGCCATAGGGTGAATCAAACCCCCTTATGGTGTGAGCCTGTCTGTCAGACAGGTGCATATACATATATCTCATGGTTTGGGAAACTTAATTTTCTGTGTGAGCAGTTGGGAGGAGACTGCCTTTCTGGACAGACCCCAGATAAGCCACTGTCCTGCTCTGGTCCAACAGCAGGCAGCATTCGTGGACCCTTCCCTCTCTTCCTTCCCTACCGCAGAGTCTGAACATCACAGGCTGTGCCCGACTGCTCCTGCAACCCCCTGGAAACACCTTATCCCCCAAGGCAGTTCCTAAAACCTCTCGAGATTAGCTTTTCATTTTTAACTCTGTTGTGTAGTTCTGGCAATGAGATCTGGACAGTGTTAGGGCCCAGTGCTGCCCATGAATTTGTTCACCTGTTCCACAGAAGAGATGATACAGAAAGCCAAAGGCAAGTATTTGGGCAAGCTTTCTTCTCTTTAGGTTTGGACAATGCTTCCTGTATTAGATGGTGAAAGGTTGTACAAATTTTGACTTTGGAATTTAGAGATGATTTTGCAAAAAAGTAATTGTGTTTGCCCCTCCCTGATATTAATAAAGCAACTACATCTATTTTTTACAGTTGTAAGTATAAAAATAGGTGGATGCTCAGGAAAATGATGTATTTTTGATGCAAACAGTGATATGACAAAAATGTCAGTTTTATTTAGAAGCCATAAGGGGTCATTTGTGGGGTCAGTGCCCTGGAGCAGACTTGCCAGTTCCATGTCTAATTTGGACACGAGTTGGGATCTGATTAGGACTGAAACTAAGTTATAAACAAACAAATAAAATTCCCAGCAACTGAAAAAATTGGTTTTGGCTAGCTCAACTGATAAATAATGACAGGGTCAAGTCAGCTTTATGGATTAATCTGGATTGCTTGGTGAATCAGGCTCATTTGAAAAATGCAAACAATACCAAACCCAAGGTCATGGATCTAGAAAAAAAGATGTAGGTTATTCCTGTGAGAAGAGAGAATATCTTGAATTGCATTGATGTTGGAAAGAATTTGGAGGCACAAGAGATTAGGGAAGGTCTCTGTTAGACACTCCAGCTCTGAGGATAAACATGACCTATGGCTATAGGATCGTTCATTTGGAAACTGCTATTAGTCTCCTGAATGCAGTTTTTCTATCAACAATTTTAAAAGAATAATGAACAAGAGAGGAGTGGGAAAAGAGTGATTAATAAAACACAGCTAGAGATACAGGAAACTCAGTCTATTCAGTTTGTTCACAGAAAATAAAAGATGGATAACAAGCAGAGCATACGTAGCAGATATTTCTTTAATCTAGGAAAAAACAAAGTTTCAGTAAAAGCTAATGATTGAAAATTCTAGGTAGATAAATCCAAAGTAATTATTCGTAAAACAGTAGTAATTAACCTTCCCTAAAGAACTGGAGGAGCCCTTGAAGTAGTTTCACCAAGATTGCATACTATTTTGAATTCTGTACAGAACATCACTGGACAGTATCTTGTACTTGGTGAAACTCGCTGAAATTCTCTGCCCTGTTTTCCAGAAAACGAAATATCACATTCTGACTTTAAAAACTATGTTTCTGGTAATCATGAGCTTTTTCTCCAAGGAGCTCAACACTGCAACTTCTTGGAATCCTGGTGGCATTTAGCATCTCCTACTTCCCCTATATTCTGTTGGCTAGTGAGTAGCATAGTCACCAGATTCCACAGAACAAGCCTTGATTGCATGCACATTTATAGGAAGATTTTTTTCTATGGATGTATATGACAAATTAGGATATACAGCTGTTTTGAAATCTTACCTAACCCCCTGAATCATTGTTCATTCCACATACTGAAGTCGGATCTGCAGCTATCTGCATTCAGACAGGAAATAATTACATTTACATATGCAAACAAAATCATCTCCAGTAACCTAGGTCTTGGAAGCAAGGTCATTGTATTAAACTGATTAGTTTTATCAAACTATCCTTAGGAGGAAAAAAAAATAAAAAGAGAGAGAGAGAACAGACTTATCTGGGCTTCCATAGCCCTTCAATCCACGCTATATTTAGAAGCAGGAATCACAACGTTTGAGCATGTTTTACGTGGTTGGATGTGGAGTCTGATTCTAATTGCTTCTACTATCTTTGGGGATGATTTTCATGAAGTGAGGCATCACTCATCACAAGCAATAGCGCCACAATTAAACCTCTCAACAGCAGAGGCAGCAAGGAGAATTACCCACAGTGAATAAAACTTTGTATTTTTTGGACAACTTTAGTAATAAAAAAAATTAATTTAAGGCAAGAATTTGCATCATAAAAGGGATATTTTTTTGCCAGATTTTACCATGACTTTGGGAGCAGCAAGAAAAAGAACACAAGAAACTCAGTTTTAAAATATTCCACAGATTGGCAAGATTTGTTTATTTATTTTTATTATTAAAAAATAAACAGTCTTGCTTTGATATTCTTGAGTACATAGCCCCGTGACTTTGCATCTTTAACTAAGACATTGAGCACAGCAGTGGTCTCAAGCATGTGACATTTTATCTTGTGTTCATTTGATAGAAGTATCAGACTTCAAAAATGTATTTCTTCAGAAATGTTAGTAAATGATTTAATGTTAATGAAATGTTACAGTTTTCATGTTATCTTTATAAAGTTATAACATCCTGTCATGCTGTCCTTTATGCATTAGAATTTCGGAACTGAAAGCCACCCATACATTAAGCAGTCTGTCTCACAGCAAGGTGTTCAACTTGACATTTTGAAGAGCATAGATATTTCTATCCCATGTTTTTTTCAGCTTAATGCATTATAATTATGCATTTTAAAGCATTTTTACTCTAATTTATTGCTCTTCTTCCAAGCAGTATTGCTCTTGAGTCTCATAGAGCATATATATTCCATGACAAGTATAATTAATAGTTTTTTCAAACCAACTCCTTTGTGTATACTCTGTTGCATCCAGTGTTATTTCTCAGAATTTAATATAGGTAAATTTGGGGAGAAAAAGATACCCCTCAGGCTGTTGTTTATCTCTTGATCTATACATACAATAGGAACAGAAATATCCATTCTTCTATGAAAATTAGTATCATATATGCTGTACATATGTATGATATCTATGTTCAAATGCATTGTGTACTATAAGATATCCACACTGTGTGCTATGAACAATGCAGGTCTGGGCTTCCTGTGTAGCTTAGGCTTTGGAAAATTCTGACTTTCTCTCTTCCTGGACTGTATAGGGCTTCTGTCTTTCTAATTTTAGGAACCTGAGTTAGTCTGAAATAGCCAGCACAATTAAACTCCCACTCTATTTGAATTAGAGGTGCACAAAGTAACAAGATATTTGCCTGTGTTCTGTGAGTAAATCTGCTGATTTATTTCAGTCACACTCATGGTGATTTTATTCACAAACATTTGTACAAGGAAGACTTTATTCATCAGAATAGTCAAGGAAAGGGAATGAATCTTGAATAGTAGAAAGAATAGATTTATAGAGTATTCACAGCTAGTAGAAGGCATCATGGCCCTTTATTATAGCCTCTTTTATGCCTTTATCACAAGAGGTATCAAAAGCTGTGGATATTCATGTATAATTCATTAACAAACAAGGCATTTTTCCTGTTTATAATACATAGGTCATCCTTTCTTAGAGCAGAAATAATGCCATCTGATTTTGGTGATTAATCAAAGTGCACAGAGTAAATAGGAAATAATCATACTGACCAGTTATGAATAAATTCTACAGGAGGTTAAAAACTGTTCATACAAACTAGTACAAATAAACAAATAGAAAGATTTAATTAATAGCCTGCTCAGGGATAATTTGCAGAATGACTGTATTCATCAAAAAAGTTGATCTCCGTAGTAAGTAAAAGCAATAAATATTCACTTTTTAATGTTTTATTGCAGTGCTTGGACAAGCAAAATACATTCATATACTCAGCCCTCCATGAAGTTGGGAAACTTTTGTTTTATATTGATAGTTAAAAAGGGGGTTTGGGTAGTTCCACTATTTAGAGCATAATCTTAGACATCAAAAAACAACGTGCAAAGTGCAGAACCCTAAAATGATGGACTATAAATGACCAAATACAAAACGTTGTTGCATGGGCAGAGTAACTCATAAGACCTGTTTTCCTGTGATTTTGCATCCTTTACAGTCATTATTGCTGTGGCTGCCCTCCACCCGACCAACTTATTTTTCCATGGTACTCTCCTTTTCCCCCACAGTGGCCTCCACAAATAACCCTCAGGTCTTCCCCAAATGATCCCTGCCCTCACTTCTCATCTGTGATGGTACCTCTGTTTGCCAACAAAAACCCCAAACAAATGCACTTACACAATGCTTAGCACCCTGTCACCCTGTTTGCTACCCACCTGGCTGAGCAAGACATGCCGGTTTTGCTGGTTGCCTAATCCAGGTCCAGGTGCTGCCTGGTGAGCCACCGAGTCAGCCTGCAGAAAAAAAAAAACGTAGACACATTTTAATCTTTCCCTCAGTGGCTATGGTGATAGGTTGTGTCTGTTCTTCCCTGTTTCATCTCTTCATGAAATTTGTGTGGTTTTAATATCTAGATGTCTCTGTTAGATTTGGTTAAAATCTGCCAGCAGGCTCAAAAATTACATAGGAGAAGGAAAGAAGGAGCTATAGAGAAAGAGAAAAATAAGAGACAGACGGTAGGATACTGGAAGGTGGGTTTTTTTACCTTAGAAAACTAATCTAATGAAGTTCCTCTAATACATGCTTAAGTACAGAGCTTTAAATATTTATTTACTGGCTAATTAATACACAAGATGTGGGATTCAGGACACATGCACAGTTTATGTGAAACACTAGCTGTAATTGAAAATCACAGTTTTTCAAAGACGGATGAGGTTGTATAGGCAGGTGGCAGGTCTCAGCAGGCAGGAGGTTAGTATGAAGTATGAAAAGCCTGCAGAAATGTTAGTAGTAACTAGACTAACAAACTCTCATTTACTCTTTGGACTGGTGGGAACTCAAAGTGGATGGCACATTTAGCTTTGGTGGTTTTTCACTGCATGGCAGCCAGGAAGCCCAGGAGAAACATGAGCAGCCCTGGTTATTGAGGGGAAACATGGACACAATAGATCTGTCAGGTTCTCTGTCTCCTTGATAAGACATCCTTTGGCGCAGTCAGTGAGGTGCCTGCCTGTCTCTCCATTATAAATGCCTGGGCATTTCCTGAAGGAAAAAAAAATACCAGAGCAAAACAAAAAACCAATATTTTCTATTACTGGAAGTGTAACTAAACTTTTATGCTTATAAGAAGTCACCTGACTGGTGGAAACGCCTACCAGTGTTCACATATAACATGCAGAGAATAGAGAGAGTTTTTTGCACCTGTGATAATACTTTTCAAGTTTCTTACTATAAGAAGAATAAAAATACAAAACAGAATAAGGTCCTCTTCTGTTTCCCCCAAAATACTCAAGAACTCCACATCTTATGAATAATAAGTTAACCAGGTGCTGCTTTATAAATGACACTAGATGCTTTTTTATTAATGACGCCTCTTCTTTGTGTAAGCATATTACCAAGCTGTATAAGCCAAGACTTTCTCTACCAAGTGCTGTAAAAACACAAGACAAAAAAATGGTCTCAAGTAAAGTGTTCACTATTTAAAATACAAGCCAAAAAAACCCCCGCAAAGACTAAGGAACATAACAAAATGTAAATATTAGAGGTGGGTAGAGTTAAATTTATTTAGGGTGATTTAACCCAGCAACTCTGTGCTTTCCTCTGTATTTTTCCCTACTTCACTTTGGCTTCAGTTAGCCAGCTGCTTTTCTCAACTTTCTCTAATATCGGTGGATTTAAGATGGCAGTAGTCTTGTATTTGTTTCCATTTGTTTTACAGATATGTATTTGCAATCACACTCAAATTTAACAAAGAGTAGGGAGACAGAGGCTGTCCAAAAATGGTATTAACTTGGGGTTTGTCACTTGTAATTCTTATCCACTCCCAGCCAAGGACCATTTTCTCCTCAGGCAGCAATCCTTAATATCTTCCGTGCAAAAATGCTGCACACTTGCATGAGAACAGGATATCTAGAAATTAATTTCCTGCACACAGGATTTATACTTTCTCACACTGTGTCTTGAAAGTACAGAAGCCCGTTAACCTCAAAGTGTGGTTCTGTTGCACCACCTGCCTCCTTTGCTTCTGCAAGGACTACAGTAAACACAACACTAATAAAGATGGTAGATTGTTTTTATCCATTCCAGTTTTAGATTTCCATACTTGTGGCTTTTAAACTACTTTCTTTCCAATGCACAAGGTCTTAATAATTCTTTGTGTGTTCCAATTTTTCCTCAGAGCTAGATGAAAGGAAGTATGCAGTATGGGTATCACACATTATATTCCAGTGTTGGTTCCCAGTGCAAGCAGTTACATTTGCTGATAACAAAATGCATTTATCTTCAGCAGCATTTTAGATAGCTCCACAACCTGCTGTGTATTCTAATGAAACCTGTATCACTACCAATTAGACACCTGCAGAAGAAGTGGGCTATGCAAATGCCTTGCCCCCCAAATGCTATTTTCCCTCTCTCATTAAGCTTTCAAACTAAATTATATCACAGTTAATGGCTAAAGACTTTCCCCTCAAATTTCAGCATTGTGTGGAATTTAGCCAACTCCAACTGGTTTTAAGGACTCGTGTGACTGCAAGTCTTTGAAAATGGATTTGCATTGTTTCCCACATGCTTAACCCAACCCTGAACCTGATCACTTTCCTTTCCTTGCATACACATGCAAATAGAAATGCACTCCCTCCTTCCTCCCACCTCTCCCTCCTCCCACCTTCCATCACTGTGATGAAGTGTCCTGATGGGCTTGGAACACAGTAGATTCTTGTAACGCTTTTCATCTCTGGAGGTCCTTAAGTTCAACTGTGACTAGATGTAAATCATGCTTGCTGTAAACAAACATTTGTTGGTTATATACACAAGGTAGAGAATAAATAGTGGGTATCTCGCTTGTAAGGTTGTATTTCCATCGAGAGTTTCCAATGATACCATAAAACATGAGAGAAAAGCAAACATGATTTATGAAGTTGCTACAAGTCCCAAGATGGAGCTGTATCGTGGTAATTCACTCCTACCAGTTTATTTCATGCAAATCTCAGGACCTGTTCTAAGCCCAGCCTGGGATATAGTCCCCATCTTGCTCTCACGAATGTTGCATTAACCTTTTATCTGTTCCTGGCTCCTGCTGTTGCTGCCCCGTATTCCAATTTGTCTGGCTCCTGCTCTGGTTGCTTTCATCTCCTTCTCCAGGGTGCTCTCTGCTGAATGCCTTGGCAGGAGCTGTAAACATTACCCCATATCTTTTAATTACACATGCAAGCATATTTCTGAAAGCAAGCTGTGCATTCCTAAGTCAAAATTGGATTATGAGATGCCTAAACAGTTTGTGCTCACAAGTGAGTATAAATACGTGATCATCTCTCAAAGCGTGGACAGCACGGATTTGGTACTAGGCTTTAGATTCCTCCTTTGCAATTTTGGCCATATACTTTTAAGCATTTCTTGAAGAAAAAATATCTCAAGAACAGCTAAACAGAAACTTAAAATCTGATTTACATAGGTGGAAGGAGGGTAGTGATCAAGTATTTTATTGAACCTTGGCCTACTATCACTTAAACAAGATCCTCTTCACATGTCAGTAACTGTAACACGACACAGAAAAGCTGTCAGTGGTCTGCAGAAAGAAAATGTCTTTCCAAGTTGGACTATCCCAGCCACAAAAGTGAGGGTTACTCCATTTTTTCCTATCTGTAGTTATCATAAAGATTGAACATGACTATGACTTACAATTTTTTATTGGATGATTTCAGTGAGACCAGCTGTAAGAACATTCTTGGTTTGCATAGATGACAACACAAATGAATGTTGTTCTATCTTAATGCACATTCTTTCTTCTAAAGTCAGAAAACAGAGGACAGGCTGACTCTGATAATATACACTTCCTATGTATAACTATACATTTTAAGTCATATCCAAAGCTAGAATGAATTTAAGGCACTTTAGCTGACCCTAAAACAAGTAATGTGGTTTAACCCTGGTGGGCAGCTCTCCCTTACCCAGCTGCTCGCTCACTCCCCCTCAGGAGGATTCTCACTATGATATTAGTAAAAAATTTTCCAGTTCTAGTACCTTTGAAAAATACGTACAGAACATTGGATAGAAGAACTATGATAGAAACACCAGCGGTGTAGTCTTTCTAGCTATCTCAAAAATGGCAAGAAATTTGCACAGTAATGTTAACTACAAATATTGCCTTTAGCACAGTTCACTGTAGTTGGCTATAAAGTAAGCATTTACAATGTGAGCTTATCTTTATCACAGAGACCCTTGCCCACAGGGCAAACTCTGTGAAAAGGGATGTCAAATGACTGTTTAGCAAGCAAGACTTGCATTTATTCTCTGGATGGGTTTTTTTGGTATTTCTTTTGTTAGCTTGCAGTAACACCTGTCTAGGTGATAGAAAACATTGGAGTTTGCTTTATTGGCTATCACTCACAAAATCTCAGAGAATAAAAGAGTGTAATTATTCTCGATCTTAAGAAAATGAAAAAAAATTCTCTTAAGAAAATGAAAAAAAAAAAGGTACTGCAAAAAACCTTATTGCTAACCTACTTGCCTGGAATATTTTCTGGCAGCACACAACATTTTCCTGAATCACAAACGGACACTGTTGTCGTTCTCAGAATGAAATATTAATTGTTATTGATTAAGATAAATTTCCATTGTTAATTCAATGTTGAGGAATATATATTCCTTTTAAACTTGTTTTCTGTGTGGCCTGCATTGGAAGATGAGAGAAGTTTAGAACATTGGTCTGGGTGGACTGTTTTTTCTGTCACAGTCCTGGCCAAAACCGCAGGGCAATGAATGGAAAGACTCCCTGGGTGAGTGAAAGGGAGTTCAGCACCAGAACTCACTGAAAGAAGTAAACTGTGCCGTTCCGTAGCAACAGCTTCATCCTCTTTCAGCTATCAGTATAGGGTGGGTCAAATTCCTAAAAACTGCAAAGAGTAACCGTTTTAGCAGTCATCTCTGTAGCATGTGGTGTTTTGCTTGAATTCCTGTTTCTGGACTCAATATTCACCATGTGAATACCCTTCTGTCATATGAATATCCTAATGGAGGAACTCAGAATTATTAATTTAAATTTTTTTAATTATAACCCTCAAATTTGTTAAGAAAGACTTGAAGATGTGACATACCTGTACCCAAAAAGATTCCAGAACCAAAAAAGGGAAACAGTTCTTTTTTTTAAGAAATCCAAATGTTTTAAAATTTAATCTCAGGATTCTGAGTGACAGGTTCAAGATTTTCATACGTTTGAGGTTGAAAGCCAAGCCAGATATATGGGGAGAATATTGGGTCGGACTTTTCTGTTTTTCTTAAGCCAGTACGTGTTTCTTCCTGAGAATGTTTAGAGTACCTCGGTGGAAGGAAAGAGCAATATGAGACAGAGATGATTATCCTGCTGCAGGAATTTGTCGGCAAACAATTTTTCTTTGCTCCCTAATAAGTCTTTCCAACTTTCTCCCCAAAATACTTTGTTATACACAGCTTAATAGTTCTGTCAGTGTCCTTTTGGGCTATCTGGGGTACTATAACCTGCTAGGAACACTTTTGTAGTCATTGAAGAGAGATTGGCATCTTCGAAAGATTACTAATTTCATCCGCCTTGGGAGCCTAGCCATTACCCTCTGTAGGCCAGCGGGCTAATAAGGAACCTTAGATGATAGACTGAAATCTGTACTTTAGATGACTGAAATGAGGTGGGCTACACCCCGTCTTTGTTGGTAGCATTACACGATGATTGCGTATTAAGAAGCGTTTGTTGCTGTTTCTGTACAGCCAATACTACTTTGTCAATTTTTGGTTTGTTTTATGGAACAACTGAAGGATTGTTTTGACAATATGCTATTGATCTGGAAGAATCACAATCAATGAGTATTATAGCTACTCAGTGACTAGATTATTAGAAAAATAAATTAGGAACTATCCTGCTTGCAAATAGCCATTATTTCACATGATGGGTAGGAAAAATTGTATGTATGTCTTGCATAGTCTTGGCATATTGTTCATTTGCAAGCACAGAGAGACCTTTTCTAATGTTATAAATTTCATTTATTGATCAGAGATCATGATAAAGTGGTTTCTTTTGGAGTGCTCTTTGACTAAGCCCTCTCTTTTAAATTAAGAATCTATTTTACATTACCACAACCCAACATAAAAATTATGTGCCTCTATGTGTACAAGCAAGTCACTTCTTTCTCTTTTGTTTTAACATAACTTACTTGGCAGCCCTACTTATTAAGAAAAAAAAATATATATATCTGTTTTCCTCTTGCTCCAGCTGATCATTGTATTCAGGTATAACAAACATACTGTTTCCTATTGTGATTTATGCTACAGGTGATTCTAATATTTGCATTTGTACATCATGTGCATTTTGAAATTAAGAAGTGACAGCTTAACTCCATGTTGAAAGCAAACTTTTGTATTGGTATTGCTCTATAGTTTGTTGGTTTGCTTTGTTTTGCTTTGCTTTGTTACCTCTGGAGGATCTTACAATCTGCTGTGAAGAATTTTTTGTTAAAGAATGAATAAAAAGAAGCATAAATCCCACAGAGAGAAAGTAGTTGGTGCAAAGCAAAATTGTCACAAAGCACTAGACACTGATAGAGATTCAAGCCTTTGCGTCCACAACAATAAAAATACAAGGTAGCCATAGATTCCCTATAGGGGAATTTGCCCTTTCCAAGCACACCTCGCACATTCTGTTGATTGAGGAATGACAAGGTCTGAAAATACAGCTGCTCATCCTTAAACAAAGTAGAAAGAGGTTACGATGGAGAAATACACAGAATTCAGTATACAGAAAGAGATTTCCAAACTGTGACATGCATGGCTCTGGTCTCCTTCGTAAATAGCAATAATCAAAAGCATCTGGCTGCCTGTGTGTGCGTTTGTCATACCCGGTACTCCGCAAATACCAACTCACAGATAATCACATGTGAACAGGTGACAGAATTAAAAGCAAGTGGATAGAGGCAGAGGGATGAGGATGGGTTTGTGGACAGTGGAGAAAGTATGGGAGCTGACACTGTGGTACAAAGGAGAGAGGTGTTAGGAAAAGGGCTTTAAGGACAAAATAATCCATATGCTGTTGTTTTCATGAGGTTATTTTTAATGCAAAACTGTCTAAAAATTCGATATCTACATTGTAAAAGTTCAGAAGCCAAATCAATACAAATCATTGGTGCTTAGGTCTGTCTCAGATTCTCACTGAATGATGAGTTGAATACTGAACCTGAGCAGGGTGTACCAACTGCCTTAGCACAGTTACAAGGAAAAACCAGGACAGAGAATTAATTAATAAATGACCACAAGGTTTAAGAGAAAAGGGGTTAAAGATATTAGGTTAACCAATTCCAAATCTTATGATAATGCATCTTAAAGAGTAAAATTATGCATCTGTGGTACAGAAAGGAGTTGAGGAAAAAATGAGGTACAGGGAAGCACAATGCCTGTCCCATGTCAGCCCACATGGCTCAAGCCCTTCATTCTGTGTCAAGAACTGGCAGCGTGCCCAGCGTTGACCAGTCCTTTCAGTTAAGTGGAGAAGATGGACCACAAGTGCTGTAATGTGCTGAGAGACCCTTTTATTTCCATTCCCTCACAGTGCACGCAGCTGACCCCCTGAAATTACAAGTCCCACCAATTAAAAAGCATGACATTTCAAAATCTTATCTGGAAACTTTACCTTTCTCCTGTTCTCCCACCCCTTCCACATGTGGGAGTAGAAGAGCTTTGTCAGAGCCGATATGCTCTTGACCTTCTTGAGTGAATAAGACAAACTTTTAGCCTTGAAAGATAAACTAGAATTTCAGTTCCCCTTTTCATGTCTAGCCGGACATGTGCACAGTGCCTTCTGCACTCCTAGTAGAAAAACTGGGAAGAAAAGAGGAATTATTATGCATCCAGCAGCAAATGTTCCCCAATATGCCGTAATATATGCTCTCCCACTTTATGGCTTGTTGCTATTTCATGGTAATCACTTTATGCTGACATGGGAGAAACGTTCTTCTCATTTCCAAATAAGTATACATTTATTTTCTCTAAGAACCCAGTGACTTGATAGGCAGGATGGTTACACACTTTTATTTTTTTCTTCCAGTTAGAGAATTGTCACGTACCAGTGCTCAGAGAGGGTTTATGAAGCACTAGATTCAACTTTGCCTTCAACAGACATTTGCAGACATCCTTTGAAGTAACAAAGATGAGCTTGAGGGATTAGGGAAACCACCCTTTTGGGCCCAGTGGTGATCCCAGGGCAAGCCAGGGGATCGTTCATTCAGCATTCATACAGAGCGAGAGCAAGCCTACTGCAGTGGTTAAGTTACAACCAAAGAGTGTTCGTAACACCATGTTCACAAAAACATCACGCTGTATATACACCACAAAAGGTTTTCTTTAGGTGGTTTTCTTTACGTACATGCATAATTTTCTATTTTTCTTCCCTTGTTAGCATGAATCGTAATGTATTAGTCTGTGGCACTAAAGTATGCTGTAAAATATGCAATATGGGTGATTTAATACTGCTAAGCCTTAGCTTTTGATAGATGATTTTTGAGTCTTTAACTTCAGAAATTTAACACTACATTAGTTCTAGTTTTTGCATTTAGAAGATAAGACCATGTTACACAATATTTTGCTTGAAAATAATTGAATGTTTGGCTCTTTCAGTGGAATCAATACCACTTTGTAATTTTTTTTAGATTTACTTATTATAGCATTCTTTTTGAATTAAAGTGAGTGTAGCACTCAGAAAATGTTCCATGTTTCTAGTCTACAGAATAATGCATGTAGTATCTACTCTCCAGTTTACAAATTTCTTCCTCCAGGTTTTATGAAGGTAG
This sequence comes from Tringa tobata, assembly GCA_033628505.1. Classification (NCBI taxonomy): domain Eukaryota; kingdom Metazoa; phylum Chordata; class Aves; order Charadriiformes; family Scolopacidae; genus Tringa; species Tringa tobata. The sequence continues at coordinate 5,595,724 of JAHREE010000280.1, forward strand.
GGATTCTGGAGAATAGTGACGTAATTAATTTTCTGTACTGATCCAGTCCCTGGCCTTGTGTCAAATATGAGAAGCAACTTTCACAAAATATTTCTTCCTTCCTCTTTTCTCTGAGAGATACCATAAAATAAGTCTGTGGGTACTGGTACAAAACATCTATCATGGGCCAAAAAAAAAAGGTATTGTCTTCTTTTATGTGTTGTAAAAAATGTAAGCAAGCAGTGCAGCAGCATAATAAGAAAACGTGGACACTTTGAGAAATGCTGTTCTCTACTGCAGAAAAGTACATGGTATCCTGTTTTTAAATAGTACTTTGAGGTGTTCCAAATATGTGACTAAACATCTTGTTCGTGCACAGATCAGGAAATGAACCTGAGGCTTTGAAAATCTGTATTTTAGGGTGTAATGGTATAAATGGCAAATGCTAATGACTAGATATGTTAAACCACAACCTTCCCAGCTCACCCTAACTGATATTCTTATCTTCAAATAAAAAAACCAACCATAAACTTTCCAGAAGATAGCATCTACCTCCTAGAGAATTTTGCTTCCTTTAGAAATAAGATTTACAGATAGTCTACATCAGCACAAAATAAATGTCTTCTCCATTCCCTGTGTTTATTCATCCATTTCCCACTACTCCCTGAAGGGGAGGAGAGGTCATGAAGTGATTCCTGCTATCTACCTGCAGCCTCCTCTCTGGAACACCGCATCCTTACAAACAGGCTTTATCTTTCCTGTGTTGCTGTGAGATAAGAAAGTACTATCTCCTGTTTAGAAACTGACAAGTGAAGGAAATAGAACTGGGGGGTTTTGTCCCCAGTTATTAATGTATTTTTACCAAATCCTAGAAATCTGCTCAGATCTTTTACATCTTGGCCACCACAGTGATCCTATCAACCATGTCTGGACCTAAAATCCAGTGAGCATCACATTTTTTTGCTTAGTTCTTCTTACGCCCTTGTACTCCAGTAAAGGCGAATATACTTTTAGAAAATATAAAACAGTGGGAAAACTCTTTTCTCATGACGGGGTACTACAGAGTCTATCAAAGTGAGAGACTGTATGGCAGTGCAAACAACATTTTGGATATTGTGCAAGGCAGTAAAGACACATCCAAAATCGTATTGGATAAAGCTAGTTTAGTAAATGAAATACTCTGCCAGCAGAATTAAACCGAGTCTTCTTTTGTCTGATGAGACAGCATCCTTGGGAACCCTGTGAAAATTTCTTTAAATTTCCCTGGAAAGCAGATCTTGTCAATTGAATACGCGGGTTACAGCTCTGCAATGCTTATTTATAGCAGCAGAACCCAGTCTATAAACAAGCATTACACCCCATGTCATTTGTTATGTTCTCTGTATTTCACTGTGATTAGGACAAACAGCTAGATCAGTCCTACTTCTTGTATTTACAAAGCAGCCCGATAGATAGTCGATACGGCACTTTTCTGTAAGGGATAAGGACAAACTGTGCAAAGCAGGCTTCTCCCACCTCCTTTTTTCTCTTTGATCATTACTCCTTGCTTTCATGTTGTTTTCAGCCAAAAAAAAGCACCACATGACCTTTGAGAAATGCCAGGGAAACATTATTTTCTCTGCGCCGCTCCAGTTTGCAGACATCAGGTACATCCTTACTCCGAGCCCTGCTCAGCGTAGGGGCCCTGAGACAAGTCGTGCTAAAGTGCTTCTCCATGCGCTCCTGGGGCTGCCACGCACCCCTCCTGACCTTCTCCCACTGCTAAATGTGGCTGTGGGAGTTTCACTAATGAACAGCATTGCACCATCCATTCGGCTCCCACCGCTGCCTCCCTCCTTAGTGTGAGGGAGGAGCAGCAAATAAATGCGGGTCCAGTATCTCGGTCTGACTCACAAAGCAACACAGCTGCCGCCGCTCTCTTTTGTGTCCTTTTTTTTTTTTTTTTCACTTTGTGCTTCCAGAATGATTCAGATGCATTCGTTTTTCAGAAATATCCCCAAAATTGTAGAAATGTTAAATGTATGTAGTAGAAATAAAATAATCAAAGTATATATGCTAGGAATACATAAAGGAAAATGCAACCAATTAAAAATTGTAGCTTTTCTGCATGCATGACTTTGTATACAGGTTCCCCTGTCTTTAGAATGCGAATTTCAAACTGGATAAAAAGTTGTCTGTGGATAGTTACAGAAGTACAAGTCTCAGATGTTTTATGATCCCATAAGTTTTGACAGATGAATCTTTAAACAAAATATCTCAGGCAAAAGGTGTGTATAAGGGCTTTTACATTGCACTCACTCAGTCAAAGGAAAAAAATGGAGGTATTTCATTAAGATGATTGTACTTCTTTTCAAATTTCTTGGGATATATACTCTCATTTTCACACCACTATAATATAGCATTTGGCATTTTGACCTGCTCTGTGCCAGAAATACTCGTTTTATCTTGCACTGTATTATAGAAGTAAAGATGATTTAATATGATATGTAGACTGAGATACTCAATCTTTATCTGTACTAAGGTACTGTTATTCTGTAACAATTTTAATTGGCCCTTAGGCAAGTGAAGGAAAATATTTCTTTATCAGCGCTTTCAAAGGGAAATAGTCTAATAGAGGGCTGGCTGGCATGCCCTGTCCTCGTGGTCTTGTTTTGAAACTCCTGCCTCTGAGGCAGAGAGTTTCCTTGTTCACTGTCAGCAATGCCTGCCTTGGCTCCGTGTTGTATTTACACAAAATGACACCAGGCTCAGGTCGCTGAAGACCCACGTTGATGTCAGCCCCAAAGTCACAAGGGGCAAAGCACCCTCTCTTTTCCACTGGACAGGGCATGTCCTGGGCCACTCCTTTGCTGACATCCAGGTCCTTCATCAGCTGCTCCTGGCTTGGCTTTGCCCCGGGAGCCCCTGCAGACCGTCCCATTGTGGGGTGTCATTGTGCCCTGGCAGTCCAGATGCTCCTGCTGTGTTCCCACGGCCTCTGAGAAAGAGCGAGCCGGGTTTGGGCCCTTTGCAGAACAGCATGACTCCTTTTCCAGGGTGGCATGATGCAAAGAGGCACAAGGAAGAGAGGGCAGAAGTAAGAGTCTTCCTTGTCCCAGCCTCTTCATGCCTCTTCTGGTCACGGATGTAGAGACAAAAGCAAAATAGCAGCTCTGCAGAGTGGTTTTCCATGCTCTCCAGGGAAAAGTAGGAGATGAACAGTAATGGGGAAGCAATTTTTTGCCTTTCTAGTAGGACTGAAGTCTCAGCTGGATTAGGTGGTATAGGAATATATTTTTCCTTGCTTTCTGCAGGTGCGTGTAGATAGTTTAAAGTAGGCAGAACCATGATTCCAGTAAAAGAAAATACAAAATAGAAACAAACCACAGTGCTAACAACAAATAAAAATCATGTCATGGTTGTGCCAGATACACTTAGAGACCCAAAAGAGATATAATTTAGTAATGTGTTCCTTGCTTTCTGGTGATATGTTTTCTCCCTGCTCTGCATTTTGCAGCTCTTATAAGAGGGTTAAGGGCTGTGCAGGAGAGTGGGAGCGTGTGCCATGTGTCCTTTGTGAGCAGCTATGCCAGTGACAGGATTTGAGCGTATCGGGCAGATGTTTTATACACTAAGGCTAAAAACCCTTTTTCTGTAAAGTTGAATATTGAATGATGAGAGTGGTGTCTTGTGGGTTTTGGTGGGTTGTTTTGGGGTTTTTTTTTTGGTGCCAATAAAAGATCAAATCAGTTTGGCACATGAGGTACAAGAACAGCTGCGTTTTGATAATAGTTCAGGGCAAGACAACCATATTAAATTGGATCTCCCAAAATCTTCCAAAGCAAGAAGCACAATTACATTAGAACACTACAGAAACTCAGTAGGTTTTCTTGGATTTTTATTCAGCTGTGTGCTGTCCAGCTATTAAAACCCTGTCCAATGGACATGACATCGCATGATATACTTCAAAGCCAGAGCCTAGGCTTTAGGCAGTATCATAAAATGATTTTTTTGGGAAAACAGCAATGTTAAAACACCATTTGCAGACTGTCCACATGAAAATTCCTACACACATCTCTTTGGGCTTGATTCAAGATCCATGAAAAACCTGGTTTAGTGTCAGGTCTTGTGTGAATAGCCCTGACTGTCAGAAGGAACAAAGCAAGAGGAACAGAGAAAATGAAAATAAGAAGGGATTGACTCACTGCTGTTAGATCAAGTCTGTATTTCTTATAAAAAGGCAGAAATGTTTCATTTGTGACTGATAATGGCACTTAGTAGATTTTGGTGTTTTAAATTTTTGATTTAATTAAAAACTGTGCCGCATTATTTGGACTTATAGATTTCTCAGAGAAAAAAAAAGAAGTATATGGTCTTTGCACTTACTGCACACAAGACAGATAATTTAATCAATCCCTGTGTCACCTGCATTTGTCTGTCTGCAGGGAAAACTAGTGATAACATCAACAATTTGAAATTATTGTCATTTAAGTATGAGTTAGATGAAAGTTCATTTTATTGACGATAAGTGCATAGTGCTCTCACTGTCGCATTGACAGCAGCCTTTTTGTTTCGGTTTGGTTTGGTTTTTTGTTACTTGGATGAAAAGAAGGAGAAGGAGCAAGTGTTAAAAAATGAGATCACAGGACACAGGACTCCCTCCTCCCCTCTGCCTACCTCGTTTTGCATCCCCAGGTTGTGAATCAATGGCCTCAGCCAGAAGAAAGCAATGCATCTTTCTTTTCTTTCTCTGACACGAAAAGGACCTGATCTATGTAGCAGCTTTTTAAGCTGCTATGCTGAGATCCTATTCATGGCTTCCAGCTATGATGAAAAATCAGACCTCCAAGAGCTTTGGCCCTGCAGTGGGGAGCTGAGCAGCACCCACGATGAAACACAGGCTTTCTCACTGGGGTGGGATCTATTGTGTCAGCGGTCACTCAACAGCAAGATCTTTAAATCCCATGTTTTGCTCAAACATGGCTCCTGAGCCTACTGTGAATAGTGTAAGTAGAAGAAGAGACTAGAGAAGTTATTTAAATAGATATATCAAATTTATGTAGCAAACAAAACGTACTAAATTCTGCCAGCTGAGTAAAGATCTTTTTTTAAAAATTCTTTATATGGTAAATAAGATACTGAGCCAAAAATTACATTAAATCTATATAAATTGTGGAGCCCTGTTCAAATAAAAGGATTTATGCAGGTAATTCTATTAATGGTATTGATAGCCATCTGCATATATCCTCGGTTTGCAACAGGAAAAAAATGTTTCTTCATTTAAAAAGCATCTGGACATCAAATAATGTACTACTGTGATCCTTACTTTCAGTAGGAAGAGAAGGATGGTGTTCTGTATGTAATTGTCATATGCATTTTCAAATAATGCAGCAAGATATTTTTAAGGAATTTTAATAGAGTGAGAAATAAGACCTTTGGTTATCTTTCAGAAAGCCGGAGCAAATCTGGCATATGAAGTCTCATTTTTTTCTGCCCAAATCATCTGTAACACTTAAGATGAGTTAATTCATTTTTATCAAACAGGAATGAATGTATGCAGAAGAGGCACTGAAGAATTCAGAGATACATTTATTTAAAAAATTATGAATTCTGCACCCAACAGCTTAAATAGCTCTGTGGGCTTTCACAGTTGCTTATGAGTATTCACAGGACTAGAGCTCTGGCCACACAGTCAGTAGAGAGGCTTTTATGATCAAATGCTAACATTTGATTAAGTTTCTCTGTAAGGTTTCCTTTGTATTAGATCAGAATCCTACTCAATGAAGCCTGGAGCATTTTCAGAAAATGGGGTTAGAGGGAAGAACATTCATTATTTTGTCCAAATATCCTACAAAAAATGATTTGTAGTTTACAAGTTGTGGATCTGAACTCAAAATCAGAAGGAGCACATGGGTCTTCAGCAACCTTATCATGACTCTCATAATTTACCAAATGTTTGTGCTTCCAGAAAAAGATTAATGTACCCATAGCAATGTAGCTGTACTGGGAGGGCATATGCCTCTCCCACAGCCTGCGTTTGGCCAAGTTACCCACACAGTGTGCTATGATGCTGCAGCTCTAATGGTTAACCAAGCTGGCTGAGACCTGCTCAGATCCATACGTGCACTGCAGCTCCATCTCTGATGTATCAGACACAACTCTTTGGGCCTGGCCAACCAGGCAGTTTTTAAAATTTTTTAATATGTAACTGTCTGTCTTCCCAAAGCTCCAAGGAAGACTTTTGGAAAGGTTAAATATGAGGCAAAAACTTCAGAGGAAAAAAACCAACCATGGTACCTTACCTCCCATGAAGACTGCTTTCAGAATAATAACTATGCTGAACTGTACTCATAGCTGAGCAGACACATGCCAAAGCCTCATTTTGTTAACTCAGTATTACTTTGGGATTGTTGTTTCTTTTCAATTGTTTTGCAGTCCAAATTTTGAGCAGGATACATGGCAAACCAACCCCAACCAAATCTTCCTATCAAATGTCACATCAGGGTTTCATTTTAAGTTGCAACAAAGGGAATAATTTCTGATGAAGTTTAATATATACTGCTGCATCTGTCTTACCTCTACTAGGGAATGTACTAGGCTGAATAGCTGTAAAGTGTATTCAGTGTTATTTTAAAAGATAAAAACAGTGCGTGTGGAGGAAGATTTACATTTAAATCATATTTCAGTCAACCTTAAAGTTGCTGTTTACACAGTAAGGGTATAAAACATTAGCTCATTAAATATGCACAATGGTTTCCATTGCAGAAAGGATGTGGATTGTACTTTCGATTTCCAAGCAAATTAAACCTGCTGTCAGAAAGCGCGCTGTAGCAGGATATGCTGGGCTCTGTGGAAACCAATTTAAACAATTTATGCTAATGCTTAAAAGTTGGGTGAATTGGATTTCAGATAAGTTCTCAGTGACAAGCTTAGGTTCCTTTACCTTATCTCCAGTAGACATGGGATATTTCCTCTTTTTCTGATCGCAGATTAAGGGCTATACTTTTACGACCCATGCAAAGAATTTCAACCATGAGTTGAAAGAGTTGGACTGGGAGATCGTACATAGAATAATGTAATACAGTGAGGCAGCCTCCAGGACTTAGCAACAACTGGCTACATCTTGCCACACTCACATCAGGGGTTGATCAATTAACATATGTGGCTTCCAGACAGCTCAGTCATCTCTAGGTTTCTTCTCTGCAAATGCAGCCAGCCCAGTCAGTGACCCCATGTTATCCTAGTTTCCTTTCTCACTTCAGTTCACAACCACATATAAAAGGCTTTTTGGTCTTTTGAAGGCTGCATAAGGAGCTAGAATGTTCGTCTTCAAATTAACTCATTCCAGTCAATTCACCTCCTTTTATGGTTTTCCTTAATCCCTATGCTATGAAAAAGAGGAGGGCAAACCCTGTCTATCCAGTGCCTTGTGTTTTTTGCCTTAAGGTGCAATAAGTAAACTACAATGCAGACAAAGTTTTCAAACACCAACTTTCAGCTCCTTTCCAGTTCTCTAATGAACAGCCAGGGACATATCTTTACATATAACTTTTTATGGTATTTACTGTGCCTAAAAAAAATATACTAAGAACTTTCCAAACACTGATTCATCATCTAACTGAGAGTGCTGAGAATTCATCTGTTGGGAAAAAATGTTTATGATAAAGATGAGGCCACAGAGGAACTGCCGGCATTTAATTGAAAAACATCTCAAATAACTGTATGTGTAATGTAAACCAAAACAAAATAATTTTGAAGGTAACCAGATGTCTAAGGTAAGATAATTTTATTGAACAATAATAATTCCCTAGTAATAGTGCATTTACATATTTAGGTTAGAGGATTCTAAACCCCTTTACAGACTGCATGCACTATCTTCACTGTATTCATAAAAATAGGCAAAAAGTTCTAGACGGTGCTTTTAAAAATTAAATGACTTGGCAAAGTCCTCTTCTCAAAAAAAAGTCTGGGAAGCTTTATATTGCCATCACACCCTCCCAGTCAACATATTGTTAAGTTTTTGCCACTACTAAAGTAATTGGGTTCTGTTTGTATAAACGCAAACATATTTTCAACCATCTTATCTCTGGACAACAATCACAGTGAGTCCAATTTCTAGCCATAAAATCTATTTTTCCAAAAGTGGCATCTGTGTCCCAAAAGACACCCATCAGATATTTCTGTTAGCATCCTTCAAGTTTCCTCTGGATGAATCTGTCATGCTGTTAGGTTACTGATGGGCTGCCGTGACAAATAGATTGCTGTTTGCCTTTTGATGTACTTTTGATTTTGATACTTTAAGTATTTTCTGCTTCTAAATAATTGTCTTCTGGGACCTGTACCCACTGCATTTTATGTTTTGAATAAAATACTTGCAGCAACATCTTTTCTATTGGAATCCAAAGAGCAGACTATGTGTCATATTTTTCCCAAGATTGTATTTTATTTTGAGCAATACTTATTGTATTGTGGAATAGTCTGTAGTCTAAAGGGTGTATTTAGTTACTGTTTTTCTCTGACCTGAGAGAGTTAGCCAATAATTCTCAGTCCATTACTAATAACGTGCCACTGATTAAATAGGCAGTGAAATCTGTCAGTTGGTAAAATAAATATTCTCATTTTTCCAAAATACCTAAATAGTCATGTTTTCTGCGCCGCCTTCGTTTGGTTCTGCTGCCTGTGGCTTACTATACCATCTTTAATTATTTTATGATTTACTACTTTTCCTCAAAATCTCTGCCTTGTTCACTGCACAGTGGAATGGATCTGCTGGTAAATCACATCTAAGCAATGAAAAAGACTACTGTCTGAAGGATGTCCTTTGCTGAAGTTGGTATAGTAAGGCAGGAGTTTCCAAGAGAGGGAAAAACTAAGGCAGATATTGCTGCCGTGGAGGACTAGGTTCTACTCCTGTCTTTACTGCCTGAGTTTCTGAGTGATGCTACTCTGCTTTCTAGCATAACTTTTGCCTAGTAAATGTATTGTTTTTCTTTTTCCTGTTGTTCTTTTTTTTCGTTTTGCTTTAATCACTTGAGTTTGCACTGAGATATTTTTCTAAGAGATAAACAACTAGAATGCAATCATAAAAAATTATGAGATGGAAGATCAAATTTATCTTTTTATTATTTGAGTAATTCTATAGTTAAATTCAGCAGCTAGTTCTGACTGCCTTAACCTCTGTTGGAAGAGTACTACCTAAGCAAAACATGATGGCCTTTAAACTGAGTTATAGAACTGCTATATTGTATGAGATCAATGCCAAACAATTACAGAATATACTCCCAATTTCTCACTGATGTAATTTGCAATTTTCCAGTTTCTTCCTACCTTGTTGGCTTTTCCTACACCAGTATGGAATAATTCAGGTCAAAGAGACTTAATTCATTGTTAAAATTATTTAAATTACAATCAGAATGAGCTTTTATAAAACTAACTTCATAACCTTGTGCATTGTGCTTTTCATTACCGTATTTAATGAATAAATTATGAATGCAAATTTTAATGACATAAATGCTTTTGAATTTTGCAACACGTCTAGAGGCAAAGAAATAAAATGGCCCCTTAAAAGAAATGTTTGATACTGCAGGTGGTTAGGTAACTCCTTAGCTCTTCTGCACGTGGGCAGTGACTACTCTTATGTTTCATTTATGCAAATAAATAACACAATTTAGGATCTACCCCTAAACAAGTCAACTGATTTGCAAATAAATTTGGGTTGATTAGTGAAGAATACTGTTGTCTGAGGGCTCCAGTTCTAGTTTTGTTGTACTCGTTTCTCTTAGTTGCTCAACATCCTTGTAGCTTGAAAACCAAATTGCCTTGGTGTTAATGAGACATAATTACTTCCACTGTCTAAACACTGAATAATTTTTCTTTTCATTTTTAGGTAGAAATACTAACAGTTAAAAATAGTCTACGTTCACACTCTTCATTTAGGCATCTAAAGGATGGGTTTTCCTAAAGCATTTGAGTGATTTAGGAATGCATGTCCTACTAATTTTAAATGAAAAGTCTTGGTCAGCATAAGGTAGCATGAATGTTTTAGAGCTCTTGATACACAGAAAGTCAAATGTATCAGAAGATGTCTATACATTAGACATAACGCTTCTCAGTGTTAAAAAAACACTTTCTCAGTATCCAGGTTATAAAATAAGAAGAGATAAAGAAGTAAAAATAAAAGACATAAAATAATAGAAATTTTCATAGAATGGCTTAGGTTGGAAGAGACCTTAAAGATCATTGAGTTCCAACCCCCCTGCCATGAGCAGGGACACCTCCCACTAGAGCAGGTTGCTCAGAGCCCCATCCAGCCTGGCCTTGAACACATCCAGGGATGGGCCTGCACAACTTCCCTGGGCAACCTGTTCCAGTGCCTCACCACTCTCATAGTGAAAAATTTCTTCCTAATATCTAAGCCAAATCTCCCCTGTTTCAGTTTAAAGCCATTATTCCTCATCCTATCACCACGTGTTCTTGTAAAAAGTCCCTCTCCAGTTGTAGGGCCTCTTGTAGGCCCTCTTCAGATACTGGAAAGCTGCTATAAGGTCTCCCCAGAGTCTTTTCCAGGCTGAACAACCCCAACACTCTGAATATGTCTTCATAGGAGAGGTGTTCCATCCCTCTGATCATCCTTGTGGCCCTCCTCTGGACTCGCTCCAACAGGTCCATGTCCTTCTTATGGTGGGGGCTCCAAAGCTGGATGCAGTCGTCCACTTGGAGTCTCGTGACAGCAGAATAGAGAGAGAGACTCACCTCTCTTGACCTGCCAGCCACACTTTTGACACAGCCCAGGATGCAACTGGCTTTCTGGGCTGCGAGCACTCATTTCCAGCTCATGTTGAGTTTCTCATATTACAAACTTTACCCAGGTTGGCCTATATTCCAAATTCCTCCCATCAGTCTTTCTTAAGTATAGATGTATTCTACTTTATTTTTTATACTGTCATATTTCTATTGCAAGTAAGCAATTATGTCTCAAAAAATCGTGTTCAAGTTAAAAAAGTAAATTCTGAAATTTAGGAAAGAAGGCTTCTAAATTTTTTCATAAAAAACTCAACTTCTCTGTGAACTTGTCTTTAGCAAAGAAGCTGCAGTCTATTTCATCAAAATGTTTACCAATATGTTCAATGTCTTCTGCACACTTTATGTTATCAAAATAATGTTACTTTTATGAGATAAGGAGGCACAGGTAATTACGGTATATAGTATTTTAAAATTTTTTTTTTATTTACAAGAAGTTGCAGGCTTTATATATTAAGGATGTTGCCTTTGTACTGCATACTAAGGAAAAGTAGCAAAAATTATACTAACTAGCAAATATAACTGCTTGTTCAAATATTAATATACTCCCCATATAGTCATTATAACTAAAAGGAAAAAATTGCTTTTGAGTATTTCATATTCATCAATAGTTCATGAAAATACATAACAAGTTATGACACATCTAATAAAGATGAAAGGGATGAAAATCCTTGTGAATTTTTAATATGAGTAATAAAGGGCATTAATACAGCTTAATTATATAGATAAATAATTAAAATTACTTTTTAAACTATGTTTTATTTTTATTTGAAATAACTTTGTGTGGTACTCTTGGAGGAATTATGTACATGGCATTACAATGCCAGCTGCTCTACAAGGGGAAGTAAAAGTTGATCTATTGATTATCTGAGTAAATATAGCCATTTAAAAGATTCTTAGGACATTTCAGCCAAGACACTGTATCTTTTAAAAATACCCCTTTAAACCCAAAGTTTATATAAATATTAAATAACAATGAAACAACTCAATGGTTTGTCCTGAGGTCCTTTCTACCTTTGCTGCATTTTCACAGTGCACCAGTGAACCTTCCTTTCTCTCTTTCCTCATCTCTGTCTACATTCCCCAGCTGAAGCCTTCTGCAACTCACCTAGAATCATAGAATCATAAAATAACACAAGTTGGAAAGGATCCATAAGGATCATCACGTCCAATTCCCTGCTCCTCTCAGGACTACCTAAACCTAAACCACATGACTAAGAGCACCATCCAGATGCCCCTTGAACTCTGACAGGCTCGGTGCTGTGACTGCTTCCCTGGGGAGCCTGTTCGAGTGACCGATCACCCTCACAGTGAAGAACCTTTTCCTAATGTCCAATCTGAACTTCTCCTGATGCAGCTTCATTCCGTTTCCTCATGTCCTATCACTGGTCATCAGAAAGAGATCAGCACCTCCCCGTCTGCAGCCCAGCTTGAGGAAACTGTAGACTGCAATAAGGTCACCCCTCAGCCTTCTTCTCTAAGCTGAACAAACCAAGTGACTTCAGCCACGACTCTTAAGTCTTGTCCTCAAGGCCTTTCATATCTTGGTGACCCTCCTCTGGACACACTCTAATAATTTGATGTCCTTCCTATATTGAAGTGCCCAAAACTTCACACAGTACTCAAGGTGGGACCACGCCAGTGCAGTGTAGAGCTGAACAATCACTTCCCTCAACCAGCCAGCTATGCTGTGCTTGAGGCAGCTCAGGACACAGTTGGCCCTTTTGGCTGACAGCACACACTGTTGATTCATATTCAACTTGCCATCAACCAAAACCCCCAGATGTCTTTCCGCGGGGCTGTTCTCTAGCCTCTCGTCCCCCAGTTTCTATGTACAACTTGTACAACTTACTATTGCAACTTGTTTGGGCTACGTAGCTACCTGAGTTTCTCCCCTTCTGGTGCTGAGAGCTGAGGAAACAGTACTACAGCCACCTGAATCAGCCAGTGCAGCAAACTTTTACAGGGAAATATATTTTTTCTTTTTTTTTTTCTTTTTAAAAAAGAGATAGATGTTTTACTTGCAGTACTGCCACCTGATGTCAGCTTCAACATATCTAAGTGCCTCCAAACGTCTAAAGGGACAGGATTTTGTGTTCAAGACTCAAATGAGGCTGATTTCTGCCTTCTCCATCTGAAAAGTTCCTTGGAAATCTGGCAAAGGTGTTTCTTAACAACTCTAGAGACTTTTAGTCCTTCTCATCAAAGTACTCCCCTTGTCTCAGCAGTGATCAGACCAAAGCGATGAGATCAGAGTTGCTAGTTGTGTCCTGTCCTGTGCATAAAGGAATTGCAAGTGTTCACTGACAGGTGACTGTCTTGAACTATCCCCATCCTCCTGTTTAACAGATCCCTACAGAAAAATACTTAAACTGCAACACAGAATACACTGTGCCAATAAGCAAGCCAACATCTATATTAATAAAACATTGAAATCCCTGAATGTTTGTCACAACCTCCACATACTTAACTTCTGAAATATTTATTAAGTGCATAACACTTGGTGGAGTTGTCTGTATTCTTATATTAAAAAAAAAACCACAAATCCATGTCCAAGGCAGTGGGTGCTGACAGGAATTCTGAGCTTTTGGTAGGGGCCAGACTGCATCTTTGCAACAGCTCAGCAACACCTGCTTCCAGAGATAGAGTGTGACTGCACTTCTTGCCCCTGAGGAAACATCGCCTCCATGGCCTCCCAGCAGAGTAAAATTAAGATGTATTTTTTCCCCGTCTACTTACAGCTGAGGGTAATTGAATGGGTCATAAAGATGTGAGAGAGGGAGAATCTCTGATTGGCCAATGATCTTACAGGTAATGAGAAATTTAAAGGAAAATAGAGTAACACCACAGTTGCCTGGATGATAACAGCTTCATAGACATCTATAAACTCCCCTCTCTTGTGCAAATATTCAAGGGAATTATTTAGTCATGTATTAGAATAAAATAAGCCACTACAGCTGAGGTAAAAGATTGGGGATCAAGGTTTAGTGATTTTATTTCACAAAAGATTTATAAGTTCAAAACAATGCTTGCATTCGAATTAAGATGAAAAACATAGAAAAAAATGTTCCTAGGAAGCACACAAGAAGAGGGGAAGGGGAGCAATAGCTGTCCTTGCTTTTAGAAAATTGAAATCTTTCATCCAGAAACTCTCAAATTCGAAAAGGAGAAAGGTGACATTGTGTGTCCACTTCAGTGAAAGTGGATCATGTCAGTTCAGACTCTCAGCTGGCTCCCTTTGTAGCAGATGACCTCCAGAGGTCCCTTCCAACCTCAACCATCTATGAAAGGTCATGCTCCCTCGCACAAGGAGACCTCTTGCCAGCCAGAGGGAGACCAGGGTGCCCCATGAGCCAGACCAACTGCTGAGTTGGCCCTCAGGACATGGTTCAGAAATCCTTCATAAAACAAGGTACATATCCATGGTGCAGTTCATCACTTCCTGGCTTGTACCGTTATTGGGTTGAGAGAGAGTCCAAGGCCACCCACGTATTCAGTGCACAAGATTACAGCCTCTCAAACTCCACCTCAGTCTCTTCTGCACTTCTTTTACCTTTTTAAATTAGACTCTCCACATCCGAGGGTCTTCTCTAACACCTGTAAATGTTTACATAGTCTTCTGTAACCATTTTGGTAATTTATGTTTTTTTCTTCTTGTATCCCTTTAGAAAGACCTTCCAAAAGGCTCTGAGGTTTTTGGTAGTGATAGGATAATTTTAATGGAGGCAAGCAATAGTGACAACAGCCAGCACTAAATACCCCGAATTTGTAATAGGGATAAGGCACATGTCTTTTGACGTTTCCTCAGAAGTCCCTTCTAGTCCGTCACTGCCTGCTGCATGCAGAGGTCCTCAGGTACCTGTCACACATTTGCATTTTTAATTTCTACATTTGCCTTCTAAACCTACATCAACTTGTCCCAGAGGTCAATATCCTGCAGCAATAAGTTCCACAGCTGAATTACAGTTTGTGTTACAACACTTTATGTTTGAACCTTTAACTAGCTTTTCTCAGCAAATGTTTAAAGACAAAGTGTCCAGTGCAAAGCTACAAGACAAGGGGGTCATATCTGTTGATGAATTTCCTTTCCTTTCTACTCAGATGATCTTCGTGGCTTCAAGCCATATAACAAAACTACCTTCTTTGGCATCACATGCTTTCAACATTGTAATGATATAAAGACTGAACTTGCAATAAAGAAACTTCATTTCTTATCATTTCCTTGCCCAGATCCATGAACAGAACTTGTAAATGCCATTCAGTGTCCAATGTCTTAAAGACAAAATTATATTTTAAAATTAGGTGAAGGCTATAAAACCTTCTGTTGAAACATTTTGATTTTTGTATTGCTAAAGCTCCATCTTAACATGACATTTATCTAAGATTCAAAAAACCGTATGAGTTTCCCACTGCCTTCAGTATTTTACTAAAAAAATTAATTCTCTCTTTTGATGAATTTGTTCAAAACACTAACTACGTAGTCATCACAAAAGGGAACCTCCACCTAAGAAATGTTTGTAGTTTGCTCATGCACTTGGATGCCCTTTAAACAATTCAGCTAGGTGATGCTAATACTACTGCTTATGGAAGAAGTTCAAAATGACAACAGTATATAAAGAGATACTGCCAAAGCAATAAAGGAGAGCAATGTCAGTATAAGTTACATAAAATCAGGACTTAAATTCAATTTTGAGTTTTTGCTAATAATATTCAGCATTACCACACCTTAAACAAGAATATATTTCTCAGTGCACTAAAATTGAATCCTCTTCTTTAACAAAAAATACTTGATCTTATAAGCAGCTACATAGAATAGTAGTAAAATACCTCTGTTGATATAGAAACCTTTGTAATCTCTCCTTTCTTTTTCTGTTTGATTTTGCTTTTTTGTGTAAGAACTGCCTATCAGATAATAGATGAAGCAAAGCATTTCTTGGGCTGCTCTCAATCATTAGTGCATGGCAAAGGTCCAGATTTAGAATCATAGAATCATAGAATGGTTAGAGTTGGAAGGCACCTTAAAGATCATTGAGTTCCAACCCCCCTGCCATGGGCAGGGACACCTCCCACTAGAGCAGGTTGCTCAAAGCCCCATCCAGCCTGGCCATGAACACTTCCAGGGATGGGGCCTGCAGAACTTCCCTGGGCAACCTGTTCCAGTGTCTCACCACCCTCACAGTAAAGAATTTCTTTCTGGTATCTAGTCTAAATCTCTTCTCTTCCAATTTAAAACCGTTGCCCCTTGTCCTCTCACTGCTCTTCCTGGCAAAGAGTCCCGCTCCAGCTCTCTTGTAGGCTCCCTTCAGATATTGGTAGGCTGTTATAAGGTTCCCCCGGAGCCTTCTCTTCTCGAGGCTGAACAACCCCAGCTCTCTCAGCCTGTCTTCATAGCAGAGGTGCTCCATCCCTNGCTCAAACATCTCAAATATACTTCTGCAAAGAGAAGTAAAGTTTCAACCTTTCCACCACGAAAAAAAAATCAAGCACAATTGATGTGCAGTTGCTGGAAGGTGCATGTTGATTGTGAAGGTCTTGAAGGGACAAACTGCTTTGAGTAGTACCTTATGCAATACAGTGAATAATAACCCAATTATGCTCCCTAAGAGCATTTTTGAGGAATTCTGCTGTGGATTCTAGTGAAAAGACATCACTGGCTGGCATACATTGGCATAGCTCTGACCAGAACATAGTTATGATTCAAAGCCTTCATAGTATTTTCTTACATGACTAGAATTATATGACTGACTCTTTCATGTCTTTTCTGTTTGTTCATTAAATGTAGGCAAGAAGAAATTAAAAACTATCTTTTGGGCAATTTGTGGCAAAAGATTTCAATGTAAAATAAGAAAGAAGACATGTTGCTGAGTTGCTGAGCAGTTAGGTTCACTAACAGAGTGTATTTTTATTGGTATATAGAAGATAAAAAGCACATGAGACCTGAAAGTGAGAAAAACTGTAGGATTCAGGAACCCAGTGATTAAAAGCTCCAAAGAAAAGTGGAGGGAAATTCTCAGCCAAAAATTTAAAGACCTCAGATGATCTGCAACTAGAAATTAGCCTAAATGGATATCATAACTTTAGAAAATTCTGATCTTTGAGAGGCAGATTGCTTTTTCTCAGTAAAATATTAAATCTCTGCTCAAGTCTTTCAAAAACATTCCATGACCAGGGAAAAAAATCTGAATTTTTAATCTCTTTTGAATCTTGGAGGTGTTAAATTGTAATTTCAGTTCCAAACTTAACACTGTCAACTGTTTTTTAAATGTGAATTGAGTTCATGGGCTTGACATACTTTCCTTGAAGTTCTTAGACTCAGTCTGCTGGAGCTGTGTGTAGCTCTGTTTCTGTGTCTGTTTGTGGGGGCTGGGCACGTGTGTTTTAAATAAGTAACTAAAACTCACAAGGGAAGGAGTGCATTTTACAGTAAGATATCTTAACCTGGAATGTTTGTCTCTGTTTAGTGTTGTTACCTGCTACTTTAGACTTGAATATTTCTATTAGTGAAAATTAAAATTTGAGTTTAAAATTATTATTTCTTTAACATATTTGTTTCCATTGACCATCATGTTTTCTCCTTTATGAGAAAAGCTTAACCTAAGACAAATTAATTAGAATATTCTACTTTTGTGCTTTTACTGAAGATAGCAGAGCAAGGTATGCAGAGAATTTGGGCCTTTATCATATGAAATGGAAAAGATGCTGTCAAGGTTACAGCAGTAAAATAAACAGAAATGCTTGCTTCTCATTCCTCTACCTTCATCTGCTTAGGAGTTCTTCTAAGACCTATAGCCTTAGTCAAAAGTAACATCAGGGTCCTTTTTATTATTTATTTATTATTTTCCTTTGAGGAGACTGTAATCACTTTTCAAATACTGTAATCCCGAATCCTTTTCTGAAACAGGCACGCCTTCGCCTCTGTAGTTCTTGAGAGAGTTGAGTCTTCTTCCTCTCCTTACATGCATTATTTATGTGAATATGAAGCAAAGCAGAGAGGAATAACTTGGCAGACCCGCCATTGCACACCACTGAGCAGAAAGGCTAGGGTGCACAACACCACAGAAAGTGCACCGTAACTTTCTAGATTATATTGGGCGCTTTGGAATATTTTACCTCTTTAAGGGCAAGATGTGTGGCTTCTGCCAACATATCTGGAAATTAACAGTGACAAAAAATACTTATAAGACTTGTACAGTGCAATAAATGAACCCAAACAATAGCAATAATTCAGAGCACACAAGATTTTCCTTTACTACTTTTAAATAAGTAAAAAGTTTAGTAAACAAAATGAAAAGGTAGACTGTGTTTCAAATAAGAAAATATGTGCAGCTTATTCATATCTTACATCTTCCCTAGGCAGAATTTTCTCTCTGTGTAGCCACTATGTAGAAAGAGGAGGGGAATAGCTTTTTTGGGAGTTTTGCCAACACCTGTTTACTAGGTGACGGGAATTGTAGGAACAGTAAACTTCTGTGAATGTAGGCCAGCAGTAAGTTGCTAGCTTTCTGCAGAGAAAGAGGAGAATATTAGTATAATCTCTTCCCTGGGATATTCCTGGAGTGGAAGAGCACCATAACATCTGCCTGAATAGCCACTCCTGCATGGCTAAAGAGCTGCTTAAGAAGCACATTCAATCCTAGAAGTCCCAAAAAAACTCCTTGACCTAGTCTAATTCTAGGGAACTCAATTCAAGCCTACAATATGCAGCAAGGCAGAAGGAAATATGTATCTGAACTAAGCTACAAGCCTGAAGGTGCAGTACCTTGGTATGTGCAACTGTGAAATCCCGGAGTCGAGGCATAGAGTAGCTATTATCTGAAAGAAGCATCCTAAAAATGTAAAAGTCATTGGAAATACAACATTCAAATGAAATTATAATTGCGTAAGAAGTTTAAACTCCAAATGGTGTTTCTAAAAGGAATTATGCACACACAGGTATGCTGTGGGAGCCATATTTCTTCGCAAGGATTTATGGTCTCTTTCACTGTGTTTTTGTTCTTAACTATTACCAATAAGAGAACAATGCAACAATGACATTTTATGAAGGAGAGAGAAAGCTTTATTTACCACAGATGAACATTTAAAAACAGAAAGTTAGAAGATATATGAGGAAACTTCTCCTATGAGCATCTCCATTAAAGAATTTCTCATCTTTAACGATTGCCTTCTATATTCATAGTCTTCTTCAGAGCTTTGCATGCCATTTAATTCAAGACTACTTCTGCTAGACTGTTGTTTGCTGATAATCCTTTACTACTATTCATATCCCAAGTGGTGTAGTAATAACCTATCAATCTCTATCAACATGAAGGCTGCATTTTTCTTATGTGCTTTGCAAACATATAAAAATTGCAAATACACACAAATACAACATAACTGTATGTCTTTGTTTAAAACAGGACAAATGCTGAAACAATTGTTTTATTTTTAATTATATTTTTTGTCACTGTGAGCTTCCTATGCCTTTCTTTTGAGTCTATTCAAATGTTTTCAAGCCATAAAGTCAAGTCATAACAAGACAAAACCCTAGAATATCATTTCTGCACTGGTAGGTAAACAGAGCTACACAGTATATTTTAGTTAAGGTTTTCTTCTGTGGTCGGTATTTCCTCCTGAATCTGAGCACAAAGACTGGGAAATGGAAATCTGTGTTTTTACCCTGTACTACTCACTCTAAAAAAGCAATTTTTCTAGATTACTGAAAGCAGATAACTAAGATGGAGAAAAGATTAAATTATTATATGTTTTACTGCTATGTCTGAAGCTATTTGTGATGGAGCAAACTAAAAATTCAAGTAACAATTCAAATTCTCTGTTCATAATACACAGTTCTTGTTTACTGATCTAATGAGTCTATAAAACTTAAATTTAAAGAGTTGTCGTTAATTTAAAATCAAATGTTGGTCTTGGATTTCTTTGCAAGCTACTGATGTAAAGGATGCAGGATTGTGCGCTATTTTTTTTCTATTGATTTTGGACTTTTGCTGCTTGCAATGTCTTTTTTCAGTTGACTTTGCCTGTTGCCAGTTTGTTATTACTTTTGCTCTAAATTCTAGCTGGAATTAAGACAAAGGTTTGATAACCCGGGCAAGTAGCTCAAAGATTTAGCAGGGCATCCCAGGTTGTTGTTATGTGCCGTGCTCTGATTACTACATTTACAATTTTCCTGACCTGAAAAAAACTTTTCTAACTGCATGCATATTCTCATTTTTACATTGGATGTGAAAGACTTATGATCCTCCGTTCTACCTGTGGAGAGAGAAAAATCTGCATGAGAGGAGAAAAGGCAGAGAAAAGACAAACAAAGAGAAAGTGGAGCACATTGTTTCTCAGTTACCGCACACTGAGAGATTCATCTTTCCTAGTGTCCCTTTCTGAGCTGATTATCCAGATTACTATTTTCAGTCAAGGTACCTTTGGAATATGATTTATCTACCCTTTGTTACATAGGGCAGAGACCTATATAAAAATATAAACAAAATGTATTTACCTCTATAAGGGACTGTTTCCTTTGATTGTAAAGGGATTACAGACATCTTGCTTAGCTTGTCTTTGCTAGTCCAAAATTTTAGATATATAAAAATAGGTAAGGCAAATCCCACCCTAAGTGCCTAGAAAAGAGTTAGATCAAAGCAAACCTGCATTTCACTTCAGTCCCAGTAACTGCATTGAGTAAATAAAGCCTTCCTGTATGACACTCAGGTGGGACTCAGCTGGTGGCAATGCATAACTCTATGTTTAAGTCAGTCAGCTGTCTCTTCATTGACAATTACTGGAATTATATTTAATAGAGTTAATGGGCTCTAGGATACAATTCATCTCATCTATGAGTAATCATCTAATACAGATCATATAAATTACAGCTAAAAAGTGAATGTTTGCCTTCACGGGCTGTAAAATGGCAGCAGTGAAGGAGGAGCATCAGGGTGAGAGCACCAGGCTTGTAGATGACTGGTTCCCAGAATACAGTTCCTGGCCTTTGGTTACAGACCAAAGCTATACCGTATGGTCAAGCATTAAGTAACAGAGAAAAGTTATTTATTCTGATGTCTTCTGTTGTCTTCACCCTCATTGATTCACTTAAGCTAAGTTATACTGTCTCATAATTAATTGGGCTAAAAGCATGCTCACAGACCCTTGTAGCTGCTCAGCTGACAGGAGGCAGCTTGTTAAGTCACCACAATTCAATTGTGTTTGATCATTCTGCTGTAACCTGAAGATTTGGCTTTCCTCTGCTGTGGGTTTAAATCACAAGTAACATCCCTGAAGACATTAGATTTATTCCACTGAATAGGACCAACATGAGAAGAGAATCAGGGCCTCAGGCCACCCAGATTATACAACAATAAAAGGGAGAAGGGGAATTTATGGATGATATCAGCAAAGAGGATCATAAAACCAAACTTACAACTTGAAATAGCTATACTAATTAAGAAAGTGGATTGCAGAAGTTGGAGATTCTAATGTAGATAACCACGCAGTACAAAACCATAAAGAGTGAATTTTTCTTTTACTAGAAATAAGCTGTTGAACAACAGCTGAAACCCACGAGTCTTGAATCATGAGTGGTTTAACTTAATCAGAGGCATAGGCATATATATCCTGTACAATGGAAACATAGAGCTTAGACAAATCACTTAACTGAATATGAAGCCTTTGGATACCTAAAGTGAGTATTTCCTATCACATTGTAGGTATCTGAGACATGAACACAATTTGATTATTCAGTTAAATACATTAAAAAGCAGAATCAAAACCAACATACCATACTGTTCAACATTACAAAACAATTATTCTATTCAGTCAGTGCTTTAAAAACAAACCCATTCCAGAACAGCTGGAAGCCTGCAAGTGACATTTATAACAATTGCAAGCAGTAGTTAACATAATGTAGTAAAAGAAAAGATTGACTATTTTGGTCTTTTTTTCCCACGTATTTTACTTTTAAATTTATATTAGGTTTATGATTTTCATGTAATATCTTGCCTCTTCTTTTGTCTCCTCTGAAAATTTCTGATTAGCAATTCTCACTGGCGTTGGTACACCTGTCACTAGAATTCCTCCTAATGCTATTTAACATGCCCGAAGTCTAGTCCAGAGTACTTTTATACCAGTATGACTATTTTGCTTGTTTGTTTGTTTCAAATTGAGGTACATCCCTCACGGGGTTTCTCTACCAAGATGAATTGCACCTGATATGTCGGTATAACGCTGCTCATAGCTGATGAAGTACCTCTAAATGTACCTGTAAATAAAGAAGTATTCCTATGGGATGTTTTTTTAAACCTTGACAAGTGACCCCTCATGGGTTTGTCATTTAGGGCAGATGTCAGCAAAAAGCAAGGTAAAGCCACATCAAAGAGATACTCCATGATGACTCATGCCTGAAGTAAAAGAAAAGCATCTGGGAATAGAATGTAAATGCTCAGTTTGAAAGGCTCTAGCCTGTTCTTGTTATCTCAGTGCAGATGAATCATTAGACTGACTAATACCAAAGCAGATCAGCTCAGACTCAGATTCCCAAAACCAGAAATGACCCAGTGAACTGGATTTATTGTGCTAATGCATCAAGACATGGTGCTGACTATGAATGCTCCCGTAAGCAGTGCAGTAGCATGAATGGATATTTTACTTAAATTGCCACCCAGTGGCTATAAAGTCATTCCAATGAATGAAAATCATTCATTGATGAAAGGCCAAAACACAGCGTAGTGGGTGGTCAGTCACCTCATGTATCTTTAGGCAACAAAATTAGCGCATGATGAGTTAGGAGTCGTATTTACTTAGACATCCAATGGACTTAAGAAATGGAAAAGAAAGGCTGAAGCTATTCTGCTGGACAGAAATAGCTCCCAAGTCATGTTCATGGCCAGATTCAGCAGCTGTGGAAAATCAAGGCAATGCTGCATGCCTTACAATATACCTCAAGCTGTATTTACCTGCTATGTGCGTGCGCTCCAGACCTCATCTGTCTCATCTGCTGTTATTAGGGCTTTTATGCAACAGACATCAGATGATCGTAAGGTGCTAGGATTTGTCCTAGGGAAGCTCTGTGCTCCTTATTGCTGAAACACAGGCTGCTTCAGGGCTGCCTGCACAGACAATGCAGGCACAAGCTACCAGGTCTTGAGGGTGCCCAGGACCTCAAGCACTCAAACCATCTGGCTTGGTGGCCCTGTATACACCTCCATGAGCATATAGTTGGATCACCTAAGTTAATCTCCTGCTCTGAGTGTCCCTTTAGAGGTTTCAGTCATGCTTTAACGGCTGTAGAAGTGCGGGGAGACCAGACTTCTAAATTAGATGTGTTATCCTGATTCCCTAGTGCTGTGCAATGAGAATCTCCAGCACCGTAGAATCATAGAACAGTTAGAGTTGGAAGGGACCTTAAAGATCACCTAGTTCCAATCCCCCTGGCCCATGCTGTCTGATTCGCAGCACCACAGGGCACTGGAATGAACTGATGTAATAATTACAAACATGAGTTTTAGCTGTTGTACATGTATACAAAATATTTGGGCTTTTTTTAAAGGCTCATATGGAGCCGGGTGGGGCAAGTAGGGGTGACGCATATTGTGGTTTGTTTTTTTTTCATTTTGCACTGATTCCTTCCAAACCCTCAAAGAGGCATAGCTGACTTCTGACTTCAAGACAGTGGGAGAACCATAGGGGCAGCCCTAAAGCACCATGCAGTAGTGCTTTTCTTCCTCCCAGACCCATATAGATTTCTGCGTGTAATTTAGCCCATCCAGGGAAGAATTGATTACAGTTTATAGTGCTCCATCTACATTCTGCACAGGAATTTTGAGAGGAAAAGAGAGCCAGTGACAGCATGTTGCAGAGATCAATAATATGATGTTTTTAGAAATCTTTATCCTTAAATAGATTAGTGCAAGCTTAATGTATTATTAAAAGATATTCTGAAATCTTAGTGTGTCTTACAAGAAGTAATTGTGTTGCCAAACCAAGAGTTTTTTGTTGTTGGGACTTCCCTGTTACACAATTTTATTTTGCTGCTGGATCTAGTCCAATTCCCCTGACAGTCAGGAGAAATCCAGATGATAGCAATGGCTGGAGAGTTCTCATGCTGAAAAAAGCAGTCCTTACTGTAGTTATTATTGTGGCATAGCCTATACTTTAACATATAATCTTCTGTCAAGTAATACCAACTAATGCCATTCAAAGCTCTACAACTTATAGGAAGTTACAAGTGAATTTACCAAATTGTATCAATGGTACTTAATTGATGACATAATTCCAGTTATTTAACAGAAGGATAGGTATGTTCACACCTTCATATTTGCTTTTGTGGGATGGAAAGGTTGAGAGATCTTTTCTAACAGCTTTTAAACAAAATAGAGAATGAATCCATTTGACCTTCTGACTTCGTATCTCTCTTCTTGTGGCCTGTGCTAAGAGGCCTTTTAATAAACCTTTGTTGGTCAGTTTTAGCCATACAAATAACTCAGAATTTCTTTCATTGCCTTTTTATTTTCAAAGAAATCAATATTAAAATGAAAAGAAAAAGATAATGACTGAACTTTTTCCCCATAGATATCAAGATGGTATTCTTTAAAATTCTTTTTTTTTTCCTCACCTCAATAATTACAGTTTGGAACTTGTTTCTCCCCCTCTTTCATACACCTGACAGCAAATTATAGAAACTGCTACCAGTTCAGATTTTACTGTAGACTAAGCCTTGTCTGAGATTGTTCATCCAGACCACAGCTTCAACTTGTGACAGACTCTGAATCTGTGTAACCTGGGTTTTATTTCAGACATTTTGGGGCTGTAAATCTCTCACATCTCACTGAACCTTATCAAAATTAGTGTTGATGTCTGTAGTACTCAGAAAATGAAGGAAAGGTCAATACCATCAATTCAGCTTCAACTGAGGTCATTCCAACATCCAAGACAGATCCTCATATAAGATATGATGACTCATCTCCTTGAAGAAACCTGCAGTGTGGTTCATTTCTTGGTTATTATAGAAAGATGTATTTAGTCATCAAGGTCTGTTGCTGCCGAAGAAAAGAAAGAATTGTCTCCCTAACAACTTTGGGAACAAAGCTGGTTTATTTCTCCACCAGCAGGCCTCTGTGTACCTGTCTGGTCACAAAGCGAGTGTTGTTTATTCGGGAGTGTGATTGGTCTTACTGAACACAAAAGCTTTATGCATTTAATCAATATAGACATGTTTGGAGCCATATAGTACTGCATACAATAAAATCAGGGAGGAGCACACAATCCCTCACCAACACAGTCTACAATCTGATAAATATCCTGAGAGTGAAAAAGAACAAAAATATCAATATACCTTTTGCATTTGGCATAAGGCCTTCATTTCCATTGTATGTTTCTCTCTTTTAATAAAAGATTCTGGGCAAACCTACTGGCCCCAGAAGTTATGACCCAGAGAATACAAACCCCATCTTCCCAGAGAATAACACCTACAGGGGTCCCTTCCACAGAAGGATGAGCCAGAAAGCTGTGGGAATGAAGGAAGCTTCTGAAGGAAGCTTCAAATTCTATGAATCAAAAGAGCTGCTCTCAAAAATGTCACTCTTTTCTGTTTCAAAGTTGCTGATGGTTACCTGGTGTACCTATAGTCAAGTAACCTGGTTCAGTATGTCCCTTTATTCCATGTGTCTGTACAGATTTAAAGAAATATCTTTTCTTTCTATCAGAAATTGCAGGACAGACCCAGATATTTAACAGGAAGGACATATAATTTAAAATAACAGTGCAATGTGTAGGAGTACCAAATATTGAGTGAGTTCTAGTCCTTAGTGAATTAATTATATTTAAAACTATGAATTGAAACAAAATATTTCCTACCAATAAAATTAAACTTCATTGGGAGCAAATAAGGTTTAATCATTTAATGTATTTGCACTGTATTTAAACAAGACAGTAAGGAATTAGATGCCTGGAACATAAGGCAAGGCATAGAGATAGTGAAACTGGTGAACAAGCAGCATGTACTGAGGAAGCTCCACTGATGATTTGATAGTTGGGATTGTTACACTCCCCAGCTGTCTCTTATTCACAGTCCCATAAGGCTGCTCTTAAATCACCTTTTCACTATTTGTGGTTTCTGATTGTGCTGGAGAGGCGAGGATGAGGCAGCAGGGACAGGAGAGCCAGCCACAACACTGGCAGTGGGAGCCTCAAACTGAATCTGATGACTTGTGGCACAGGAACATGGGAACGTTGTGCCTGCTTATACAGGTGACAAAGAGATCAATCTCCCGTTTCCTTGTAACATCTGTCTGTGGGCTTTTCAAAATGGGTAAATATTGCCTAAAATCCATATCATCTCCTCTTTTGTTGCAGTCTAATGCTATGAAAGTCTGGGATTACTTTGAGTAGGAGTCACCAGCTGCGGCTGTCTGACAGTGAGTTGTCTAAGGTGAAGCTAATCAGCTTGAGGTAATCAATTGGGTAGGAGGGATGATTCATCCACCGGAGATGGCAGTCACTCCTCAGTTCTGTCAAAGGAGCCTAGACAGCTAGTTTAGCCTAGAAACTAATCAGCCAGCCAAAGATAGGTGAGATGAACCTTCACCTCTGCACATAAAATTACTCATATCTAGCATGAAACGTCTTAGTCACAGAGGGCCTTAGATGATAGATGCCAGCCAGTACCTTCCACTGCAGTAGCTGCAAGGGTATTTCAAAGCAAGAGTGGTTCAAAGCTGAACCAGGGGAGCTTTAGACTGGACATTAGGAAGGATTTATTTACTGAGAGGGTGGTCAAACACTGGAACAGGCTTCCTAGAGAGCCGGTCGATGCCCCAAGCCTGTCTGTGTTTGCCATTTGGATAATGCCCTTAATATGCTTTAACTTTTGGTCAGCCCTAAGTTGGTCAGGCAGATGGACTGGATGATTGTAGGTCCCTTCCAATTGAATTATTCTATTCTATTCTAATTTGCAGTCATGAACTTTCTGTGGAGTTTGGAGCTGAAGGCCAACAAGAAAAGCACAGGGTCTTGTTAGCCGATCATTTTTACAGTCTTTTAATGGGATTATCAGTGATCCTTAAAAAAGTTACAAATTAGTCTCTTCGGAGTCACAATTTTTCATCACCAGCTCTGCCTTACTGCATTGCTCTGGAATTTTCCCTCAGACATGTCCCACACCCTGTTGGGCAACTACCAGCATAATTAAATGAACCTTTTTCCTGCCGTCTGTCTTGCTGCACAGTCTGCATCATCTGGCAACATCTGTAGGAAAAAGTCGAGTTCTGTCATTAATTACAGTGTGTTGATAAGACTAAATTCTGTTTGGATCATTTGTCTTAGAAGTACAGGTGAATACATGAAGTGGTATAAGCGTCCTAGGTTAGTGGATAGTTTTAAATTTCAAACAGATTTTTCTCAGAAGATCTTTGGGAAAAAATATTGGTTTTGGATGCACATCTGACATCAGACCCCTAAAGCTTTTCAATCTTTTTCATTGCACTCCTTTTTCTCACCTGTTTTCCAGGGGCAAAAAGGGATTATACAATCCTTCCTGTAATTTGCTCTGAAAGCCCAAATTTGTTTTTAAGCAAGTGTAGAAAAATGGCATGTCTGAATGAAATGAAAAATAACTGAGGATAAAAAGTATATTTTTCATTGTGAAATTGCTTTTTTTATTATTATTACTGACTTCTTGCTGCTTTAATAAATCAACCAAATGGTAAGAATTGGTGACAGTAAAAATTACAGATGAAGAGGTATGTACACTATTAGCTGTACGGGCTGATGTTCTTTCTATTGGTAGTTGATATATTTTTTTCTGTTCTTCACCAAGAACCTGTTTTCTTCTCCACATACTTAGAAGTCTGCCATGCATGCATGCATGCGCGTCAGAAGAAGAGTGCCTTTTACTTTTTACATTATCATATAGATTGCACAATTCACCTGTGTTTCAATATTTGCAGTGCTATCACTCCAAGGTTAAGGTTAAAAAGAGTTGATTTTAGAACAAAGAGAAGCATTGTTAATAATTTCCCAAAAGTATTAATTTTTGTTGGGATATTGGGCAGCAGCTAGAAGAAAATAAAGTAAGGTATTATGGGTCTTCCTTTATAAAAGATTTTGTCTTTTATGGTTGTGAGCATCTATACATACTGCAAAGTTTCTGTGGATACTGAAAGTGTCTGTGTGGGAAAGGATAAGAACGAGCATTGGAGTGGAGCTGAACTGTCTGCTTAAAGAAACCTATTATGTGTTTCTACATTCACAGATGTGGAGCTACATAGCCCTACTTAGCTTGCACTGAGATATCCAGAAAAAGCTTTTTTACTACAGCTCAATGTAATTTAATGCAATTCAGGGTGTTTTCTTTTAGAGTGTTTTGCAACTGCCTCTTGCCAGTTGTAGAAAAATATTCAAGTATTCAAGTTGCTTTGGGGTTTGTCTGCCATTTCAGAAACATTAATATCACACTGGAAAGAAGAAATCAATGTGTTTGGAAAGAAAAAAACCATGAAAACCCCAAAAATAGGGAATGTCATTCTTATTTTTCTGACACTAATTCAGCAGGATTTTTAGGCTTATGTCTAACTTTTGCAATTGAAAATCATTAGACTACAGGTGAGCCTGAGGTTTGTTGGAGTCCTAAGTACCTTGCTTATCTGAGCCTCTGAAGAGAACATTTTCTATAACATAATAGTTTTTGTAACAGAATTCAAGCTTAAGGGAAGCCAGGTCCTCATGTATGGTTTTGATCTTCTCCATTTCTTTGAGAGTCACCACTGGCCATCTGCAGTAGTTGAAGGTGGTGGAGAAAGTTGCCAGAGATCTCCTTGAAAAGTTTTAGCAAAATTGCTAACAAATGCGTATTGTTTTTCTGATGCAGCTAACCCTCTTTTCTCTAGCAATACAGTTCCTTTTGATCTTTAGGTGAAACCTTTAGACATTTGTAAACAAAATCTGGTGGCATGAATTACTGCTTGGGATAGCAGATGTGATGGAGGATATTATTCTGATAAACATACTCTCTAACTCTTTAATAATTTGACTTCAAAAAATAATCTTATCATATTAACAAGCAAAGCTGTAATTGACCACAAGACCAATAAACAGAGTAATGTAGTCATTTTTTTACTGTCATAACTCTGATGCTGTCATGAGAAAGGATATCTTGACTCTTAAAAGGTCATCTCTCTTAAGATGTAGGAGGACTAACAAGCTAATTATAAATCTAGCTGAAGGGAAGACTTATGGACTCAGTCCATAATTATGCCCAGAATTCATTGTTTTTATTCTTAAAGGGTGGTGAATTCAGTAGAATCTGCTGGGACTTTAGGCATTGTTCGTAGACCATTAAAATAAATCCTTAATGCTGTTACCTAGGATTTCATTTTAATTTTTTTTTCTGTATAGATCAAGTTATTCCTCATGTAGAGATTCTATTTTAATTATTTAATTGTACCAAACACTTAATGATGCAATTTTGTAATAAAATGTATTCTAATGGTTAGAGGCATTTCAATATATAAAGGTATACAAAATTTGACCTAGATTCAAGAGAGGACATGCTGGTATTTTGAACCCAATAGAATGAAAGGATTTCCTGGACTAGGGCTTTATTTGTGGCACAGATAAAGAATAATGGGAGTTGCAAAGGGGAATATTTCTCCACTACTGCAAAGTGACTGGGAAAATAAAAGGAGAAAAAAATGGAACTACAGAGGTTTTGATAATAAACCTCAGAAACAACATAGGGGATGGACTTGAAAGACTGTGCTTTTAAAGTTATTTTTCAAATTAAAAAAATATTTTTCCTCTGTTCATTTTAAAGATAATTTTAAAATAAAATGAATGACCTTTTTATGTACAATCAATAGTCCCTGAGTATGTAAATGTAGCTTTCTAATCAATATATAGGAATAAGCACTAAGGTAGAAATATTATCATTGACAAAAACCTCCCCATATAGCTGAGAAAAAGTGGAGATGAAATTTATTTTTCTAAATATAACCTCATAGTAGACTTTTTTCCCCTCAGTGTGAATTAGTGATTGGTACTGAAGGACAAACAAAAAAATAGGCCTGAAATATATAGGTACAATAATTATATTAAAAGCAATATAAACACAATATAAAAGATACTAAAATATACTAAAATAAAAACTCTTCTTTTGAAGCCTTAAGCTGCAATTCAAGAAACCTGCCATATTTAATTGATTGGTATGGGAGGACTACAGCAAAAGCTTTAAAGTATGAAAACTTTCTTGAGTAATAACATGTAATTGTCAATAAATTGAGTTTAATGTCCTTACTTCATCCTGAACAATGCTTTCTTTTGAAAGAAATTCATGTAATTTGACCCATTTGTCAGGCTGATCAAAATAGAGCTCTCCATTAACATATGAAGGAAAAAAAAGAACTTCTACAAAGAATTGGACATGTTGACAAAAGTGGGTGGAAATGTGCTTTATGAATTTATTGAATGTGTAGAAATATCAAACCAAAAAACAGAATTTGAGATAACTTTATATTGTCCCCAAATGCTTTAATAAATGCAAATGTGAGAGAAAACTTTGAGATATTATTGAAATACGTGTCCCTGGTTATTTTACAAAGTCTAAAATTCCCATTCAAAAGCATGGCTTTTGTCCCAAGGCAATTCCCCCAGATAATCAAGAAAATGCTTTGCCTTTGCTAGCACAACTGTGTAATGAACTTTCTGTATGTAGACTAACAAATGCATTGAAAAGCATAACAAATTTGTTCTGTTTTCCCTGATCCAGCAGAAAAGTTCAGGGGGGTTTTGATTAAAATGCATGTTTGACCTTGGATTATTAAATAGGAAAAAAAATTAGTATATATAAAAAAGTTTTATTTTGATAGTCTTTCAGTTCTTCCTGTCATCCAATAAAGCAGAACATTTAAATCTTACTATCACACAGTTATAACTACTC
Source organism: Tringa tobata (assembly GCA_033628505.1). Lineage (NCBI taxonomy): Eukaryota > Metazoa > Chordata > Aves > Charadriiformes > Scolopacidae > Tringa > Tringa tobata. Next base: position 5,626,394 of record JAHREE010000280.1, read on the forward strand.
TGTCAAACGTGACTTTTTAAACCTGTCAAGCAGTCATTCCTTTTCTGTTACAAAACATATAACTTCAAGCTTCCTAGCCTTCTTCCCAAACATAGGTTTCAGAAAGATATGCAGGAAAATCCCACTTCGTAAAAGTCTTTTTACAAACCCTTACTCAAAAACAAATCCTGAAACATACTCTGGTTAACATTTCTGATGAGAAGCTCAGTTAACTGGTGTTTCTGAACTGAGGTCAAAGCAACTTCTATAAACAATAGTTCAGCAGGGAGCTGTGAAACAGCTAATATTTTGGCTCATTGGTTACCACCTGTCAAGAATTAGAGTGCTATGGTATTTTGTTATCAGACGGTTGACATTTGATTAAAATTGTATTCTTTAGTTGTAGCACAGGTTGTGTAATTAAAGTGTTGTCTTCCTGTACTGGCACCTAAGCAGGAAATTCTAACATAAAGTATGTATCATTAGTAAGCTACTGAAAGTAAATGAAAGTGACTTTCTCTGGCACCGGATAGTGTTAGAAATTTATATATGAAGCTGCCAATACATTCTGCTAAGAAATCCCATTTTTCAGCAGCTTATAACTTTGCCTTAGGTCAATTTTTGATGCTGAAATTTTCCATATTTGGTCTCAGCTTTGAGCTTCTTTTTTCCTTTTGGGGAGATAGATGTCAAATTTCAGCAGAGATTCAGGTCCTTCAAAGAATGAGAGTAGATGGTAGTTCTACCAAAACAAATTCCCAGGTATTTGTGTGATGTGTTCTGGACTATTCATATTTAGAACGGCATTTTGGCAAGAGAAGTGAAGACTGGTGTTGGAGATATGCCTCTTTTCTCCATTTGAAAGTCAGATTTGGCCAAATTAGCAGAGTCTTAAAATTTCCTGGTGCATTTGTTCAGTGGGTGCTGCCAGGATTTGCTGTGGATCCCCTGTGGGTAATCCCAAGGTACCTCATTCCTACTTTTGTCTCACAGTGTGCCAACTGCTCTGAGTCTACCAGAGCACTCCTAGGAACAGAGCACACGTCCCAGAAGTAATGAGGCTTAAGATCAGCAGATCCTTCCCGTCTGGCCTGGAGCAACGGAGAGTTGTGAGCCAGAATTCCCGTTTGCATGCTAGTCTAGCTTTTCTAGGAATAATAGATTACCGATCTATACCTTCAACTCTCTTCACAATTTTATAGGAGCTCCTGTCAATTACTATGCTGTAGGCAGACAGCAAACACTACTCTGTATCTTACAAAAAAACCCCAAGAAAATGCACAAACTCTTTTCTTGAAGATCTGAGGTTGTCATTCCATCATCTCATGGCAAATTTTCTCTACTTAGCCAGGGAACTGTAAGAAAAAGTAAATCTTTTCAAGAAGGTACTTTCAAGAAATAAACCTGCTATTCCTTAACCAAGAATGCACCTCTTTTTGAAGATCAACTGGCTAAGTAAAGATTAGCAAAGAGTCTACATATACATTTCATTCTGACTGTCACAAAAAGTTGGGAGCGTCCAGATGTGTCCCCTGCTGGAGTTGGTTCCAGGTTGGGATGTTGGAAGGAGTGCCCACAGTGCTCCTTCGGGGGCAGAGGGTACCAAACATCTGAAGCTTCTTTCCATACATAGGTAGGGATAACAGGAGATACTCAGTTCTGCATGTTCTTTTGTTTCCCTGCAGCCATTTTCCAGTGCCTCTGAGCCTATCCTTTCTTTTCTTTAACAAAAAAATACCAACAACAAAAATCAGATTTAGAGCTATTTTTCACACAGGCTATGCAGTTCTGCTGCAACCTTGACAACACTTAAGAAATTGATATAGTTTTGTTACTTTCGTGAAGGCATATGACAACAGGGACCAAAATGTTCTTCATGACTAGATCCTGGGCTTTGTTCTAGTTTTCCTTTGAGGAGAAGATACTAGGAAAATCAATTAGGAAGCAAAAATCCCAAGCCCAAAATCTCTCTACTCCACCGCTCAGCATCATTGCTGACCCCTGAATCACTTTCAAAAGCCCAAAACCTTCTACTCCAGAACTGCCCTGCCATAAGCTTTGTCTCAGGACCCTGTGGTAACTAAAATGAGGAAGCACAGTGAACGTGCAAACTGAAATGAAATTATACAGTCACAGAATCACAGAATAATATGGGGTTGGAAGGGACCTCTGGAGATCATCTAGTCCAAAACCCCTGCCAGAGCAGGTCCACCTAGAGCAGGTTGCACAGGAACTTGTCCAGGTGGGTTTTGAATGTCTCCAGAGACAGAGACTCCACCACCTCTCTGGGCAGCCTGTTCCAGTGCTCTGCTACCGTCAAAGTGCCTCCTCATGTTTAGATGGAACTTCCAATGTTCAAGTTTGTGCCCGTTACCTCTTGTCCTGTCACTGGGCACCATTAAAGAGTCTGGCCCCATCCTCTTGGAACACCCAACCTTTAAGTATTTATAAGCACTGATAAGATCCACACCTCAGTCTTCTCTTCTCCAGACTAAAAAGACCCAAATCCCTGAGCCTTTCCCCATAAGAGAGATGTTCTAGTTCCCTAATCATCTTCATAGTCCTAAATCATTTTGTTCACAGCTTAAGTACAACAGTTATGGTCCTAGAAAAGAAAGGCAAAAAACTCTCTTGACAATCCTGCTCACCTTCACACTTTACATCCCTCAAGATCTTGCCTTTGGGGACTTGACGAAGTATAGCAGTATATGTAAAGACATATTTTGCTCTAGTTGAGTTATTTCTGATTTGTGGCCAACTTCACATCCAAGGTAGAATGAGGCGTTGGTATTCCTCATACCAATTGAATACTCCAAAAAAAAAAATTCTCACAATACAGAGTTTTTCTGTTTTAGCAGTACAGCAAGTTAACTATTCCATTGTCTTTTACAAAAAGGAGAGACATGAAATCAACCTACACTGTGTTTTCTGAATACCACAGTGAGCCTTCAGCTGAGTTTTTGGCTGTCTTTGCACAGGTAACAGAAAAGGACAAGGTAGTGACTAGTGACTGATAGTTGGAATCAGCCAGACACATCCATTTCTGAAGTTTCCTCCTCTATTTAATTGCAATAAGTATGTATTTTGAGATGCAAAAGGACCGAAGAGACTTCAGTCCTCAAAGCAGAAACTTGAAATTGCTTCTTGAAAAAAGTTCACACCATCTCCCTGTAATTTTCAAAAAATGTTTTTACTCTTCTTTGAAAAGCGTAGGTAGGCAGAGGCAATATTAACAATATTTTTATAAAGCATATGAACTCTTCGAAAAAACTCAGTAACATACTCCATTTTGAATGTGTTCTGCACTGGCCTAAATTATTGCAAAACTTCCCAAGTTTTAAATAAAACCGTCAATCCCAGAGAAATGAGTAGAGTATCATAAATAACATGTATAAGTTCAAGTGTGCTTTAAAAAGTATCTGTCTGTGATTTCAGAACTGCTGACAGTGAGTCAGAGCAAGGAGGCAGGTTTCTGCATCTGCTATAAAACTGGGCAAAGCCTCCTGCTTTGTCCTGCTTGGCCATAACATTTTTAAGGCTTGGTTTTAGCAGTTACTTGGAGTAATTAGTGGAGCAGGATTTTCATCATTACACAGAGCAGCACGTAGGAAAAAAGGTTGCAGATCATCTCAAAGTGTGTAAAAGCAGGAATGTTGTCCCTTGGAAAAAGGCATACAGCTTATTGTAAATGCCAAGTTCAAAGCAGTATTACAGCTGCAGTCAGGCATCCTCAGACCAGTAAATACACAGCACGTCACAGAATATGCAATTAAAATGATTTATATACACAAATAGAGAACAAAAACTTACTTTGCACCCAACCTTTTTCCCTCAAAAGAATAGGAAAGGAAACGAACTGCATATCACAGATATGAGTCATGTTGTTTCAGTCGCTACTGGAGAACAGCCAGAGATTACAATGATGAGATCAGTATAAGGCTCTATATTGAATGAAATGGTATTGCTTAGCGACAGCAGAGAGGCTGAATTTGTGACAGCAATTCGAGAGACTTATACTGAGCACAGAGAAGGGTGGAACAAAATGGTCATAAAAGCATCCACAGCCGTGTTTCAGCTCCAGAGCTGGTATCAGTGGCAAGTGGGTTTGCTTTGGTTTAGGTTAAACACAGAGTCTGTCTACTTCATGATTCTTAAAAACTTCATGAAGCTGGATGAGAGCATAAACCTATAAACAGAGGACTTAGCAGAAACACAGAAGGGCAAAGCTCCTGGTTTTAGAAAATAAAAACATCTTTTTATTGAAATACAGAACACAGACAGATTTGATAATGTTATAGAATATGTTACAGAAAGAATAAAGAAGCTGTTAAAGCACCAGGACATTCTCACCAAGTCTCTGGGGCTAGTATGAGATGATTTGCTGGCTTCATAGTGCTTTGTAGATTTTCATTCACAGTGAATGTCTGAATTTGGATATAATGGTTAACTGTTTGAATTCCCTCTGCAGCATGTTATTATTCTCTAATCCTTTACTTTTCTAAGAAATTAAAGTGGTCTTTGGTAAACCATTTGCATCAGAGAGTTGGCTTTGCAGATATCTAAGCTTTGCAGATTGGCACATATTTCCCAGAATCATACAGAAACAACCATCTCCAAAATGATAAAAAGACAATACCAAACCACATGTCTAGAATATATTCCTACTGGGTTTCAAATCAATTCTGTGTAGGACAGTATTAACGCCTTTCTGAAAAATCCATATTATTCACTGAGCTGAGCACATGGTGCCATTGAAATTTATGTGGTTCATTCTTTAAGTTCTGCATGGGGCAATGCCAGCTGGGGTAAAGAATACGACTGTATTATATTCAGAGAACAGATACAAATGAAATATGGAGCAAATGGTCTAATGAGTTGCTGAGAAGATAAGATCCAATTCATTATTTTTAGTGTCAAGACATCCTAATAACACTTCTGGATTTCTCTGAGATCAAATGATAAAATGGTACAGTTTCTTTTGTTCTTGGGTGGAAGAAAGGAGCCCCAGAAATTGAAAAACAACACAAATACAGAACAAATTTTAATTCTGAAAGATTTTACGTATAAAATGATATTTTAGTTATTTCAAGGAGTTTTATCCCTACAATGAAAAATGTTAACATGGCATTCACATTAATTTAATGACAGATTATATTCTAGATGTTCAGCCTAAATAATTTTGGAAAGCTGAAGCTGTAATTTTATGTTATGAATAACTATATTATAATTATATTATATATATTATGAATATGTTATAATAATAATGTAGTGTTATTAATAACTTCTACACATTTTGGTGTAGGCTCT